>CM060842.1:87437500-87932500 GCA_030762175.1 Metallyticus violacea | reverse complement strand
GAAGTAGTAAGAGTAGTAGTAGTAGTAGTAGTAGTAGTAGTAGTAGTGGTAGTGGTAGTGGTAGTAGTAGTGGTGGTGGTAGTAGTAGTAGTAGTAGTAGTAGTAGTAGTAGTAGTAGTAATAGTAGTAGTAGTAATAGTAGTAATAGTAATAGTAGTAGTAATAATAATAGTAGTAATAATAGTAGTAATATTAGTAGTAATAGTAGTAGTAGTAGTTGTAATAGTAGTAGTAGCCCGTAATAGTAGTAGTAGTAGTAATAGTAGTAGTAGTAATAGTAGTAATAGTAGTAGTAGTAGTAATAGTAGTATTAGTAGTAGTAATAGTAGTAATGTTTATTAAATATAAACATAATACATATTTCAGATCTACCGAAAAAGTTAGTCAAACAACTTTAATTTTTGCAAAGTGTCAACCTTTCTTTGTGTTACCAAAATGTTAAGTTTATAGGAACACTATCTTTTACGCTGCTTTGCTCCAATCCCAACCCAAAATTTTTAGTCTATCATATTCCAAAAGCTTAAAATAAAACTGATCAAAAATGCACTACCTGCAAAATTAAAATACTTAATATAAAAACAGTAAATAGAGCTCATTCTATTTATTTAGAAAACTTATTCGGTTACAGTGTTTGATCTATTGTAGCTTAATACCTTCTTCCTCTTGGTGAGTTCCCCTATCGTTTGTAAGATTTAGAAGTAATTGAATCATCAAGTGTAATAAACTTAAACTGCCGGCACCCAATTATGACATCAGAGCTAAAAACCAGAGCTGAAAGTGAGGGTGTGGTGGCAAGCGGAAACAAACCAAGAGAGAAATCCTGGGGTGCCGCCTCCAATTTAACACCCTCCTTCTTCTTTACCGCTTTGATACATTAAAGCGATATCCGCGGGAAATGGCCGCACTCCTGCATACACACTGGGAGCTAAAGACGATGAGTAAGAAATGTCATTCATTTGATGCATAGCCGCCAGATACCGCTCATTAGCTCGTTCTGCCAGAAACACCTCATTTCTCTGTCATTATTTGAAGGGCAATCTCATTATAAGGGTCTTAATTCAAAGATCGCGTAAGGCAGAGAAAGGGACGAAGGTTGAATGATATGCAGTGCCTGCATCAGTAATACTCCTCCCTTGGTGGGAATGTGAAGGCAGAAAACTGAACATATTTCAGCCAACGATGAACAAGTTTCGTATCAGGACTGACAGCAGTCTCAACTATTTCACCAAACTAGTTCAAACTGGCCCAACTGTTCACCATTTTCAGTCCTCCGATATTGCACAATGCTCACACCAACAGTCACCACAGATGACTGGCATTCTTCGAAAAATGTCCATTGGAGTCATATCTTCTGCTATCAAGCATTGGGTGACCGTGCTACTTAAATTTCTCACAGTAATGGAACATAGTCATTTTCCCTGACTGAGGTTTTTTCCAGGTTTTCCGCAGCCCTCATAAATGACAAATGACGAGGAGGTGTCCTAAATGCCCGGAGTTCTTCCTTCTCTCAATTGAAAGGGACCGACCAGGATGATTTTTTTTTTTTTATTTGGTTTATTTACGGACGCTCTTTAACATCTCAGGTCATCAGCGTTCCATTCAATTCAGGGCGTGAAACGGCCGACAAATTTTTCTCAGAGGCCTCTTCCTTCAGGCTTGAGGTTCTTTATCGTGCCGTAAATGTACGACACGGGAACCAGGGCTTTACTTCCCTTCCGAAGGAAGTCTTACTTAGGATTTGTACGCCCGAAAAACAATCCATAGATCCAGGCCGGGTTCGAACACGCAGCTTGGGTTTAGAAGGTAAGTATGGTTACCACACCACCAGGACCGATGACCAGGATGAAGATAGTTCTAACCCCATTAATCTCATGTTGTGATACTATGTTTATAATGTTTAATTTTAGTACGTTTATTATTTTTAAGATGCTATTCTTTCAATACTATGTCTTTAAAAACAGTATGACTTTAAACCAGATAACATAACGATGATAAAGTTTACTTTAAAAAGAGAAATATTTTTTTTATTTGGACAAGCATATAATATTTGTGAGTTAGCTCTAACTTCCGTAAAGTCAATCAAGATTTCCATTCGTTACAAAAATTAAACTATATTGTTTGCGCAAATAAACTACAACAAATATTTAACTTTACTTTGAAAAACAAAATATGTTTTACAGCATGTGCTCAAACTTCCTTCATTAGACCTAATCTAACATTTTGAAATATTTTCTTCTCCTGGCTTGCTTTGTAGTTTATTACATTAATGGGGATGATCAGAGAGTACAGAGGTAAGCAAACTTTTTACTTTAACAACATTTTTAGAATTGGTGTAATTGCATTCATTTTACTTTTTTATTGTCACTTTGTTCGTGGATTTCCTTGCTTGGACAGTGAAACTGCACTAAATTCTTCAAAAAGGTTCCCTTTAAATTTAATTTTAAAGAGTATTTTTCTTTCAAAGAAAATACAAACAGCCTCTTGCAACACATTACTCCCATCATCACATGTTTTTGTTTTGTTTTTTACTTAGTGTTGGTATTATTTTTCAAGCCTTTTAATTCCACGATTACTTCAATAGTGAGCTGTTTGTAACTACGAACTATTTTTCCTGTTACCTTTCAGCATTATGTTGATGCACTGATTTGGAATGTGACTATTGGATTCGTGCTCTGTGTGACATTTTTCGATTTTTGTAAAAACCTCTCAGAAAGCAGGAAAGTATGACCAGATATCAAATAGTTGTGTTCAATTTCTGTTACATGCCTTGTTAAGCTAGATAACTATACAGTGCAAAAAAGTCGTAGTTTTTATTTTGCTCCCCTCAATTTCTGAAAATTGAGGAGCACCCACTACAACTTCACTTTACTTTTGTAAATTATACTGTACTTGAGGTCGGGGTCGCTCTGTTACTTTGCACTTTGGTAACTAAGTACAGATTAAGCTCTTTTCCGAGTTTTATTTAACAAATGCTCAAATACAACCAAGACTGCATTGGTATTGCACATGGCATAAATATAATCAAGAAGAGTACATCATTGAAGCAGTTTAAATATCCTACTTCGGATACTTTAATAATATTAATAACTTTCTTTAAACAATAACCTATTCCGCCAAGCTACATCGAAATATGAAACTAAAGAATTATTCATGTTCCTGGCTTACCATCTGAAGATTACTGACAATGAACAAGTGAAAGCAGCAAGAGATTAGCAAAAAGATTCAAGTAAAACAAAGCAGCCAATGCAAATAGCTGTAAGTGACTATTTCAACCTTTACGACAATAAATGATTAAGCGGTAACGCGACCTGGGAGCTCCTGCCCGCAACTTGCCTCCATGCCAACTTAGAAGGGAAAAAAGCACATTGCCTTATGTTCAAGTGACGTCATAACGATCACAAGAAATCGGCAAAATAAAACACATTTTGAACATTGGATTCCTATAAGTGATGTATTGAAGAGTCGACTACCAATTCCGTCACTCCTATCTGAACCGCTTCAAAAGCCACCACATCCATGGAAAGTAAAATACAGGGAGTAGGCATGAATGGAATTTGAGGAGGCGACAAGATATCTAGGAGGAACGAAGAGCTGGATGGTTGATGGACATAGAAGAACCGAATAGGGAGAATTAATACCAAAAGTCTGACATGACATGTCTGTTTCGATGCTAAGTTAATCTTTGTGCTTGAGCCACAGGTTATTGAGTCTGGACATTTTCAACACTCTGCGAAAAATTAAATCCTTAATGACGCATGCCAGTTCTTGTTTTAGTCCAGTTTTTCCTATGACTTTGGTACTAATTGTGACACAACAGTTATTATTAAGATATTGTAAGCAACTATGCAGTTTTTGGTAACACAAAGCCATTTAATTTTCTATTTGTTTTAAATCACAAACTTGGATAGATCAAGAGGTACATTAGAGAAATTTTCTGTTCTGTTTCTGGACCATATTCCAATTTCTCTGCTTACATCTTGAGTTTTTGCACAATATTTTGAATCACCCTATATAAGTAAAATATAAACTACATCCGACAGACAAATACGGACATAATTGTTATTTATACAATTTTAATCATATTTCTTTTGATGCTTTGTGCACTGAGGGCTCATATTGCTAAGTTCATTTTCGTAAATAAAATGCTGGGCCACAAGAGAGTTTTGACCTTGGTATAGCATGCTGAAAATCAATAGGAATTGCGTGTACTTTTCGAGATGTCCTTTCGCCAAAGTGGTCGTTTCCTTAAGTTTTTCTCTTAAAGCGTCACCTCAGCTTAAATGCAAGCTTTTATCTCTACATGCTTCACACTTCTCTGATTCTGTACCATTTTATATAATTTGATATAACTGATCTCATGTTTTGCATGTGTCCGATTTTAGAAGTTTGAACCTGGTGTTAAAACTTTCTCAGAAAAGTCGATGGTATTTATCTTAACCGACATTGTTATTTTCTTGACAATGCTCTAGAAACAAATCGCGATAATAGGCATGAGATGTTTATGCTGTATTCAAAATACATGCGTTTGGGGGGGGGGGTTGTGTTCTGCTAAAATGTAACTGACTTTAGGTATAGATTTAATGTGATTGTGGACAGCGTGAATTTTTTTCATCGGAAATACCGTTAGGTCGGTTACAGTGTTTGCCTCTTTGGTAATTTTTAATGTGTAGTGCATGCTTTGATTTGCTTAAAAATGTTGTTTATTCCTTTCTTATCATTTTGTAGCCCATTCACTGCCATAAAGTATTTTCTGCATGTTCCGATCTATTTATCATCAAAGTTCACCTCAAAATACTTTTGACGGCTGATTCATTGGGATGTCTATGTCTTTATCTTCGTTTGACATTGTAAGATTCAATTAAACCAAACAGGTACTGCTGGGAGCTGGAGAGATAGCTAATCAGAAAAATGTGCTGATAACGCAATGGTGTCAGAGTGGCGCATTGTTCATGGGTAGTGCAAGTACCATAAACGTATATTTAACAAGAGCCTGTGCTTGTGTCATGTTATAATGTGTTTAAAAATATTAAGATGCTTAAAATTTCCAAACTTAATAAGGAACTATAATTGGTCCTCACTTTCTGAAAGTTCTGTCCGGTCTCTTTATTCCCTGTCATGCAGAGGAATGGCAAAATCAGAGAAGTCTTCATTTTCCTCACTGGAATCACTTGAGTCACTCGTTTCACTTGTTTCTCCTCTCAAAGAAAGTATAAAACTGTCGATGGCGTCCTAACTCATCATTTTCCCAAACTTGTTTCTCTACTCCATTCACATGAAGCAGTAACCCAACCAATCTCCATGTAGTCGATCCTGGTGGTGTAGTGGTAACCATACTAGGAAGGTGGGTCCCGTGTCGTACATTTTCGACACGAAAAAGAACCTCAAGCCTGAAAGAGGAGGCCTCTGAGCAAAATTTGTTGGCCGTTTCACGCCCGGAATTGAATGGGACGCTGATGACCTGAGCTGTTAAAGAGCGTCCATAAATAAATCAATCAAAAAAAAAAAAGCTCCAGGAATGAAGGAAGAATATGCGATAACTCTTGCTTATCTAATAATTAGCAGATAAATGCCTATGTAACACTAACTAAACCATGCAATGCAAAACATCCAACAGTTCACCATTAATATAATACACTTGTTAATGCAATGACGTTTATAAACCGAATGAACCGCCATAAGCATTTGAATATGTAATAAATAAATATTCAAGCGTTTGCGTGTAGTGTTTTGCTTGGGAGATACAAGTCCTCCTCTCTCCTGGCATACGCGCTAGAGCATCTCTCCAGCTCCTAACAGTAAGCATTCTGCTTGTCAAAGCTTCTTAAATCCTCAAAATGCCAAAATTCTCTTTCTTTATTTTTGAAAGTTTTTCTTTCTTATTTTAGCGAGCAGTCACAGCTTCTTCATAATACGAGCCTCAACTGTTGGCCCATTAATGTTGCCTTCCTGTGTTTCTTATTTCGGTATTTCTTCCTTCCTACAATTATCTCTTTTCCTTCTGGTTAGGTGCAGGGAATGGATACAGGATTTTTTCCCACCTACTACAGTTTTAGCAAAAACCTCCTCCTGAAAAAAAATTGCAATATAAAAATTTACACGTATATAATATACACACAGGAACACACACAACACAAAAGCTCCCATATTGTGTTGGCTAATTGAATGTTCACATAAAAGTATTTATTTATTTTTGGTAATATAGTACTTGCCACAACGTTTTTTGTAAATGAGAACTTCATAGTAATAAAATATTAAAACAACATTTTATTGTTTGTTGGTGAAAACCTCAAATAAACTTTATAAGAATTGCCTCATTAAAATTACAAGAAAAAAGTAATTAAAACACTGATACAATTTTAAAAGAATTGTAATAATGCTACCCATAACATTATTGAGTTATTTTGGAGGCAATATAATGTTATTACTCTTATTATTTTTTCATCACTATCACTGAAAATCACTCTACTATCACATTACAGCTACCTTCTTGCTATTTTCGTGTCATTTCCTGCTATATTGCATGTGTAATAGTATTCTGTTGCTTCTAAAAACGACTGATTTTAACAAACTAGGAAAATAATGTATAGTGGAATCAAAAGCTACCTAGCGGATTACATGACAGTTAATCATACTATTGCATAATATACTGTAGTTGCCAATAAATGGTGCTAATATCTCAGTTTTAACATAAATATCTATCTAAGGCGAGCCATTCAATTTATAATTTCATGTTATGTATTATCTGCATCTACTGCCTGTAACAACCTAGTACTGAAAACAAGCATTAAGCATTGTTTGTGTGATACCATTAATATCATGTGTTGAATAGATATAAAATGTGCAGTACTTTTTATTCGTGTCCCAAATAATTATAGCGGTATATAGATATCGGCTAAAAGTTTGAGCGTGCTCTTGCTCCGCTAGGAACATTGCCTTCTTCTCGAATCCTCGAGATCTTCTAGTCTGCTCTCTCGAGTTCCGAGTATCTGGTGTTATCGCTTTCGTCAGTAAATAGTAACGCACTGCCACAAGATACCTGTAATTCTCCACCGTTTCACTGTTACTTTCGTACGTTAAAACTATGAACATTTCCTGTTTATCTTGTTAAGAATGTCTGAGGTTGTCCCAAATAACAAATAAAGAAAAAATTAATACATTATTTTTTTCATTATATAAAATGGTTTGGTCTTCGGGCAAACGACCGTGTCACGTACGTAAATTTTTTGCAGACATTTTAACTGGCATAGGCAAAACAACACATTGCTCTTTGCTTAATCGTGCCTGCCTAGATAATGGACAGCTGCAACTCTTCGAAACGTCGGCAAACGCTTTACATGACACGTTCGTCTCTCGAAGACCAACACTTTATAATACTAAAAGAGATTGCAGAGACGTAACAACGTTGTTTTCCTGAGCGAATTCTGATGCACTGCATTCCTCACGCGTATCATATCAACTAGCATTAGTTGTAATGTTAGTTCCAGGGAAAAAGCCATTAAGACTTATCCTTTCTATTATTGTTCGAGCGACAGTACCTATGATTCGGTGAGACGTTATCCTTCTGAAAAGTTTACCTGCAATTTTTTTTTTTTTTTTTTTTTTTTTTTGGCAATTTGGTAAATTTGGAGCCTAATTAATTTTCTGTGTTGAGAATAATGGCCTGGTACTAATTAATTATTAATTGCATGTATCATTTTCTATACTTTCATTTTTTCATTGTATTGTAGTCAAGTTTTGGTTGCAGTTACTGTTAAAATGCCCCAATTATGACATTTTTACACGAGTGCGTTTTTGATCTGCTGATCCCATATTTTAATCGTAGACAACGAAGTATCTTAGGCGTTAATCCTTCTTTATCATTGTAAAACACCAAATGCTAAATTTTACCATTTTATGAAATGTCCATATCATGTCTGCTTTAGAAAAATATATTAAACCGTCTGTTTGAAACAATGACTTGATATCACAAATTAATTCTTGAGATATGTATGAAACTCGTGGATAAACATTACAAGAAGAGCATGCAATGCGATGATATTGAATTAATTTGATACACAGAGAGTGCCAAAAAAATGTATTCACACTTCAAGCAAAGAAAAAAATATTAACGTAACAACACTTGATTCACAGAAACCGAAAATAATGAGCACTAATCAATTTAGACTTTACAGTTACAACAGTTGCTCAAAATGCCCACGATCGGCGTCGATACACTTCTGAGTACGTTGAACTGCTGATTGAGCAACGTTTGCGAAAGTGTCCTCAGCGATTGCAGTATATGCCGTTTCAATTTCTTCCCGAAGTGCTATCTGTATAGCTGGTTTTCTACGGTTTACGGTACAACGAGTCTCAAATTTGTCTCGAATGCGTGCAATTGTTATTCGCGTTGGCTGTTCTGTTCTGTACACACGTCTCTATTTTGAACTTCAACAACATTCTCGGTTTTTCAATTGCTTAAGAATTGCTTTCCGCTGTTCAAACGATAATCTTGATTCCATTTTGTTGTAGCAACGCTAGCACAAGGCAATGTAAGTCACATCTGTTTACAGAATATCAGACGATAATATTGGCTTGATTTGTTCATTGTTGATTTACGATAATCTTGACTTCATTTATTCATTATTAATTTACCTGTCCCATAGCAATGCTTTCGTAATGTATGCGAGTCACATCTGATTACAGAACATCATACTACACACTACTGCTGTTTCCAGTCCAACTTTGAAATATATTCATTGATATCTACTGTGAAAGGGTGTATACATTTTTGGCACCCTCGATATTTACTTAGTAAAGGCATATAGTTCCGTAAGCTTTGTAGGGCAGTTGGATAATAAAAACTAAAGCACAGTGAGAAAGTGAGCTGATCAAACCTGAGCCGTCAGACATAGAGATTGCACAGCTCATGGATGAATACAGGATGATCAGCAGGGGAAAATAGCTAAAGCATTCCGTCATCTGTGGAATTGCACAAGAATCCTCTAACCGACTCGAACTATGGTGTACTGCTGGGTTTAAAAATACAAGCTCTGGAAACATGGGAGTGGACGCAATTGTTTCATTGCTTTGGATATTGTAAATAAAAATGAGATGTGAAATTAACGCCCCCTTCTTTTTTGTTTCCTTTCTCCTCTACTGACTAATAAAATTTCACAGTTACTGCAGAAAGAAGTAGATAGTTCTCTTACTTAGGGAAATTGGTGTTTATTTTGCACCTTAAGTGGAAAATTACGAAATAATTATCACAAGTAATATAGCGAGAGGGTCTGAGATTAGCGATAAATTTTACGAGCGTGGTGAGCGAATGTATCCGGAAAAATCGGACCCTTGAGTTACATTTATTTGGACTATTTCACGAATAAAATAAGAATTTAAATATAATTCCTCTAAACTTGGCTTAAAAAATTGTAATAATTGTATATTTGTACTTAATATTTTCAATTCTGTTGCAACAGACGAATGTTGATTGTCAGTATTGCCAATAGAGAAGAGTAAAATATGGGTTTAGGACTATTTAATGAATAGAATAAAAATAGAAATGACATATATTTGAAATTCGCGCACAGAATATTAACACTTGTATAAAATGTTATACTTACGAATATCTGTTCTAATTAGAAACCGTGGGACTGAAATGGACGAAATTCGACTATTACAATCGTTACCGTTCGATTTTCTAATACCAACTGAGAAAAACAAAAAACCAAGAAAGAAAGAAAAAGATAACATACAGTGTCTCTATTTTTCTTTGAATTCTATGGTTTGAAATTCCCAATGATAAGATCAATTTGCACATTTGACGCATCACCAAAACGCTTTGAAAAACCCTGCTTTTGCGTTATGATTGTCAATTGTCCATGCTTTTGTTGCTATCAATAGCTTCCCGCCGACTCTAACAAAAGTGGTCAGTGATGCATGTTCAGGAATTATATAGTGAAGATATAGAGTTGGTTACACTGATCACAAGGCAAGTGCACGTCGCATGATTTTTTTTTTTTTTTTTTTTTTTTTCCAACAATTTCACTCCGTAATCCGGCTGTTATTGATCAAAAGTTAAAATTATTTCGTTTCATTGGTCGATTTTAACGTGACGTCACATGAATGAAATAGTCACTGAAGTTTTCTTAAATTAAATTAGATTTTGGGCTTTTTATGCATTATTTAAAAAGCTCATATCACAGAGTTCCATTAAATTGGAAATTTCGTTTATAGTTGTACTAAATAAACACAGATTCAAGCATTCCTAATGCTCCTGCTCCTGAGTATATTATTTATTTATTTTAATTCCTTTAATTAAAGTATTAAGTATTAAAAAGTAAACACCGTCACAGTAAAAGTACACAAAAATATATAGCACAATTTATAATTCTTTAGTTTAGATACTTTCAGTATCTAAACAGCAATACGTATCTATATCGCTCATGCGCGACTTTTACTGGAACAGTCAACAAGCCTGACACATCAAACCAACAGCTGCGCTGCAGATTTCTAAACGTTGATTTCTTGCTAATGTCCTATCACGAATACGGCCTATCAATTTATGCTGCGCTTTGAATTTCATTTCTGTTAAAGAGTGGCTGTGGTTAATAATACAGACGCAAAACTAAATAGCGCATGAAGGCGGAGCATGCCTCAGGTTACGTCTAATTACGTGTAACCTTGTGTTGTCAGTTATGGTATATGCTTGTTTACCTGTAATAATTGAGTTGGTACAATTCCTATTTTACGCTGCAAAAATATGTAATAAACATTGCACGAAAATTATAACCAAATAGGGCTTAATATTCTGTATGTCTGTACAACCCCCCCCTCTCTCTCTCTCTCTCTGGCTGTACGATGGATGCTTAGTGGATTGTTCACTCACTCTGAAACTTCGCCACTCAACTGTAAACTAAATACAAGCTAAGCAAAGCGGGCATGTAATGCACTTTCAAGGTTTGTGTGTAAACAAAACTGTCCTGCAGTCCTGCATTATGATAAGAGTTTAGATAAGTGTGTTAGTGTGCGGCTATGTTCGCTTGTGCTTAAAATACCACAGCTAACGCAAGAACACAGTTTCTCTATACCTAAATGCGAAGTTTGGCGTAGTCAAAATAGGAATATTATATATTATAAATACAAAAGTTTTAAAATATGTATGAAGGAACGAAGACAGCATTAAATCAGAGAGAACAATTAATCTCACATAAGGTGTTAGACAAGGTTGTCCATTGTCTACTGCAATTTTTAACTAATATCTTGATGAAATGATAAGATTATGAAAAAATAACTTTAAGGGATGGATTAAGCTAGAAAATATATGACAAAATTTACTTGATAAAATTAGAATGAATTATAGAAAAGTACATTTACTTTGAATATATTAGCAAAATAATTTAATACGCATTTGTCAGTTGAGAAATCAAAAGTTATAAAGGTGCATACTCACTTTGTTCAAAAATAGTTTTAGAAAATAAAAGCTTAGAAGTGTCAAAACTCAACCTTTTGGGTGTAACATAACACATACGAATAAAATTGATGTACATAATAAAATTAACAAATTTAACTGTATAACGAAACAATAAAAATAATATTGAAAAATAAAGGAGACAGGACTCTATAATAAAAATTTATAATGCCATGACAAATCCAATAATTATTTACGGATATGAGACGAACAATGATTAAACAGCACTACAATAGAATCCAATGAAATGAAAGTCCTTTAGACCAATAAGAGGTTATACAAAGAATGATAGAAGAAAGAACTTAACATTTAAGAGTTAAATATTGTAGCATATGTATTCTTTGGGGAAAGAATATCCATTTGTTAATGGTGGTTGGTTGCTATAAATTTCCAGATGCAAGTCTTGTGCTTTAATATGATTGGTGGATGGGAGTTTCCCCATCTATATAGCAAGTCATGAGAAAGAGTTGGTTCGGAATAGAACATCAAACGGGTAGGACTTGTCGTATATCATATCTTTCCTTCTCCCCAGAAGGATGTACAGCTTGACTCGATATTGTAAAATAGGATATGTAGAAATTGTTAACACTCATTATTTGATAGCCTGGGAAAATGTAATAATATATAAGTTAGTGTAAAAGGGTTTTAATTTTTACAAAAAAAAAAATAAATAAATAAACTCACCAGCATGATCCAGCAAGTAGATAGTTTGGTCCTCATATTTTAGATGTCATAGAATCAGGTATCTTAGGAAACCAGGTTCGTGACATCTTAATAATTAAAAATTACAAAGAAATTTGGAAAGAACTGTTGGACAGAATGCCAGATAGTATAATCTCCAAAGCAACTTTACTGTATAATGCAGATGGAAGCAAAAGTCTAGGAAAGGTTCAAAAAAGAGATGGGCCATCAATTTGCTGCCAAATAGGGTTGAATCCCAAACCATGAAGAAGAAGATTTTAAGCTATAACAAAAGTCGACATCTCAAAAATCCAGAATAGGTGATTAAGACTTACTCTGACGTCCTGAGTTCCTGACCGCGCGTGCGCGCACACTTACTTTGGCAACAGTGATTGGCTATCCATATGCCATTAAAGTTTTCGTTTCTAGTATAATGTTAGTTATAGTAATTTGAGAAAGGGTTTTTGTTCGCTATTTCTACTTTTGATATATCTGGAACAGTTGTCTGATAAAAGTAAGTTTTTTAATGAATTCACACACAGTGGCTTTATCAAGGAAATGTAAAATCAGTTAAAGTTTATTTATTTGTCTCATTATTGTTGAAGAAATTATCTAATGAAAGTTGTTAAATTGAGAATTAGGGGTCCGGTTTTCGCCTGAAACTTCAAGTACCCTAGAAGACTAAAACACTCCATATTGAGTGCTCATTTGGTTCACATGAACGTTCAGGAAGTTTTAGCTGCGTTACTTGACTAAAAACACTTAGAGCATCTGCATGCATGCAAATTCAACATAAAAAATTATTTGTTCTTCGTGCATGTATTATATAATTTCTACTAGTGGCTCATACAACTATATATTTTTGTAAAAAAAATATCGGTAATTTTTTTATTTTATTTTAATGTGTTGAAATTATTAACTTTCTTTCATTCATATTTTAATAAATCCGGTACCCTCTACCCATACGGAACTTGATGCCATATTAAAATGAAAGTACTAGCTACTGTTGAAAATCCTTAAAAAAATACAAATCGTACTAAAGAGACAAACGTGACCTTACCTGAATTTATGTAATTTTTTTATTTTTAGCAAGCAGTGCAGTAATCTCGCTGAAAGCAATTTTTAAGCTTTACAAGAAAGAGTTTGATCACACTAAAATTCGAAATTATATTTCTTGCATAGAATATATCCGCAAACTTCAAGCTGGAACTTTTCGAGAAGTTTCCAAAGAGTGGAACATTTTAAGTAGAAAACTCATATATCAATTAGGAAAATATTCTTGATATGCAAGAGCCTTGGATGGTGTGTGTGTGTGAGTGTGTGAGTGAGTGAGTGAGAGAGAGAGAGAGAGAGAGAGAGAGATATTTCCGCCTGTGGTCCCTCAGTATACAAAGGACGTTAAACACCACTTTAAAAAAGGGTCAAGTTTAGTAGGTGCCTTTCTTTTCATTTGTTTATTATTTTTTCCCCAAGTTTTCTCCCACCTACGAATCCGTGAGCTAGGTTGCTTTGGGCACTGAAGGTATATTTATTCATTTGGGTCATCAATAATTGGTTTTGTTCGTCGGCTTCACCTACCGTGTGTTTGTAATAGATTCAGCTTGCAGAAAAACGTTAATTATTTGTGTTCGTATTCAAATGAATTAATAAACAAGAATTTTTAAAACTTTTATGCATGTTCTACTGTATTTTATATTTAAGTCCAGGTATTTATAATCTCGATTTAAAAGAGTGCCTCGGTAAATGTTCTAGTCTTTGAGGGATGGGCTTTGTATATCTGTTGTTAGTACTGTTTTGACTGCATGTCCATAAATGCAGTTTCTATGAAAACACGATTACCTCTTAAAGACAGTCTATTATTATGTTTGAAGAAAAGCATAAGTTCAAAATCAGCAGCTGAAGAAACATGCGAATAAAAAGTGAGTTGGTGCTCAGTAAGAAGCTGTCATACTGGTTTAAGCCTTTCAAAGCTTGCGTGAAAAGAAAGCTCAGGAAATCCAATTGTTCTGTAGAACAAGAAGTGTGTCCACAACACTGTAAGAGAGCCACTCGCAGTAGCAGTGAATTGTCTGCAGGTTTAAAGTTTCTAAGGGCCAGTCTTTCACTATCTACACCAATTTGGGATTGTGTCAAACGACAATTAAATGCACATGAATTAACCAAAACAGACGGCGGGCTGAAATACCTGATTCTGAAGTAAGTTAACATATGTCTCATTTAACAGTTAGACAAAGTATTTTCACTGAGAAGTTGATGCTAGGTGTTTTGTAAAATATGGGGATTTCTTCATTTGGAACTTAAATTGTGCTGTCTTTAATGTAATAAATTGATGGGTCAATAACGTTTTGAATGGTCGTCAACTTCCTTTACTATACCCGAAACCTTTTATGCTAAACAGATAAAAGTCCAGGATTTAAATGGAATACATGAAAGGAGCTTGGATTTTTTACTTTCTACTCTGTGTATTGGTTCACTGACAAATTTGGCTGCTGACACAAAAATGAACTCTATTTTGAAAAGTAACGTTATTTCCCCCCCCCAAATTAAGTACTGGATATAGAAGAAAACTAGCATTTTCTGATTGTATTTCTCTTAAACTGTTTTGCAAAAACTCTATCCAGCTATCTATCGTGTTTTCTAATGTTGTCAAAATTCTCCAAAATCCGCAACACAATGCATTCCTTTCATAATCACCTGCCCTGATAACATTTAAAACAATATTGGAGACTGTCACAGTTCTGAAAGGATTGCAAGGTTATCCGATATTGGTTATTTTCCTAAATCTCCTGACACTTCAACAGATGTAGTGGTCAACCACTAGCCATATCCCCCTCGCTCGCCATCTTCCAAACAGTGTTCCATAGGATGTTTGTATTTATTATGACGCTCGAGTATGTAGCCCAATATTGTATTTTTTTCTAATTTGGATCCTTGTTGAATTTTACAAATAGCAAACTGAACAATTAAGCTTTTCAGCATCGCGGATAGTTACGCCAGTAAAACCGGAGGATCCAACTATATTCCTTTCTTCAAACACATTCTTTAATGTACAATGAACATCAGAGTTGTTTTCGTGCTCCTTAACCAGATATTTTATAACTACTCCCCGTTAGGGTTACCACCCATACAGATTTTGTCTGGACTCTCCAGAATGTATTAATGAGATCCAGTGTCCAAACCTTTACAAATTCTATGTTAAGTATTATTTAAGGAATAACTAAGAAGATCCGAAGAGAGTGCTGCTATTTGATGGGAAAATGATTGTTCGTTCTATTTACTATCTTAAGAAAATAAGATGTAACTGTTAGTAGTAGAAGACAGTTTTCTGCATTATAAAAGGCCGAGGCAGCAGCATCATCTTCGAAAAAATGAATGCTTAAATATTTTTATTAAGAATTTAACCCTCCCCCTCCCCAACATAATATGATGTCTTAGATGTCTGCAGTTTTAACAAGGAGTCTGCACATTTCGACTTCAAAAGGAGGTAATTCTAATCCAATTCCATACTGGAAATCGCCTTAGAAATAGGCATTTGATGCAGCTTTATTTTCTAAAAATTTGCAGTAAGGGTGAGCAATGCTTGACGCAACCGCGGGACCGGCCAACAGCGCCATGTCGGCGGAGGCGGGGAAAATGCATATTTCTCTTTCGTTGCGCGAGTCATCAATGTGAGTGAAATGTTGCTCAAGTAGCACATGTTTGTTGGGCGACGCAGTACGGTGAATTGAGTGAAAGTGTATCAAGTGAAATGGAGCAATATAAGTATTCTATTCCCCAAAGAGGATTCATATATGATTCATACGTGCGTACAGAAGCAGCGCATGCTGTAAGGAGATTATTTTAAGAGGAAATTCCTGACTCCCCCGATTTTTATCTTTAGGGGGCATTAAAAGGGAAAGTGTACAAAACAAATAGATAGGCTTAAAACTAACATTCGTCAAGAAATTGCTGCCATTTCTCAGAGGAAACTGCAGTGTGTAATGAGCAAATCCCTAAGCACGTGTCAGAAATACTTGATCAATGAAGGGAGGCAGTTCCAGCATCCCCTTGCTTAATATAAGTGAGTAATTTGCTTTTCTATTTAAGTGTTTATGTTATGTATGTTTGAACGGACTTGAAATCACCCGCACCGCCGACACATCAGCCAGCCTTGCCGGCCGGCCACACGCCGCAAAACCGGTTGCGTGAAGGATTGTTCACCCCGTACAAATGTAGTGCAAATTTTAAACTAAAGTAGGCTACACGTTTCTGAGGTTATGTAGGCAGTAAATCGGAGACGCTACAAATAATGCAAAACTTTTGCACCTTAATACGGAAATAATAATGACTGCCACCCCTCCCCTCTTATTAAAAGCAACATTGGAACGTGAGCACACGAGCCGCTACTGACACAGAAATGAAATTAAGTTCCCACGGACCACAGTGCTTGTTCTTCTTAGGTTTAAATTAGCTGGCTCGGTGTGGTGAACCCTTGTCCTAACAATGAATGAACTTCCTTTCTCTGGAGAGTTCCCTCCCCCGCTCTTCGCTAAAGTCCCAAGCCAACTTCCGAATAACGCAGCTTTCCATAACTCGACGCTCGTCTCCGAAGCGCCTTTGAAGCTACCCCCAGGCAAGATTTTCGGTCCCTCCGTGGTCCTTCTCGAAGATTACCCTTGCTAAACAGCTGCCGCACGTCAAACTTTTTAATTTACGCGCCCCGCACGAGCTCGCAGATTTCCCCGCCGCCGGTCTACTTGCCAGAGTTTACCGGGAGGTGGTTCCGCCGCCTTGGGAGGTTGTTTTAATATCCCTCCGGCGTTGTTCGTAACAGGTAGGGTTCGAAATTCAAATCCAGCCGGAGTATCATGAGTATTCATTCATTCCTGCTGCATCTGCTTCCCATTAGCAGTTTCGGTCTGCATCTCGAAATATCTCTCGTCAGCCCTACGTGGCAAGAAATTATAAATTAATACATCACGATGTAAATGGTTTTCACTTACATCTGGAAAACTTACAGTTTATACGTTAATGCAATTTCTACTAGATATGTACACATCAAATAACTTTTTATAAGTTAAGAAAACGTTTCTAGTAACTGAACAGAGGTATCTACAGTAACTAAAATTAATTCTTAGTACAAGAGTTGCAAACCATGAAATTTCTTATTTTACCTTAACAATTTTTTCGTTTCTGCATCTTCCTTTAAAAGTTTGTTTTAATAAATATTTATACAGGAGGATTACAGCACAATTAGCTAAAATTGAGTAGAGAGATATTTGATAAAACAAACGTAAAGATTTCTTTTATTGAATTTGTTTCTCTGAATTTATTACACCGAGTACCAGAAGATTGGCTAACAGGAATAATCTGCCCAATTCTTAAAAAAGGAAATAGAAATAATATGAATAAGTATAGAGGTATATACCTTCTTCAAACAGTATATAAAATATATGCCAAAACAATTGCTAGATGACTAAATGTTGTTAATGAAATACTGCTGTAGTAAAAACAATTTCAGAAAGAGGCAATCTTATGCAGAATATTTAACTGGTCCCCTTTTATATCATTTTTAGATTATGAAAAAGTTTTGATAGGGTTCTTTGATACAAACTATGGAATGTAATGCAAGAGAAAGGATATCCGAGTCATCTGATCGAGGTAATCCAGAGACTATATAAAAATACAAGAATAAGATTGACAATGGCGTTAGAATTGGAAATAAAACAGAAACAATAAATCAAGGCGTCAAACAGAGATACCCTTTATTGTCAGCATCATTTAAATATACGAAGCACTTAAATAACTATTCTACTGGGGATATTCAAGTTAAAAGATATAAGCTGAAAAGTATTTTATTTACTTACGATCAGGTTATTTTTTATGGTTTGCAGAAAAGTGTGAATAATCTGAAAGATATCATGGAGACATATAATTTAAAGATTTTAATAACTAGGGCAAAATCAATTACTTTAAAGGGGAAAATCGTGTAATATAGTTATTAATGAAGAAAAAATAGAACAAGTCTCTAGTTTTAATTATCTGGGTTTTAATGTATCATACAGATAAAAGAACGATCGGAATATAAAACTAAATAAATTAAGATATCAAAAGCAACACAAATGAAAGTCTACAAAGTAATGACAGTGCCAATGGAAACATATGGAAGTGAAAATTGGACTATGAATAGACAGACAGGGAAAGAATAGAAACTACAGAAATGAGATTTTTAAGAGCAATAGCTGGATTTACTCTGTTAGACAAACAAAGAAATGAAGAAATCCAAAAACAGTTAAATATATTTATATAATCAAATGAAAAAAATGAATGAAAATAAAAATAAGTGGTATAAGCATATATTAAGAATGAAAGAGGAACAGATAACAAAAATTATACCAAGTTATAAACCTAGAGGATATCGCCAAGTAGGAAGACCAAGAACAAGATGGAGTGATGGACGGACCAGATCGATAGGCCCGTATCTTATGGCAGAAAAAGAAGAAGCAGAGTTTATTCAAGTTAAGATTATCACGTTATCATCAGAATAAAAAGTCTCTCGTTCTCTCAAGCACACCTTCATTCATTTAAAATAAAAACTGGTTTCATAGTCATTAAGTCCAGATTATTTAATGGTGCCATTCACAAAATCAACCAGTAAAAGGAAATTGTAAACTCCAAGCTTTCGTATTTGCGTTGACAGGATTTCAAAACGTAATACCATCGGACTCATTCACTAACTTCTGTTGTGGTTGACATTTACGTTAAGTTTTATTATGAATGTTATTTATTTCTTATTTTTATGTTATGCACGTATTCCCTTGCATTATTTTTAATAACCAATATGATAGCTGAGATCATTAAGGCAAGGATCGTAAACATGAAGATTGTTTATTTTTCTTTTCCTTAGTCATCAACGTCATACATACGCCAGCGAGGTAAGTACTTAGGTCTAGAACCCTTCCTATCCAATATATTTTTCTCAGTTTATACATTTCATCTCACGTCTTCAATGTCGGCCTCAGCAGTCAAAACAGGCGCAAATATTATTAAAAAGCCAATCTTAAAGCATTCATTGTGAATGACTCTTTAATCTAATAATGCCTGTCAACTTTGTGTGTGTGTGTGATAACAAACATTTCTGAAAGCAAATTAAGTATTATATGTTGAGAAGGATATTCTATCCAAAAAGATATGATAGATGACACACGCTGACTTCAGAGGCATTTTGTTTTTCATAAATGAAAAAATTCTTTCGGGATAAGCATGTCTGAGCGTTTACCAAATAATCGCTGCATTTAATTGACTTATAAACAAGCTTCTATCACCATATTTAAATACGAAAGCGTACACACTTTAATCTGATTAAAATTATAAATCATATTCTATCTATTCTTCTTTTATTTTTGAAGTCAATCGCTTTATCCATGTCGTGTAGATTATCGGTGCTCTGAGAATGGAAATTTGGCATGCAATTTTAGTAAAACTTCAGATCAGCTAGAGAATTTCATGATGGAACATGTAAACATTCATCACGGAAAACTGGTACACAAAATATGCAATACTGTGAATAATACAGGGCTTCCAGAATATGTCCTTACCGCTCGCACTGGAGTTTGCGTTTCGGAAGCTGGACATGCCACAGCAGTCCTGCCCTTAAGCGTCTTGCACTAATCGCTCACAAAAATACAATTTCCGTGACATAAAGAGGTGTTTCTTGCATACAATTTGTATTTTCGAAACACCAATAGCGAATATTCACACAATCAGTTGAATGGAGTCACGCCTCATCTGAAAAAAACACAAACTGTCGAACGATTAACCCTTCAATCACAGATGAAAGAAACCACCCACAATACGCACACGTGCTAAGGGATCGCCTTACCGTATATAATGGACACATGTACACTTGTAAGGTTTTTTTGAGTTTTAACAGTTTTGTTGCTAAATGCGCAGAAGACATTGACAGTTCAACTTGTGCTAACTTCGGTAGTCATTTTGCTGGCGCATGTTCAAAATTTGCGCCAATTCCGTCTAATTTGTCTTCTCTACGTCTTCGTGTGTGTCTTGTTTTGCACTGAATCAGTAGTGACAAATATTCACAAGATCGTGCAATTGCAGCTCTGAAAGAAGACAGAACTTCGGAATAAATTTCTCACGAACTCAACCAGCTGGTTCGTATTTATAATTCACACAAAAATACATTGCTCTGAAGTCAGCTGTCCTGCCTTCCTCTCGAACGAATGGTGCCTGGTGCCTGATCGGAAGTTCAAGGATAGGCAGGCCACCGTGAGTGGGGAAGGGAGCCCGGCCTTGACCAGTGGCAAAATCCGTGGAAGAAGACGGAACATATTCTGGTAGTCCAGTTTATCATTTTCTCCTTCAGCGAACTCTCATAATTTTTTTAATATCACAAATTCTGTATATTACTTTTAGCGTTTCTTTTTCCTCGTTTACTTTATTAACAAATCTTCGTTGTTATTATTATTATTATTATTATTATTATTATAATATTAATAATGTTTAAGTTTAATATATTATTTTATACACAACGTTTAACATTTTTCTAAACTTGCAGCATACCAAGCAAGATCTTCGTTAAATTTTAGCACTAATTAATTAAATGTTTGAAATGTCTTAAAGTAATAATACGAACCTTAACCAAAAATTATCCTACTCTTGAAGATTTTAATTTGTTTAAGTGCATTTCGCAGCACCTTGTTCGCAAACGAAGAATAGCAACTATTCTAAATCCAGTAAGTTAGAATTGTGTTATATCGTATAAGTTACCTCAGAGCTGTCGTACGGATCAGCGGTTCTAGAGCTGATCGAGGAATTAGGTTCGAGAACTTGAACCTCATCTCTTTATTTGATAAATTAAGTTTAACGGGTACTATGTGTGTTATTTTTACGTGCGTATAAAACGCGGACGATATTTAGAGGTAAGGTAGCGAAGGAATAAAAATTCGCTCTACCTTGAATCCAGCTTTATCGAGTGTAACCGAGGTTATCCAAGTTGGAAAATCCGGAAGCGGGCCATTTTTTTTTCTATAGTGGTATGTGTGTGTGCGCGTGCGTGCGTGCCACTATAGTATATCATTCAACATTTTTACAAACAATATTAACGTCTCGTGCCGATCTCGGAGCATGCTTATAAATTCTTCTTATTAATAGTTATGATTTTAAATATTACATTACATCAAATAAATAGAACAAATGTTCATGAAATATTTATTTATGTTATCTTGTATGTAATTATGTTACATTTCTATTTTGCTTAGAACCTTAGTTCACAATTTCAAAAGGATACATTTTTTTTTTTTTTAGGCTTAAGAGCAATATCTTACGTGTTGCAAAATATTTTGCTTCTTGTTGTAATGACGTTTATATTTTCATACGCGAATTAACAAATACTTGCATAAAATGTACAAAGTATATTCATGGTTATAATTTATGAATAATTAAATAGTGAAATGAACAAAATTTTATATGCATTATTTTTCGCGTTAAAATTTCATTTTGCAATATTTTGTTAACTTAATGCGTCATGTGGACATGGTACAATTATATTGTTGTCACTTTCGGTTCCTGCCTGTGAGAGGTATACAAGTTGAGACATGTTTATTTCCGTCTATAGCAAAATGCGATAAGCGACCAACAATGTGATATTCTGAAAATCTGCTTTCATTTTAATAAATCCTCTTCAGATGAATCCTGTGGAGAGTTTGTTCTTTCCTATAGCACGCTTTAAAATTGTTTAAAATGTTTAAAAAGGGAAGGCAATCAATGTCAAAGGAAGGTAAACCCGGTTTTCCAGTTTGTACTCTTGCGGCAGAAAACATCAACACCGCAGCTGTCATTATGAGACAGGGTCGTCGAATAACCTCAAGAACACTTTCAGAAATTGTAAAATTTCATATTGTGGTAAACGACAGTTGCACATGAGACGTGATTGTGTACGCTGAGTTCCAAGATTCCTCATTCCCGAACTAAGTGAAGGTTTGCATGCAGTTGAGGATGATGTTACAGGTAATCGTTGCTGAAGAAATTTGCCTACTTCACGTCGATTCTGAGAGCAAATAGTAAAGCTCTATGGTCACGAACACTAAAAAACTGCAAAAGTGCTTGTTTCTGCTGGGATAGTTGTGGTCATCTCATTGTTCTGTATTCAAGAAATGGTTCCTGCTCACACAACTGAATGGGCAGTACTACAGAAATGTCCTGATAACTCTGCAAGGCAATATCACATGCAAAAGACCACATTTGTTTGTAACAAACTAAATGCCGCATCACGATAATGCACGACCGCACAACGCAAACGTTGTTGCTGAATATCTCACAAAAACAAGATGAAGAATGTTCCTCATCCTTCCGATTTAGCAAGGTTTAACTTTTTTCTTTTCCCCAAATTGAAGAATCGTTTTCGTAGGAGGCATTTTCCATCTTCAGAAGCAGTGGTGAAATGACTTCAGAAGGCAGTGAAGAGCCTGTCAAAAAAATGGTTTCCAGCATGTCTTTGAAGACTGACAGAAACGCTGGGACAGGTGCATTGCGCTTATTTGGGGACTATTTTGGAAAACTTCATCAAAATTATAAGGATAAGTAAATATATGTTGTTAAAAATATTATTAACGTTCTTTATTGAACAGTCTTCTTATTTTGGTAATTAAGTATTCCTGTTCAGGTAGTTTGCATAGTCTTTAAAGGCAAATATATTTGTGTTGAAATTTACATCCATTAACAATACCTAAATAAAAAGAGAGAGAAAAGAATAATTAGTTCAAAATAATGATAATTTCAGCATATAACGGAACAGAATGTTCGGCTCTTATAAAGTACTCTAAAAACAAGATAAAAGTTACATTCCTGAGAAGAACTAAAATATCATATAAACTGCTACAAGAGAACTACATGCAAAATAAATTAATTATGTTATAAAATAAGAATGACGGTAGAATAAACTATCCAAAATACGTTTTGAATATCAGATCTTCTAGAAGAAAATATTTTGGAAGATCACAGAAAGAAGGATGAGCTTAATTTTATGATGTACTGTGAAGAGGTCACCAGCATGAGGACATTACGGAAGTTTTAGCATTTTTGAGGTTAACGTTTAGCATTTTGAATAATTAAGTAACTATTGTTTCTTAAAGCTAAAAGCCTCTCACATGAAAATGCAAACCCAAAGTATAAGGAAAAATTAGACGAAATTAATATGAATTTACGCACATACTAATAGCAATGGGCTATATAAGTTGTTTAGAGAGACTAGGTTCATTGCAATGGGCTATATAAGTTGTTTAGAGAGACTAGGTTCATTGCACATGAAAAAAAAATGTCCCTGTCGCCAGAAACATCGAGTCCCGTACCGTGCTTTATGTTGTCTTACTATCTTATCCATATAATTACATACACCACATACAGAACGTAGCATGTAAAGTTGTTCAGTCATAAATCAACAACGTAATTAATTGATCAATTACTGAAATTAGAGCAGCATGTTTTACAGCATTAATTAACTAATGTTTCATACAACAAACTTCTAAATTGCTTTCTGTTACTTTCTTTCTCTTATCGTAAATTACATTTGCTAAAGAGGATCTCCGCATTTGTTGGTGCACTGTTTGAGCCAATTTTAGATGCTTTAATTCTATTGTAATTAAGTCAACAAATCGTCAATATATTCTCTCTTCTAAAATGTCTTTAGCGGATGAAAACAGTTACCTATTACAAATCTACCGCCTTGAAAAGGGGAACATTTTATTTTCTATCTAAAAGCATTAGAATAATTCACTCATATTGTGAAAATATTACTTGCTAAGATTTGGCAATGCTATTCAAAAGTTTGGGAATGATTTAGGCCGAGAAAGGACCCAGTTTCCGAAGAATGTATGCACAAGAGGCATTCGATAAATAATGCTACACAATTTTTTTCATATATTGTATTTATTTGTTGAAAAAAAATAAACATTAGGCTCTCAATAATCACCCCGCACAGTTTTATGTACTTTCGTTGTCTTCCGCTAGGTGACATGACGTAGCTGGTGGCAATTACACGGTTTTCAAAATGGAGTCTGTAAGTGATGTGCGTCACAAAGAGTGGTTATTGAATTTCTTTTGACTCCAAATGAAACCTTCCCAAACATTCACTAAAATGCGTATGGAGAGATGACAGAAGATAAAAGCACTGTCAGTTGTTTTACGAACCGGCTGTCATCATTCGAAAGAAAGCCGAGGCAATCCGTTTTGATCACCCACGCTCCGGATAGCCACGGACTGCAGTAGCATTGCAAGTACCCAATCGAGTATAATTTAAATAATTCGCTGTTTAATTGTACTGAGCATTTGTCACCAAAAATGTTAACAAAATGTTTTTTCTACTCTTAAGACTACTCGAGGTTACATAAAAGTCAGAGTAATTATGAAGAAATCATAATATTTGGGTAGATGTTCCTTCCTCACCCACCATATAGCCAGGATCTTGCACCTTATCTTTGGCATTCAAAAACATTGTGATCCAATAGGCGCACCCCAGAGTTCTTTTCTCTGGATCTCGAAGGGACTAGTTTATAATAATAATAATAATAATAATAATAATTTTATAATCATATCTAGTACCTACTTACTAAATTGTCGGTCCTGGTGATCTAGTGGTAGCCACATTTGCCTCGTAGACCCAAGGTCGTGGGCTCAATACCACCCGGTCTAGCGTAAAAGTCCTAAGTTTGGCTTCCTTCTGAAGGAAAGTAAAGCCGGCCGTGGGTCCCGTGTTTTAGATTAGCTGCACATAAAGGAACCTCAGGCGTGATAGAAGAGGCCCCTGAGCAAAATTTATCGACCATTTTACACCATTAATGGGATGCTGATGACCTGGGATATTAAAGAGCGTTCGTAAATAAACCAAATAAATAAATAAAAAGTACTAAGTTGAAGAAAGAACGAGAAACAGAGTGATGGACTCAGGTCAAATCTCGTCCCTTCTGGCTTCGTTCTTTCTGACACTGTAAGTAAATACCGAAGCTTTGCATAATATGAACAACAAAGCAACCCCAGTGCAAGGTCACTTCAGCACCAACGTGAATGTTCACAGAAGGAGAAGACTTGACAATTCATAATGAGACTAGGGGTTACAGCTATTTCCAACATTTGCTTGTGCCTTTCAGCCTTGACCATATAAAACATATATACATAATGTTATAGGCCAATAATAATAATAATAATAATAATAATAATGCAAAAACTTTAACATGACCCTGATATATTGTTAGGGGGGAAAATCTGGCCGGTGATTAAAAAGCCGTTGAATTATTCTACTCTAAAGGATGCAATCCTCAGAAAGATATTTGAAGACTACGAGAGGAGGTCATAACGTCAGTAAACTTATATGGCCTGAGATACAAACCTGCAGTGTGGTACCGCAAAGGGACTACGGTCACTATGACGGGGATCGTGAACGGAAGATCTGAATTCGATTCCTGCCAGGAATGTACTCCATGACAGATTTTTTGGACATTAATGGCAAATGTTGGCATTATCGGATCGGATCGGATCGGATCGGCTCGACTCGGCTCTACTCGACTCGACTTGCCTCGGAGCGGAGCTGCTCGGATCGGCTTGGGTCGGGTCTGCTCGTGTCGGGCCCTGTCGGGTAGGTTCGGGAGGTTACTGTTGGTTCGGCTCGGCTCGGCGCGGAGCGGAGCGGAAAGGACGAGTTCTGGTATCGTTGAATGTCTCGTTTCGTCACCTATCGTCGCGTTATCACTCGTCTCGTCTCGTTTGCACTGGTCTCGTCTGCTCTCGTCTCGTCACTTCTCGTTTCGTATGGCATGTGTCGCCTCGTTAATTCTCGTCGCGTCTTGTCTGGTGAGGTGTCGTCTCCTCACCCCTCGTCTGGTCCCTCGTTACATGTACCTACCTACCTTAGACCTGGAAGTTTTTCTTTAAAAACAAATCCTTCTCAATAATCGTTTCATCTCATGAATCATCAGTAAGACTTAGAATATTCATGACGTGTCATATTTTTGTGTTGACTACCAATTCCTGTAAAAAAATAATGACCTAAAGGTAAATCAGTCTTTTATTGTTGAATAGAGATAAATTGAATGTTGCATGTTTCAGCCATTTTTCTTGTTTTTGCCAATTTGTTAACATTGAGGTTAAATGTCATATTATGCCTACCTTTCGAGGATGTCTGTGATTTTTAACGGAATTTTTCGTGTTACTAGACAGAAGATTTCTCTTCGACATGGTTCATATTCTGTAATGCTGAAATCACTGAAGAACCATCGCTGGTAAAGCACTCTAATACTTGGCAATATTAATAGAATGAATTAATACTTTAATTTATAGCCACGGTTAGCAAGTTATTTAAAATCTAAAGTTATCTGAGTTTTTTTTTATTCACTTTTATAAGAAATAGGGAAATATATTATCGAGTACTATAACTTCTGATTAGTGCAGGGAGAAAATACTATAAAATAAAAAAACCGAATGTAAAATAAGCATATGCAATGAAAATAAGTTCCAGTGAAGTAATAATTTAATATTATTAACCATTCATTCCTTGCAAGTCATTCATATGTTTGGTTTTAGTTCATTGACTTAAAAGTCAGTTTTTAATTATGTTTATAGGAGTTAACTTAACCTTCTATATTTGCTTGCATATTTCTTAATTTTTGAGGTCATGAGCATTCTAATCTTAAGTCATCAGTTATGCCTCAGTAGCAGAATGAGACTGGAGGAATGGAGAAGGGGAAAACAAACTAATGCGCTGTCATTTTGTTGGATATGAAAATTTTATGGTTTAAAAGCACTGTCCACCGTTTCGCATTTAATCGCGGACCATTATTATTTGTTTATTTTGTGTAATATAAAACTAGAATTGGCCTTTTTAGCGTATTTTGTTTCTTTCACGAACAATTTAAATGATGAAATTTCATATCCCTGCTGGTGGCTTACTTATGAAGTGGTGAACAAGTGGAAGAAAAATGAAAAAACAAAAAAATCGTAGGTGGGTGAAGGATTTCTGTGCTTTGTTGTCTGCAAGTGTGAGAGTTATTAATGCCGAAAACACACATAATCACCTTGAGTGTAAACAAAGCCTGGTACGTTTTTGTATTTTTACCAACAGATGACCACCATCCTTTTAGAGAGCCATAACATGGAGCAAAATCTTTCCACATGCCACGGATTGTCCCCGATTTTATAGTGTATGAAGGTAGTCCGGGTAAATCTCGATTTTGAATGCAGATGAACAGAAATCTAGAAAATTGCAATAATAAGCACATTGGAAATGGTTGAATATTTGGGCCGTTAGTGTCGCGTCTTTGGTTGTAAATTGAGATAAATCAACTTCTTATTTGGCGCTACAGCACGGGGTAGGCCTTGCCTACCGAGGCGACCTCTGCATCTTCTACCTCCGTCTTACAACTCTACTGATAGAGTGCAGTTTTGCAGGTGGATATGTGTTCAGTATGCTGACCCCCCACACATCGCCTATCACGTGGCTTTCGTGATCGAAGAACGCCACCTCTCCATTATGCAACTTCAATGAATGAAAGGGAGATTACGCACGTTTTTGCTACAGAGGCACCACAGGCAGTGACACTATTGATAATGAGATGAAATGATAAATTAGGAAAGGATTTTTTAAGGAAGGAATCGTTCCAGGCCTAAGTTTAGGTTACTCCCCGGCGTTTACCATATATGAGGACTGAGGAAAACCTGAAAAAAAACCCAGTCAGGGAGGACGGTCCTGACAGGATTCGAATTCCAGACCTCCCGCTCACAAGTTCGCGCCTTAACGACCTCGACCACCCGTGGCGGTGGGCAGTTTCACAATTGTCCTCGCGGAGCTGGGTGAACCCCGTTAGAAAAATTCTTAAGTAGGTATCGGGAATCGAACCCGGACCTCCCGGCCAGCAATCAGCAACGCTAACCAATAGATCAAGGAGGTGGCCTGAGATATATCAACTATGGAAATAAAATGCATAAAATATTCGCTATGATTCATTTCCGTTTCTCATTCTATCGTTGAAAAGACCTCAGGAATATTAGTTATAGATGTATTTCACGTGAATAAGTTCTTTGATCCATATTAAATCTTATTTTGCCATTTTCTTTCCGTAATACCATGGGAAACGAAAAGGAAAGTGAAATTCCGTGTATAAATAGAGACATAACAGAGCAGGAAGCATTCTGAAATTATGTTGGCAAGTATGATCTAGGTTTTGTTAGTGTTTAAGCAAAATATAACATTTATATTTTATAATCTTTTATAATTATTATTATTATTATTATTATTGTTGTTGTTGTTGTTATAGACTTGACTGATTTTCAGAATTTCAATAAGGGCCATATAAATGTTATTCTCTCAAAGATTGGAGGAATCCTAGACAAGGGATTTGACTCAAAACTCCTCATGCAGGACTGAGCGAGCACTATTTTAAATCAGTTTCTCCTTCATGTGCAATAGTAAGTTCGTAATTACATATGTTACATTGTGCTTTAAACGATTATTTTTCTATGTATATATTCATGAATATTGTTGTTCCTTCTCCCGTTTTTTTTTTTAATTTTAATTCCTTTTCTTTCGTGGAGAATCACTCATATGGCAATAGACAGTATCAAACAGGCAAATAACACCCTAACACGATACATTGACAGAGCACATAGACCTACAGCGTACTGGCGTTAGCGCTTGATTTCGACCTATGAGGAATATAAAGGAACGTTTCAGTAGTTCTGCGTGATTTCAAATTGCAATAATCAATCAAGAGATGAAATACCGGATTTTTTATGTCCCGTGTGTTTTTCAAACGGAGCACAGTTTTTCCTCTAACAAAGTATATCTCGTATTATATACTGTCTGGTATGTCTGTGTTCCTTCCACCAGGTCCACAACCTCAAACTGGGAGAGCTGTTTTCCGTTTTACAATTAAAATAATTATAATATTTGTGGTCTTTTAAAAAAATTAATTCATTTGTTAAATAATACCTTTTTTGCATTCTGACCTCTCTATCAGCAATGGAGGCAGAAGGGATTTCATTGACCATTCAACTCAAAAAAAAAAAAAAAAAAAAAAAACATGAGGGCTATGAACTCAGAATTGAGTTCCAAGCCATTAACTACCATTTTGTTACTTTGTCACAAGTACTGTAGTGTTCGCACTAATGTTTTAACACTTCTTCTAAAATAAATGGTAATAGTGACAAATAAAGGACGGATTATATTAAGTGAAAGTGTACAACTCTGGAGTGGTTTTTTGAGAAAAATCAAACAGCATAGTAAACGCTTTAGTTTTTTGTTATATGCAGCATCCTTGCTTAGGTATGTTAACATTAATATAATGAACACTTTAGTCTATCAAAACTAAAATCTTATCCTTTTCAAGTGCAAAAGACTTTGAAAACTGTTGGCACAGATTTCTTTCTGCAATAAAATTGGAATTTGAAAGGGCAACTTTTTGTTGTTACATTTATCTCACAAAACAAAATAAAACAATATTATTTACCATCTAAAATGTAATTCAGCATATAATTAGCAAATGTACACATAATTTGCCAGGATTCGTCAAAATTAGCAAGTTGTTTTATAGTTGAAATAAGTTCAAAAGCATCTTTGGTGCTGCAGTTATTTCATAAACACTACTGACCATCAAAGTTTCTGAACTCAAATAGCACGTATTTTACAGTTTTCTTTATGTCCTACATTTTGGTTTTCTTTATAAGTATGCAGACGTTTCCTTAAACAGTAGGAATGTGTTCTTGTTATGAAAGTTAATTCCAGTGCTAATTGTAAGCATGAAGGGAGAAGTCACAGTAACGCCTTCTTTTTTTTTTTTCCCAGGTGAATTTCAAAAGCATGAAATGTAAAGGTACTGAAATGTTTCCTCTCTTGCTATCTCCAATGAAACCATAGTTCTCTAATAGAAAGTTGTCATCATTTATTATAGTTATCAGTTTCTTCAGTTTCAACCAAGTGTTTTGCATTTCGAAATTATCCGTTTTAATAAACAATTCACAGTGCTGTTTGGCTGTCAAATTCTGCTAGAGCGCTTTATTGAGTGTTTGATTATACTACACTTTCTGTCGCAAGGAAGGAATGAACTCTATTTTTCAAAACTTCCAGTGCCTGTTAAAGCCAGCAAGACTAGGAGATATTGCCCTGGACAATTTTCAGAGAAAATATGAATTTCGGTCACAAAATTGCTCATATTACAGTATTATCTTGATACTTTATATAGCATATTGTTGGCAACAATAATTTCGTCGTCTTACCTGCATAGTTAGTTAATTCATTTTACCTATTTTATTTTCCATAAGTAACCTGTATACTCTAATCCATGATCCTTTTTGTTAAACCATTTTCCTTTCATAGTTATCAGGATTTTGTATCCCTTTCTCTCTCTCTTTTTTTTTTTTTTTTTTTTTTTTGGGCGAGGAGGAATCAGCACAATACATGATGAAATAACAGAAGCATAAATATAATAAATATCCTAAAACAAGAGCTTGCAACGCAGTGAGACGGGACCTACTGCAGAAAAGTACCCAAGTCATTGACATTGGTATCTTTCTGAAATAAATTAAAAACAAGGTTCTCCTGCTTTTGCATGACATTTGGGTTCCTTACTGTATTAAACATGTGTGAGTAGGAGACAACAAATCAGTCACTAACTCAGAACTTTCCCTTTCTGAAATAAACAATTCTTTTGTAGTGTGATGGTGAAGCATTTTTCTAAAAGCTAATATTAATGTTGCATCAAATAAAGTACACGTTTTATCACTTGAATTGACCTGTCACCTGTCGATCATGCCCTAATCATTTTTTTCTTTATTATGGCTACCCTACATATAGGGCAAACACTGCTGAGAGAATTCTGGGCCGTAGCACAGCGGTTGCTACGTGTAGAACTTTGTTCTAGATCCATTTAGAGCATGGTAGTTCCCTTTTGAGTCCAGAATAAAATTTTATTAAGCGTAAAGTTCCTGCACACAATTGCAAAACACTGCAGGCAAATGGACATTAGACATTTAGGAAATGAAGTGGTCACACAAACTCTACGCTTCTATTAAGGTTGCCCCCTTAGAATACATTATCGCAACTGGAGCAGTAAGGGCTTATTGCCTAGCTCCACATAATCTGATGATGCTCTTATTAATAACAGACTGATTATAATCTTCTCCCAAAACACTAAGCGCTTGCACACTGAAGAGGCTTTTAATTGAAAGAGGTAGCAAGGCAAAAAGAAGAAGAAGTTAATTCCAAAAGATGATACGATATGTATTTCAATATCAAACTCAGGTTTAGAGACCTCCTCGTAAAAAGTTTACTACTTAATAGCCGGATATGATAGGCTTGCAGAGTATGTTGCCCAAACACTGAATCCAGAATCTATTCTTAGCGTGAACTAGCCATATAAATTATGTGTATATAAATGGGTTTAACGCGTATTGAGTTCTGGAGCAGTAATGGCAGTAATTTGTAAGAAATGGCACGCAGTTTTCCAAAACTGATTATAAAAATATAACGTTTAAAGTTTCAACCTTAATTATTTATTATTTAAACAATAAAAGTTAATTGCACATTTTTATGAAACAAAGTTTATACTCTAGATACCAGCAGAAATTATAAGATCGGTATTTTTAACAGTTGCATAGCCTGCTGCTATAAATAGTTACCGTCAGTGCTGTTCTCTGGCTTAATATGAAATATAAGATATATTTTATAAACTGATATCACTCTATGTTTTACAACAATGTACATTAAAGCAGAAAAATAAAAACAGAAATACCTCGTTCTGTACATGAATCAATGATTCATGTAAGGACTTAAGTCAGTTTTTGGCAAATGGGTTTTGTGCTGCATTGGTTTCTACGGTTTAGTCCCAAAACAAGAAATAGTCTGGTAACAACAATTTTATGAAATTAACATCTAAATTAACAGTGCAGCGTATATTTTCACAAGATTGACAATGCTAATTTGTCATATGAAATTGTTATTTTAGAAACTGTTGCAACATTTTATGTCAATTTTGAAGGCAGTTAGTTAAGTTTAATGCTATTAATAGCTACACTTATTAGCTGATTATTTCCTATTTAATGAAGGTATTGCAAAGAAAATCCCAAATAAAATCTGCTCTTTTTGTTGATGTACGTGAAAATGTGCCCTGTCAAAGAACTTAATCTGTAAATTGATTCGTATAGAGGCCGAAACAAAACCATTCCATGATAAGGTTTCTCATGGCTCTTGCAGATATTACAAAAGTTTACAAATTGCTTCACTATTTTCTTATTCTTATTATGGCATGTGACCGCGATTTTGGACGAGTCTAGCTAGGCATGGACTGAAAAAAAAATGGGATAGATAATTGGAATGATAATTTTTAAAATAATTAGTTTTGCTGGAGCTCCAGGCATGTTTAGAGTTCACGTGATATACTGGCTTTAGGTCTGGTGACCAAAAAGGCAGTATAGTCGAATATTAATTCATTGGAGGCCTCAAAAATACCTTTGTCCCAACAGAATGTCACATTCGTCATGCCAGTGGAACTTGTGCATTTGTCTTAAAGTTCTGTCAATAGAAAATATTTGAGAGACATTAAAAAAAATCAGTATATTCCTGAAGGGAACCAGGAGCTTTACAAAGAGATTTTAAATTTTCCAGTAGATAAAAGTTCTGAATATACGCATTTTAATTCTTTTTTACATTGTAACTTATAATCCTTAAGAAACATTGTAATAATATGCATGTTCATAGACTAAAAAGACTATACATAAAAATCTGATGATAAAATAAAACGCAAAAAATATAAAAATGTAAATAAATGTTTTGTTTATGAAAGGGCCCAGATCACCGGGTTTTTTTTTCTTTTAAACATTTTTCTCATTACTTAATATTATATAAAATTAAAATATGTGTATCAAAGCATGTCAAATCATTTGCAGAAGCGCTACAAAGCTTTGAAACTTACACTATGGGAACCGGTGCTAAAAACTTTTCTTTAATTTCCCAAAACTGTGATTTTTTTAAAATAAATCCTTTCATAAATAGCCGATTAACATAGCCCCATAATACACTCCGTACTCCATATTTACCCGGTATTCATAACCGCGGCGAAAAGTTTAACATCGCAAGTTCTAATTCTACCTGAGCTAAACTGCCTGAAACGGCGAATACCAGATAACTTTAGACATCAACGGACTTTGCCCTTAATCGCACCATTATTTATTCAATTATTTCATTCGTTGTCTTCAAGACTCTGACAATTGGTATGGAACGTTAATAGAGGGGGGGGGGGGGTAGCAGATTGCGTGTTTCTACAACTAAGCCCATTGGTAGAAAGGGTGCGTTAAGTAAAAGGTTGCTTCTAAAGAAATAGCATATTTCATGATCTCATTGTGTAGTAATCAGCATTGCGATATCTTCTATTTTGTTCTTAGAGTGTGCAGTGTGGGTCACGTAAAGTGTTAAATGGATCAACATAACTAAATGTTAACTTTTTCCAAGCAAGATATCCTTCACAAGAAATGCTTCAGAGGGCCCCATCATGAAGCTCCAGGGGAGAAGGGATTTCAGAATTTTAAATGGAGCAAGGTTAAAATGATTAGTCTGACTGATTTTCCTCAACAATTTAAGCAGCTCTAGTTTCTGAAATGAAATATTCAGAAATTCTTCAGAAGTTTCCGAGGTTTGAAACAGTAATACACAACTTGTACTTAGAAAAAAAGAAACATTGGACAGAAGTGACATTTAACATCTGGTAACCGCCATTCAAAGTCAACTAAAATCTTTTAAAAGAAAAGGTTGTGAAATTTTAATCGTTTAGCTCTCATGGACTCAGAAACATAGCAGGGTTTGAGGCAGAGGTGAACATGCTTTTAATGCTGGATGAATGCAGGAGATATTAATTGACTTGCATTGGAAGTGTTCAGTGAGCCACCTGGGGTGCAAATGTCACATATGTAATTCAAACGGCTTTAAGTTAAGCACGGAAATGTGAAGAACAGGAATAGTGTGAAGATTAAGTCAAAAGTTAATTATGAGAATACCATTTCTGTTCTTTCAGCTGTAGCTGTAAATGTACAAACAAGCAAATATGACTCGGCCAGAAACAGCAGTACACATGTTGCGAAAATGCAATTCCAGCGAATGCTTTTCACTGTTGATCAATCTGATAAGGCAATCTTCTCGAAAACTGCACATAGTAACATAGAATATGCAATAATCAACATCTGGAAAGCCCAAATGGATGACAAATGTGCCTTTTCAGCAACCACCCGGGGTCAATGGATTTTGTTTTTTGTTTTTTGCGCAAAAAACGTAATATTGGCTTCCTTCAAATGGGAATAAAGCCGTGAGTCCCATGTCGTAGTAGAAGTACCTCAAGCATGAAAGATGAGGCCTCTGAGCAAAATTTATCGGCCGTTTCACGCCCTGAATTGAATGGGACGTTGATGACCTGAAATGTTGAAGAGCGTCCTTAAATAAACGATATGCATTTAAATTTTTTCAGCAAGATTTGTCATTCTGGCATTCTTAGTGACTTTATCATAGACCCTTATTTTTTGAAGTCACAGTTACATATGAAGCACATTTTTGTTTCATCAGTTATGAATCACACGCACTCTAGGAAAATGTACGAATAAGATGGTGCGCCGCCTCACGTGAAAGATGCACACAAGAATCGCTGAACGACAAGCAAATGCCTATATCAAGGCTTCAATCTTAAGTCATATGATTTTTTTTTTCCGTTGCCCTTAGATTCGGGCAATCCCAAGTAGAACATAGAACAATCTTCTGATTTATCGATTGCAAAGCCGATATCGGGAATAGAACGATCGCATTTCCACAACCCCATAATACGCCTTTTTATTACATCCGACGAGCGAAGGCACGGTAGTAACTTAGTCATCCCCGTGCAATGCTGATATAGCGCGTTAGCTATCTGCATTGGTTGTGAACCACAAAACAAGTTTACCAACCACCCTGTGAAGGTCAGGAGTGAGTTAAATTTGTAACGTAGTACTTACTAAACTCTTTTTAAGGTTGACATTCTCTTTTTCCGTCATAGTATGGCAAGCAATTGCTGTCCTGGGTGAGGCCATGCTTGTTAGAGGCATATAGATAACTGATAGCCACTATAAATCACACACAACGGCCGAAAGTCAATATTACCGAGCCAGTGTGCTGCATTGATAGGTGGCGTGCTGTAGCGATGTGTTTACATATGATAGCGCGTGTTATAGTGATAAACTTTCAGTAACATTATGCGTAGAAAAAATTTCGTTTAGAAGAGAGTATTAATTGCCATTATATTTTCATGTACCTATATTGTATCAAAAGGTTTCATTGCGAGATCAGCCGTTGAATCTCTCCAAGTAGACGTAAATCGCTAAAAGCTCTGATTATAATTGAGATGGCCTTCGGTTAAATGCCCCAAGCAGAGCGGCTCAATGTAAAAGGGATCCATTGAACAAATAGTCTCTGATAACTTTGACAACAATGAGAAAGAAAGAAGTCAAAATAACGCCTCTGATAACAAGTTACAGAACTTCTGTAGCAGTTTCTGTTATCTGCTCTCGTCCTAAGGCATGTTTAAGAGTAGCTTGAACTGTTGGGAGCTGGAGAGTTGGCTAGCGATGTATGCGGGGGGGGAAGTGTTTTATCTGCCAAGTAAAACATTACGCACTGCATGTGTATCATCTACTCAAACACTTACTGCGGTCAGTTCTATTGCGTTAATAATAGTAAAATATTAATAGTGAACACTTGGACGTTTTAAATTGTATGTTTTAGTTAAGTGTTGTGTATAGTGTTTTACATATATATACACATACTAATTACATATACTTTCAAATAATGAATGTACCACAAGAAAGGAAAGATTATGCATAGCAAAGCTCGAGGAAGGAATATTGATTGATAGCTGCATGTGATGATGATACGAGGCTATAATAGATTAAAACAGTCAAACTTACGTGTATCCCACTATACCGGTGTTCCAGTGAGAACAAGTGCTGGGGTAAGAAGAGAAGGGGGTTGAAACCGGCAAGTCTTCTCTGTCTACTCCAGGAAGTAGACCGGAGCGTACAAAAGTGAATTCGAATTTTTTTGACAAGAATGGGATACGCTGCTGTATAGACGAATTTTATTTAGTGAGAAACTTCCTGCAAGTCCAGAATTTTAATATGAGGTTCGAAACAGAATTTCCTTGGGGATTCACTCTCTGAGATGAGTTCTTAAAGAAATGAGCTACCAATAGAAAACGTGCCAAAATTAAAGGAAAATATTAACTGAAAAGTCAAACATAAATGGAATGCCACTGTAATTATCTGAAAGCAATTAGCCCCTAAAGGGAACAGAAACATACTATTTTGTGCGTGTGTGTGTGTGTGTGTGTGTGTGTGTGTAATAGCAGAACATAATTTTAATATATTTCTGCTTCTCTAGTTTTTGTTATATTAGTTACATTGTTCCAAGAATTTATTTACAAGTTTATATTAATTATTTAATATATTTATTTATTAATTTATATATTAATGATACCTGGGTAGCATTAGGAAATTCTGACAAAATGAAATTCAACTAAGTGTACTGACTAAGCTGAATTTCGGTAACCATCTTATTGTCGTCCATGTTGATACAAAATGGTGTTTGTGAAGAATTCATTATTAATTTTTCGAGCAGACAAAAGGTCGGAGATTTTCATGGTCAAATGAATTTCAGAAACTTTGAGCTTTGGATTAGCAATCACCTCCTTTTCAACCTCCCAGAAGGGTTTTGTAATTATGGAAATAATCCGCAATATTCAGGAAAGCAAACCCTTTTCGAAATACACCGTAAAAGGAGGTGAAATTATGACTGCAAAAATAGCATTCCTCGTCGTAAAGAGAATGAGAAAATCTAAAAGATTGATACAGATCCATAATGGCAAGAGAAAGTATTCGTATTTACGAAATATTAAAATTACAAGACTTGAAGCATTAAGTTTGCCCACATACATTTGTGAACTGAACCCCATTGAGCTTGCGTGGTCCACAGTAAAAATCTTGCTAAGAGAGGAGAAAATGTTAGTGGAAAAATTAATATGCAAGATGGCATTCTTCCTTCACTCCTGAACATAGGAGCCGACTTCTGTTACATGTTATATATTTACAGATACCACACTTCCTTTGTGATATTTGTAATTACATACGTCAGCGATATTAATCACAACCAAAATTTGTAAATGTTCACTCCGCTCTAAATAAAATGAAACCTTAACAAATTAATATTAGTAACCAAGTTATATGTAGTGACCTGAAATTAAGTCTATGAGTTTTTTCAACTAAATATTATTAATTCGTTATTAAGTTAAGAAATGTTCAGCATATTAACTTCAAAGTACAAGCGATAAATGTTTTCTAAACGCATCATAGCACAAGCACAGGCTCTGTTTACGATATGTGCGCTACTGATGAACAATGCACTTCTCTGACATATAACGTTATCAGCATATTCCTCGACTGACCATTTCTCCAGCTCCCAACAGTAGCTTTATTTTTTTAGTTGAATGTTCCAATTTCCATCCCCTGAGCTACAAGTTGTTGTGTTGTGGAACTTCAACAATTTGAAGTTTAGGTGAAGACGTTATAACAAGTTTACCAATGCAACTATTCGTAATGCCAATGATGAAGACCCATGGAGCATATTTTGAAAGTTTCTTAGTGCTTTGTGCTTTAAATGAACGACTTTAAAATTGAAGTATATTTATATTTTATGAATATATTTAATAATAGCTACTTAACACAGTATTTATTTGCCTGTTTATTTATTTATTATAGACGATGTTTAGTGTATAAATAATAAAAATAAATATTGATACAATGTATATATATACATATTGTCTACTTAATATACTTAATATAATCACCTCCGAGGCCTTCATATTTCTATCGTTTTGATGAGAGGGCTTGTCTCCGCACAGATTGAAATAAAAGCAAAGTGTTGTGTTTTGTTCACTTAATGCTGCAGTTCTCAGAATGTAACACACACTTGCTGCGTAAGTAGTTCAGGCACAGGTTCAACGGCAGTAGGTGAAATGCACGTGTGCTCAAAGATGAAATTACCGTGTACTGCGAAATGCATTCCTTTCGTTCTTCGTTGTTTTTAAGGTTCATTCACTGACAGCTAAGCTCCTAAACGGAAAAAATATTTCTCTGTCTATAAACAGAATCAAATATGTGCTCTAATTTATTACAAATAATACCATCAAGAAAATAAGTTAAGACAGCATTGAGCAAAAACAAAGCCAATTTATTGCAGTTCTTACACATTTCATAAAATAACTTAAATAATTTATGTGCTAGATGTTAACTTCGATAGATTACAATTCGTATGCACTGCTGCTCTCGGAAAGAATACGGACAACGAGTGTCTTACATTGGGTTTTTTTTTTTAATTGTGTTTAGCGCCCGTTTTTCTCTAAGGCACCATAGGCGATGAACACTTATGATAAATGAAATGATATATTGTGAAAGGATTTTTTTAAGGACGAAATCGTTCCAGGCCTAAGTTTAGGGTACCTCCCCGGCATTTGCCATTTATGAGGACTGAGGAAAACCTGGGGAAAAAAAAAAACCTCAGTCAGGGAGGACGATCCTGGCGGGATTCGTCCCCCAGACCTTCCGCTCACGAGCCCGCGCCTTAACGATCTCGGCCACTCGTGGTGGTCCTTACAGTGATATTGAAATATACTTATAAATAAATCAACAAACAGACCCCCGGATAATTTCGTACCCTTCTTCATGTATGTGAACTTTGCGTTTAGGTGGTTTTTATAAATATAATGTGCTTTGTATAGTGTCTTCCTTACTTCCTTTTAATTACATTCGAACTTCTTGCGTTTGTTATTAATTACCTATATAAGTAGCAATTGTACTATTCACAGTGAAAAAAAAAACTATTAACCAATGAATAATTTTGTTCATATAAATTATTTGTAGGCTTAATATAATGCAATCAGTAAGATGAACTAACTTAAGCCTTTTTAAAATATATATAATTGATGTAAATACGCCTATAACAACATTCGCGATTTGTAAGCATAAGATACAATGAGAACAGTTTAAAAGTCCCGCAACTTAAATCGGCCAAACAGTCGACCTGCCCTCCTCCAATCGCGGAGATTCCCCATGCGTCTTTCTCTTTTGCAGTCAGCTGTGAGCAGGATTTCGACAAAACTGGGCAGTTGTATTGTGCAGTCGAGAGTGAGGCATTCACTGCTTCGCTCTTCAAGGCGTACCGTCGTGTGGTAGAACGAGATAGGCGTAAATTTCCGGACAGTCCGGTTTGAATACGAAAAGCAATATTAAAGTTGGTACAGAAGTTGAATGAAACAGGTTCTGTGACTGATCGGGAAAAGTATCGAAGACTTTATGAAATAAGAGCTTTCATTAAAGCCCTTCTCCTTTCCCAGATCTTACGGTTTGTGGCTTTTATCTTAAGAGTACATTCAACTTACACACTGAAGGAACTTAAACATTCGAAACGACTTTAGATCAATTGATGCTTGTCAGGGATCATTTTCTAAGAAGATTTGTATTGTGGGTGAAAGTAAATGGGCAATATTTCCACCATCTCCTGCAAGAAATATATATATATATATGTATGTATGTGTGTGTGTGTGTGTGTGCGTGTGCATGTGCGTGTGCGTGTGCGTGTGCGCGCGCCTACGTTTTAAAATGAGCACCAAGTTTCCGCGTCTAACCACCGACCAGCTGAACTCTATGTGGGAACTTTTAAGCTACTTTCACTCTAGATAACAATGTGGAAGAAATGCAAACATTTACTTTATATTTCTTGCCTGAAACCAGGTCCCTTTCATAAATTTTGTCCCTCTTGTTCTATCACGCAAGAAGTTTCGAAAATAGTCATAATATATATTAATATAGTGTAATTTATTATTCTATTTGGGAATTGGATGCTAAAATCTCTCATCGCGTTCATCAGTAGCATTTTCAAGATTGCTAGAAAAGACAACGAATCTTCAAGGACATTGTATCATTCTGCACGCTTTAACCAAGTTGTCAACTGTTTCTTGGTATCTTGGTGCTATACGAACAAAAGCTTTTTTGTTGACCTCATAGCCTCCCAAGTTACATTTTCATTTCGCTAAGACGCCACGTCAAAAGTATATGTTTTTTTAAGAATCTTAATTTGAGGGACAATGAAGTTGCCTTTTTTCGTTTTAGCTTTACTAATTTTAGATATTTTGCTTTGTATGTATTGAAATTCCTTTTTCTAGCGATCCTTTAAGTTATTTTTATTAATATAATTGTTGTATATAGTGGAGGCAAGGATTATTTTCTTTGGGCCTATTAGAGGTTATTTTTACATTAATCGTCCTAGCTTTATAATGATTACGTCTAGGCCATTCTCTTGCACAATAAAGAGAGGTTTTTGCTCTACTATGCCACTGACAGTAAAGCACTTGTAGCTCAATAAGCAGCACTATGACACAAAATGCTAACAAACAGATCAGAAGTAAATAAGGATATCGTACTTACTGTATACTCTTTAAACTATTTCTTTAAGACTGTAAATAGGTTCGCCTTCATCACCAATATTACATTGAATTTTATATAAATAGTATTCATTGTAATCTATGGTTTGACCAAACCTTTACTGCACCTTAATTGAATTTTATATAATCATATATTAATAAAATAATCTTATAATATACGTAAACAGCGATGTGCAAAAAATTAGATTAAATAAGATTCAACTGGATTATCGATTAACAGATTCCACTGTAAGTAATGGAAATAAACAAGAGGTATATTTAGTGATAAATTGGTATGTGTTATAACTTTGTCATACTTTACTTTTGCAGGAAGTAAATCCTATATTCCACAGTGTAATTTAAGGCATTCTGCACTACACAGTTGTAAAGCTTATAAAAATATATATAATAATGATAATGTGTGAACATGCCGTATGTTAGTGTAAGCGATATTTGGATAAACTCTTTCACTGCTATTTCTATAGACTTAATGAATTAATTTTTTAAAAATACTTACGTATAATTAGTAAATGCTTATACTTTAAAAAAGAATATTCTGAATTGTGTTTAAACAACATTATATGATTGGGAAAATTCGTTTTTTTTTTTTTTTTTTTTTTTTTTTTTAACTGTTGTAAAAACAAAAAAAGGGGGGCAGTGCTTCTATCCCTAGAAACATACTCTACATTTAAATATAACTTATGACAATTCAGTTTATATAACATTCCCATATAACCAAATACTATATGCATCAAAATAACAAGTGAACGCGGTCGACCTTCCCATTCCACATACGCACCGAACAATATAAATATGTAAACATGCTCCATATCACAATTCGCAGATTCATTAATCACCACCAGAGGAGACACGTGCTATGCCTTCTGTCACTTGCATTTAACCAAACAAAATATTCATTTGCATATAAATCACATATTTAATAATTACTGTAACAATTACGATGTATCATATGGCATATCGACACTATATCTGAAAAGCGATATCACGGATTCCGTTAGAATATTCTCCCATGTCGTTATATTGATACACAGTTATTTTGCTAAGCTATTTATTTACGAATAGTTTGTGCGTGAATCTTGAAGCGGATTTGTTTTTGCCATCGACGTTGTTGTTGTATTAGCCCCTCGTGGAGCGCCAAATTATGAAGCAGTTTAATGTGGCCCCAACACTCTGAGCCCACTTATGAGACTGATTGTAGCCCCACATTGGCACCCAATTATGAAACTGTTTATTAGGCTCCGGCTATGTGCCCCAGGTTGAGGACCAATTTTGAAGCGATCTGATGTCAACATCGGGTGGCCTGACGTTGTGATGCCAATTTTTGTAATGGTTTTGTAGATTGATTATTGTCGCTTATTTCTCACAGTGAATTCTGCTATTTTGTTGATTGGGACTCGCCAGGATTGGAGGAGGATTTCAATAGTGTAAATAAGCACTTGATGCGACGTAATGTGTATTGGTATTTTATTGTGTCCAAAATCTTTCGTGTCCTCTGGTGTTTTGCGCACGATAGACTTAGTTACGCCGATCTGCCGCATGTGAAACTTGCAAATGAGTGCCGCAGTGCGAAAACTACTTAAATGATGTAACTGACAACTGCTTTTCAGCTAAGTATCAACTTAAAAACTGCCTAGCTGATGAATCGTGATTGCCACTTGTAGATGATATAGCTGCGTACTGAGTACTGAGAACTGAGCAATGGGTAAATGAGTTGCATGTCACAGGGTCTGAAACTTAGACTGCTTGTGTCTCGCCACGTGTAAAACTTCAGCGCTTAATGCGTACTGAGAACTGAGGAACTGCTTGTCTCTAGCCGCGTGTAGATCTTATAACTGCGTGTCTTAGCACTTACAACTGCTTCTGCGAACTGCTTCACTGAGTGGAACTGGATGCCCCAACCGAGAAATCACTCTCTTATATATTCAATTCAAATCAAGTAATCGTTTGCCACGGGGTCACACAGGCACGCGCAATCTTCGCGCCTATCTTTAAAAGTTCAAACATACAATTTTCATTGACTGGTTTAAGTTTACCTGCCGCGCGTGTCATTTGCTATTTTTGAACATTTAAAACATTTTTTGGCACTGACTGGTTCAAAAGCTAACAGTACAAAGCCTGTCGGGTTCAGAGACCTTAACAAGTTTAAGGGTCCTTCAGTCTTGCAACGGCAGTCTTTTTAAAAAAGGAGTTCACTCTTTTCTCTTTTCCTTTGTGTCGGGTTTATGGCTCTCTTGCTTATTTAAGGTACTGCAACAGGGAAACACCAGAGGCCTTTTCTTTTGTACAATTCTTTCATTGAAGATAAAGCTTATGACACAAATATAAACATAGTATTTATATTACTAATTAAAGTGCCTAAATATGATGATTGGGCTTACATAAATGTACATTATAACTGTTTCGGTAGGGGTGAATCGAGTAACTGTTACAATCTCGATAGGCTGAGATTTATCAGGTAGTTCTGTTTACAAGTGATGGAGTTGTTTCCGATCTTTGATTCTTTAGAAGTTCACAGTGGCGCCATACTTAAACCTACGAAAGCGAATCCAACTTAGACTGTGTGACAATACGTAGCTAATGCTCTCTTAAAATGGAACCATTGACAAGGGTACATTACTGCCCTTCCTATTGCAAAAATACTCTTATTCAGAGATTTTCAAGGAATATAAGCGGCATTTCTAAGAAAGAAAGGCATCTTACATATGCTTAACAAATAAGGGAGGGCTAGAATAGGACTTATTCCCGGGGGCAAGAAACAGGCAAATCCACAACCAGTCAACACTCGTGCCCCCGAGATAATTCGGAAGGTTAAGGTCCTTGTCTCTGGCCCGTCTCCAGAAACAGACAGCCTTTTCAGTGAATTTGGAATCTCGATTACAACTGGGAACACTATATGAACAGGAATTTGAACCGTTCTGATTGCTAAATGATAAAGCTTCAAGCAATGCATCTGATTTAACTCGCCTCTTTTTGGAGGAAACGAGATAGAGAAATGGGAATACATTCCATCCCTTAGAGCGATATCAGTTAAATCACCCGATGCATCGCCAATGAGGCCTTGACGGCAGAAGACCAGCCAGGAAAAGTGGAATAAAATAGACATCACTGTACTTCTCACAATCGTACTGCTGCCTTGCGATGCAAACCTAGTATATATATAAAAGCTATTTGAGTTTGTTATCGTTCATCACAAACCCTCCATAGCTTCCACAACATAAATGTATTACAATTGAATGTATTTATGTATAGTAACTAGTATAAAATGAGGTTATTTGAGTAACGGGTCGGCCTATTGGGAGAAGCCGGTAGTCAATCATGCATGTGTAGATAGCAACTTGAATCTATAACTACCGGTGATTTTTATATAAATTTAATATTTTTTTTAAAATCCCCACATTAAAGCTATTTATTTATCATATGCGAAATCAAAGACCTTAGTCGTAAACTAAAATCAGAATATTAAACTTTTATCAAAGAAAAATAGCATAAAGGTAGATTACGGAGAAGTAAATTTTACTGTATTTTCTGGCATAATTAATAAACAGTTGTAAGCATTTCCTTTATACGTTTCAAATACCAGTCAGTTTTCTGCATATATCTTTACTCCGTAGTCTTTGTTAGTGTCGTTTGGTTCGTTTTTTATATTGACTGGTAAATAGGATATCAAAATTGTTTATTATTTATGCTAATATCTAGAAAATTTAATTAAAAATAATTTATTTACTCTTTCTTATATTTATTAAAAGTTAAACTCCCTCATATATACAAAAATTTAAACAACGGTAAATAAATTCACAGGCATCTAAATATATCAAACATTTACCATTACAGGATGAAAATCTGAAGGAAAACCAACACTAGCATTTTCTCATTACCAGAAGGATGAATGAGCTGGGGCTGCCGGAAAACCTAATGGAATAACTTCCTCTTATGTAAGTACTTCAACACAGAAACTGAAAACGGTGTTTTGCCCTCTCAATTATGGAAATATAGTTAGCCAGTATGTTGTACCCTCAAGTTGATCCTATTCCCTAAGCCTCCTGTGGGGCATAACCTTTCATAAGGATAATGCACGGCGTGGGAATTCGTCCAATGTCCACAACTTTCTGATTTTCTCCTTCTTCGACCGGTTCAAGTTGGTACCGCGGTGAACGGGAGTCAGAAAGCCCGCAGCTATGATTGTCTCGTAAGTTATTACTAACACTTAAAAGATAAATTTACTCACCTTTAGAAAATAAGAAGGTGCTGGAACTGCCTCCCTTAATTTTCCGTACATTGAAATTAACCACAAACTTCTGTAGTTCCCACTGAGAAATGGAAGAAATTTCATCACGAATGTTATTTTTCAGTCCATCTGATGTGTGCGGATTTGACTTTTACACTTTTTTCCTTTAATGCCCTCTAGTGATAAAAAAAAACTCAGGGCATTAAATTGATGAACCGAGGGGATCATAAGTTGTTAGTGGTGACTCTTGTCATTTCAGGAATTGCATACAAGGAGATATGGACTGTATGTGCCGTTGCAGAATCCTGTTGGAAAGTTAATTCACGGGAAAGGGTTGCAAAATATTCTGCACATATCTGTCGCTATTAATTGTTTTTTGAAGAAAAAAAAGTTCTATTATTCTCTTGCCACTAATGACGCGCCACACCCATGCCTTTTGATCATGCAGGGTGAAGCAGTAGATTTTTCTGAACTGCAGTATCGGTTGTTTTGTGAATGAACAAATCCAAACCAAGATTCAGCGATAAATAAGCACATTATACAAAATCCATTCATAAAGTTTACTCCTAAATGCAGGGTCACCCGGTTTAAGTTCTAGCACTACAGTAATTTTATAAGATTTGAACTTCAGTAGCTTTGTAGCTGTTCAAACAGAGGAGTAGGAAATTCCCTTTTGCTGAAAAAACTGCGAAGTGCATTTTAGGGGAGCTTTCCAGAGGGTGTCTTATGCTATCTAGTACTGTACGGGGCTGTGTATGCTTTTTACAAAATACTTTCCGTTTCACGAAATTTAACCAATCTATGAACCGAACTTCGACTTAGAAGTTGAATATCAGGGAATCTCTCTTGAAACAATTTCCGTACATCACGAGACGATGCTGTAAGCACGTTCGAATAGTAAACATATACTCTTTGAGAAATACAACACCTGAATTAAGTCACATTAACTTAATTAATACACTGTATTACGCCGCACAGTGAATACTTAATACACGTCACAAAACGCACAAGAACACCTCCGTAGTTTCGAGAGTTAAACTCGTACTGACCGCCCCTCCGGCTCCCTGGCCGGTTTTAAAGCGCGAGCACGAGACGAAAACTGTAGTGCTCGGCGTACACTGTGGCCGGCTGCTCGTGGAGTGATCCAACGAAGGAATAATTGCCCACGAACTATAGACATAAATAAACATTAAATAGCCCAACAGGACTCTAGAAAATTAAGAATATTAAAATATTCAAAGAAATATAATAAAGATAGTAGAGTAATCACAAAGCACCTGAAGATTATAAGACGTAAAGAAAAACTGTCATGACTGTAACAGGCGCTTGTTTTTGAGAGCGGTTGTCTAGGACAAAATCTTTTTAATGTGTATTTCAATGTGTTGTTTTAGCCGATTTTAGCTCATAGTTATATTATTAATAATAACCTCCTGAAATATTATGAGGGTTTATTTGTTCAGTCAGGTAATTACCTATTTAGCTCTATACATGCATTTAGTGGGTATATTTTGATTTTGGATTCTCTCTGATACATTGGTTATCCTTCAACCCAAAAACTTGGATAGTACATTCATTTCTTTCGCCTATGACTTTTTCTGCAATCCCTACTTACTCGCTTATCTCCTTTCATACGGGAATATCATTTCTTTATGCTTAGCACATATATTTTCCATACTTCTCAAAGAATAGTAAAAGTAATAATAATAATAATAATAATAATAATAATAATAATAATGGTCATATTCTTTCAAACCTTAGCCGGAAAAAGTCGTCATGGATGATTGCGCCAGTCTTGAATACGTCCGAGAAATAATCGCCCAATTTCATCCGCTCGTCGCATAATTCGATTGATATTTACATTGCGGTATGACTATATTAGTGATGAATTTATCTACAGGTTTGCATAAGCTCCTTCTTTCGTTACCATTCAGTTCAAAATCACTCTGTAGTGTTTCAGTCTGTTGTGCTCAAGCTCTAGTCACGGCTGTTAGCACTTTATAAGGATTAGGTTAGGTTAGGTTAGGTTAGGTTAGGTTAGGTTAGGTTAGGTTAAATTGTATGTATGCTAGTACCTATGAGCGATAAATAAATTACTGCAATTCGATATAGGCGTTTTTTCCCCCCAACTGATTCCTGGATGTCTGCTAGAATGGTTTTATTTTTCCTACTTGCATTATTTTCTCGGATTCATTTCAAACATTGAGCAAGAGAAAAGTATGTCTACAGACTTCATAATACTAACATACAAACAGAAATATAAACTTTCCAAAAACGTTAAGTGCACTTCATTATGCAACAAACAAAGGAAGAAGGGGATATTTTTCAAATTCTCCTTTGCAGCAAGTTTATTATAATTACAGTAGAATGTGTGAATCTGAATAGTTACGTTCATGTAAGAAAATGATAAACATTCAAAGATGACATGCTAAAAATCAATATAAATCGTAAACTTTGTAAATCGTTTAATTTGTTTAGAGTTCTCCGAACACTAACATAATACTCAACTATTTACAAAACAAGAATAATAATTTATAAATAACTATTCATCTTTATTTTATTTTGAATTCTCTTCTCGATTCAATGTATTAAAAATATTCAAAGCAATTAAGTTAAAAGAAAAGTTTGGAAAAAAAAAAATACATTCATATATAACTGCTTCGCCCCTGATCGAGAATTGTTTAATAGTATTTAGCTGTTAAAGAATTTTGCAGCAGTAATGGAATTCATTTCTCACCTTAACGCCAGAAATGTGGCATTGCGCAAAGCACGTGACTGTAAAATTAGCGGTGGATGAAAAGGCAAATTATATTCATTGGTTATTATGTGACAGATGTCCAACGAGGCGTACAGTTTGCTACTAGATTGTGGATGTCGAGAGACTGCTCAAGAATGCGCATTGTAATAATTGTATTCTCCTGTTCTCATTTGTATGTAAGCTTATATGTGAGAACTTGGCTCTTGAATGTGGGAGACAGCAACCAAGCATGGCGGCCGAAGTAGACCGCACCCTTATCACGTAAGTGTTCCTCGCATAGACATTCACAGATCACAGTTGGTAAATGCAATACCGTGATATGTATAATTGACTTCGAGATTTTGCCTACAGGTTTTAATAAGTTCGACGAATGTTTATTAAGCCCTGGCTTTTTTCTACTGAAACACATAGCGCAAAAATATAAAGAAAATGTTTATGAAACATGAAGTTTTCTATTGTGCTATTACCCGAAATCGCCATGGTCTGCCGCAGCGACCGTTGCTTCCTCTACCTCCGTCTTACGACTTCATTAATAGAGTGCAGTACTGCAAGGGGAGAATGGATCATGCCAGCACTCCACCGGTCGCCTATTATGCTGTTTTCTAAATCGAAAAACGCCAACTCCCCATCAATTAGCTCCCCAATTATCTTCACGAGTGGATCCTGTTTCAGAGATCCCTAAATTAGAAAAAAAAAAAACCTAGAAGGTACCGGGAATCGAACTCGGGTCCTAGCGGCCATCAATTAAAAGCTAACCACTAGACCAAATCTACATCATTAAAATATGAAAAAACATTAAACATATTTTTTAAAAATGTATCTAAAATGAAATAATGATATGAAATTTCGACATAATTTATATATATTAAAATGTTACCATATATTAGTGAAAGGTATAAGTACATTATTTTAATAACAAATTACAAGCATTTTCTCCATATTTTCCTGCAAGAGATTAAATGGTCTCTTATTGAAAATGTTTTATTCAATGAAATGTATTACTTTCATTATTTGTGTATTATCAAAATTCATTATTTTGGAAATTTCGCTAATTATGTAGGTTATGACGACGTAATTCTGTTGCATAGAGAAACACTTGCACATTAGTAATATATATATATATATATATATATATATACACGAGGTGGCATCCAGAATTTTCGTGACTGGTGCTGCCATCTGGTCAAAAACTTACTGTGAAACTAATGACCGCCGTCACCCTCGAAGCAGTTCCCTTCCACACGTATCCCAGCGATTCTACCATTTTCCAAGTGCATCTTGGAAGCCATGTTCTTTGAGGGTGTTTAGCACAGACAGCGTTTCTTCTTGAATCTTCTCAATTGTGTCGAACCGACGTATTTTCAACTTGATTTTCAGTTGGGGAATAGAGCGAAGTCGCAGGGTGCCAAATCAGGCGAGTATGATGGGTGGAGGGGGAACCGTAAGTTATTTTTCGGCCTGACGAAGCTCTGTGCAAACTTCAACACGCTGCGCCTTCTGATCAACAGCCAGGATTCTTGGCACAAATTTTGCGGCGACACGATGCATGCCCAATTCATCAGTTAAAATTCGTTGGCATGTCCCATAACCAATTCCCACTTCATGAGCAAGATCTTCAATGGTGCGACGTCGATCCTCACGAACGAGGTGTTGAACTTTGGCAACAATGTCAGGCGTTGTGCAGCTGACGAGCCTACTGGTGTGAGCATCGTTTTCAATAGCTGTACGGCAGGCTCTGAATCGAGCATTCCACTCAAACACAGTGTACGGCTCATGCTTTGTCCCCCAAATACTTGTTGAATCATTGCGAGGGTCTCCGTAGTATTTTTCCCGAGATTTGCACAGAATTTGATGCACACTCTTTGTTCTAATCTTGGCTTCATCATAAAATCACTACACACAGAGTATCATGAAAAGTACCATGGAATCTCAACACATCTACCCAGCTGCATGAAACTTTAAACACTCACTCATCAGATGTACTAGTGCTGCCATCTACCAGTACAAAACTCTACTGCAGCTACTGTCGAGATGGCAGCAACAGTCCCGAATATAGTGGATACCATCTCGTGTATATATATATATATATATATATATATATACATATATATATATATATATATATATATATATATATATACATTAGAATGATTTCATCCATGTACTAGAATTAAACAAATAAATAAATTTAATCACCTCCATCTTATAGTATTTGAATATCAGAATTTTTCAACCAATTGTGTAGCATTTTATATTTAGAAGCTAATCTTATTCAATTGCTTTCGGTATCTTGACCCAAAAAACAAAAACAAAACAAAACACACGGATTGCTTTTGAATGGCGTATGAACAATCTTACCGGAAGATCAGTGATTTTATTAGTTGAACTTTCTTCATAGGAGGAATTTGATTTTTCTAACACCTTTAAGAAATGTTTCTTACTACTTTTTAAATAGTGCACAACCACGCTTCAGAGAATCTAGCTCAAAATACAATTACACATATTTTGGTCCCATACGTGACATTTAGAAAACATGGAAGCTAAGGCTTGTCTTCGAAACTCTCGGCAGTTTGGGACAAAATCAAAGATGAATACTAATGATGAATACTAATAGCTGAGTGCTAACAATGCAGCAAGAGAATGGGAAGAATACATGAGTTAGAAATGATTCTGGGTAGTGTGAAAATATTCAATTTCTTTTTCAAATTATGAACATTTTTGGAAAATATAAAAAATAAAGTTGCCCCTATTGGATTCCACACATGTTGTTAAATACATAACAATTATGGTTTGCAATGCTCTGCGATTAATGTGAATGTTCATATTTTTCCGCTTTCTTCTAGCATTACAGAAGACGTAAATGCAATCCAGATACATTAGTGTATTTTAAAAAGTAATATTTGAAACTCGATGTTTTATTATACTACTGTTAGTGTTGTTGTTCTTTTAAAGTCACCTCCCTTTGCTATAATGATGAACATAAGAAATTACCATCTTCAGCCACTTCCTCGCAATTTGTTGTTTCTCATTTGATGTTGTATATTTCATATTTTCATGTTGCTTCTATTTAGAACTTCAAGGCAGGCTCCTGGGCTCTGTTAAACAAGAGTATGATTTAATTCATTACAAGCGTATGGACTTGTAACTTGTAGTTATTAGTAAAACACAAAAGGTTTCTGCTACGCTTGTACTTCACAATTCCACACTTAAGAGTAAGTTTCGTTGTTCTATTTCGCAAAAGTATTAATATTAGTCCCGCACTGATAATTTCTATAAATTTCCCTACAAGTGTAGGAACATTGGTAACTTCAAATACTAGCACAAAATTTACTATCTTTTTAATGACTTTGGGAGTAACTTGACCTAAATGTATCAAGTATTAGTGATGATAACGATAAGTATTAATTGGTATAAAGAAAGAATAAATATGCATTTGTGTAAAATGATAAATTAGATTAAGTCCAATTAAAGTACGGCTTATGATATTGATGCCTGATATTGGTCTTTCCTGTTTTAAATGCATATTTCAGACCAGCATCTTAGTAAATGTATATTTAAGGTTCTTGCTACATGCCACGAAAATAATTTCCTTTCATTCTTCGTTCTCTTTAAAATTATCTCCTTTTACACAATTTTCCCAATTTTTTGCTTATAACGAAAATGTTATTGTCAGGCAGTGTAACAAAAATGTAAATGATCAAATGAACTAATAAAATAAATGACCTAGAGCAATCAGGAAGCTCGATTCTCCTGCCATCTCTCGACGACTGAAATTGATACTCCTAAATGCAGCTGTATGGGACCGTCATCTCAAAGTGGATTATTATGCTTGAATATCGACAAATACATGATTAAGTATTTAAATTATCATTATATCTGAGAGAAAATACAAAAACCCATTCAGCAGGAATGACAATAATCCGCTCTGTACATTAAAATCCCTAAGGAGTGAACATAACCTAATTGAAGATGTGGCGACATATGACAAACAGCTGTTCCTCCATCTTGCTCTTATATGACGTAACTTTAACTTTTTGCTAATACTTTACAAATGTTGCAATTTTCACTTTCGTGGAAAAGGAAGTTACAAAATCATACTTTTCAAGGACTTGCACTAATGCCCTTGTACTAGACCATTCCATCATATATATATGATGGAATTAACGTTAAATATTATGTGATACAGCATAAGTATAAATAGGGTAAAGAAAGTGTTTTAATGAAAAATACATTCATGTCGATCGTCTCAGGTTACAGGATGACTAATGGAGTAAATTTATATCTGTGTAAATAAGTCTGAGCTCATCGGCGCGGCCTTAACTTTTTTTAGACTGAGTTAGCATTGCGGTTAATTTATCTCAAGTGTAAATCGTTCACATATGCTAACTGATATTTATTTTTTTAATGGTGTTTAAGGCCCGTCTTTACTACTGAGGCACCACAGGCGGTGAGCATTGATGATATACAAGATGAAATGATAAATTGCGAAAGGATTTTTTTTAAGGAAGGAAACGTTTCAGGCCTAAGTTTAGGGTACCTCCCCGGCATTTGCCATTTATGAGGACTGGGGAAAACCTGGAAAAACCCTCAGTCGGGGAGGAACGATCCTGGAGGGATTCGTACCCCAGACCTCTCGCTCACGAGTTCGCGCCTTAACGACCTCGGGCACCTGTGGCGGTTGCTAACTGGTACAGAAATAGTACTGTAGCAGTTACCTTGTTTTCATTAGTCGTATCTTTTGATCTGCATGTTTTCTGTGGCCTTTGTCGCTCTGGTCTGACTGAAGAATATTTACATGGAACATTTAAATTAGATCAAATTAAGTAGGCATTTTCTATCGAAACAATGCAATCAATCAAAAAGTAAATCTTGTATCGTGAAATCCGCTGAGTGCGCTGCACGTCGTATAATAAGTATACAGTTCAAAGAATTTAATATCTTATATTCTCATTTTCATAACGCTTAAAGCATAAAAAGAATAAATAGGTTAAAAACAATGCAAGAGAATTGCACAGATAAAAGTGTTTGATCTTCCTGGTCTTCGTCTTGCAGTCTTCCGTCGATTTCATGGAATGCAACGTGACTTGTGAGAGAACGTATTGTCCTTGACGAGCCCTCAAGAAGAAACCATGTCAGCTGTCCTGAGAGCCAGTCAAAGGAAAACTCCTGATCAAGTAATTGTGCAGCACTGCTGACGCCATCTTCTTAGAACATATTTTCACACCTGCGTCTGATCTAACGAATGATATTTCTTTTCTGAACATCAGCAGTGATGATGCCAAAGAGGTCAAGAGGCATCTAAATTGTTAATGTTACTGATCAGGTGCTGTCAGTTGTTAAAAAGGGTTTCTCTGACGAAGCATATAGTTATTTCCAATAAGCCTGGGATGAGTCTCTGACGATACACTTTCTTACGAGCAAAACTGCGATAACCTTCTAGAAATGTCAAACAGAGTTTTCAGGGCTATTCAGTCAAAGCCCCCGCGTTTAATAATGCATTATTCTCGATCAATCATCAGTTTGGCTTATTATGCGCAGCATCTTGCTCTTAAAATTGGCACTCAATTTTTAAATAACATAGCTTTTGGGCGGATGTGTGTTACATGTTACCTCCCACTACTTCGAAATATTTTCATTGGCCATACACTTGCAGACGCTATCGCAGTACCGTAAGTATCAGGTCATTGTTAAAATATAATCTTATCACTTAATACTTAAAAATAAGCGTTACATACAGTTACATCCGTGAGAGCGTGGCCCATGTGACGGCTGGAAGTGCTCTGTTTGCCGCATAAGTCGGATATAAATATATAGACGCTCAATTCAAATGTACAGATCCATCATCCAAATAATTAATTACAATAACCACCTACCTTTGTCATAGAAGATGCTGGAAATGATGTCCTTGCATGAAAGTTTGCATTCGCACACATTAGCTCTTCTTGTGAAATTGCTGTATTTCTCTTTTATTGTCTTTCAATTCGTACAGTGTAATCCCTTATTATGACCCTATTTGCAACTTTCAATAAGTAAAGCTCCATACTTGCCTTCTAAATCCAAGATCGCGGGTTCAAACCCGGCCAAGACCGATGGATTTTTTCGGGTGTAAAAATCCTAAGTATGGCTTCCTTCGTAAGGGGAGTAAAGCCGTGGGTCCCGTGTTGTACATTTACGGCACTAAAAAGAACCTTTAGCCTGAAAGAAGAGGCCTCTGAGTAAAATTTGTCGGCCGTTTCACGCCCGGAATTGAATGGGACGCTGATGACTTAAGATGTTAAAGAGAGTCCGTAAATAAATCAATGCAACAAGAAAGAAAGAGAGAGAGAGAAAGAAAGAAAGAAGGAAGAAAGAGAGAGAGAGAAGAGAAGAGAAAAGAACAGAACAGAACAGAACAGAACAGAAGAGAAGAGAAAGGTTGGCTAAATGTTTTGTGACGGAATCTTATTGAAAATTTTTAATTTAACATTCGCTATCCGATAATTCATCGAAGAATTCTGTATCTCTGCTCAATGGACCCTATAATTCTTTAGACATTCACATCGCACCATACGCCAATTTTTTTGTCGTGCGATGACATTTCGTGTACAGATCAACTTTTTGTGCATTGCAGTATGTCGCTACATGGTCATTTAAATGGAACCTGCTTCGTCCGCGAGGGTCTATAGAGTATTTCCTAGTATTATCCAAAATACAGTTACAAAAATTTACTCTACTTACCTTATCACGCGGCTGAAATTCCTGAACAAGTTGTCTTGGAAATGAATTCGAATCAAGGCCGGCATTCGAACCATAGATCTTCCATCTTCTGGGTTGACGTACTAACCAACTGAGCAAACATGTCCTCCTCCAAGCACGAAATCTCATCCCTCTCTCAAAAATTATTCAACTAAAATATCTTGTTCAAGGGTCACCACCATTACCAGTTTATAACAAAAGACTGTCTACTTCTCAATGATAAGACCTATTTGGCTTTATGACTGTCAATATGGAGTTCGGTTTCCTATTCACAACCGAAAAGGATCCAAACCTTTTAGAACTGGGTTCTCCACCTGATTGTGGATGCACGTTTTACATCCGCAATGAAACTGTGTATAAAGATTTACAATCTTTATATGTAGTGAACATTGTTCTAAACTTCTGCTATGCTCGACTTCATCGCAGCTTTTTAAATCACATCAATGAACTTGTGAGTAACACTCCAACCCACTTACCACCACCGCGACAACTTCTGAAACTAAGACGACCTTCAGATGTATTGCAAGTTTAACATTTAGCACATTTAGTGAGGACAACCGCTGGGTTCCAACATCAACTCATGTGTCATGTATATATTTGTATTATATTAATTATTTTTGCAGAATTGTATTATACATATTGTATTATAAAGTTTATAATTTAATTAAAAAAACGATTCTATGTAACAACCCGAGTTTCTCCAGTCTGATACTTTGTTTCCAATTTTTATCCCACACAGGGCTGTTGTTAAAAACACTTTATATATATATAAACATTTATCTTGGTCGATTTTAACTTTAAAAGTTTAGTAGCATTCCAAGCTGAAGTTTCCGAAATGTCAAGCCTTCCTTCTAACCTTCTCCAATTTTGTCGAAGTTCTCCTCGGTAGATACACGATGGTTTACTTTCAGTTTCTCTGTTGGTCCAGTTTCCTTAGATCTATTTTAAGATTATAAACAGTGAGATGTATGAACACCGAGGAATATTCTTACAAATTCCCATCACATTTTTCACATACGAATCAGACATGAAAATTCCGTGTTCTAAGGTAAACATCCGAACGATACAAAGAGAACGCTCTAGCGGATGAGCGTCCGTTAGAAAGCACAATAAAACCATTCTATCGTCAGCCAGTGAGCTGTTCATAATATACAATAGCAATACAGAAAATCTGCGTTCAATAAAATGTAACGCAGATGAAACCTACAGATATATAACAACTGAGAAACATTACATTAAAAAGAAATGTGTACATTATCAACCACAGTTCTGGAATATTCTATTTTACGTTGACAAGGTGTGGTTGGCTTATATGATAATTGTTCACGCCAAACGCTTGTCTCTTACTCATTCATAAGTTTTCTTTGTTCATCTTCCTGTTTAATCATATCTTCACGGTATGTCCTCAGTAAAGGGCATCAATCTACATACAAAATGCCTAAACCCTCAGATGGGGATGAGGAATATTGAGGATTGTAATAATCTCAGTATTACAGGATTTACATGTCGCAATGAAGAATCCAATTTAAGCCTACTTGGTCATGCAAATGTGTTATAGAGTATTCACAGTTAAAGAATAAGAAAATTGGTTTTAGAAATCTATTGGACTATCTTATCCGTAGGCAGGAGAAGTGGTTTAGTAAATTACTTTTTTATTCCTCTCAAGCAGTTATGTCTCTTTTTATTTCTTTAAAAAGCTGACGACCTACATAAATTGAATCCCTATAAAAATATACGTTCACTTTTAATGCCTATAAAAGAATTTCTTAACTATAGAGGAACCTTCGACGCTATCTGGTGGAACTTTCCCACATCATCCCCGGATTCTTAAAGCCTTAATCGAAGCAAAGAATGCGGGATCAGCCGTTTTCCCGTGTCTTATAATAAACCAGACTTTCTTACGGTTATTATGGGAAGGTATATGGTGCAGGGACCGCCCGTCGCGTGATGAGTGGCGCTGCTGTGGCTGCAGTTTCCGGCGCAAGCGAAGCGGGCCGGAAGTGGAGTGGGCAGGGAAAAGGCCGAGGAGGCTCTTAGACGCCGTCCATCCGAGCGCCGTGTCTTGTAAAGTGAGTTATAGCATCATCTTTACGTGCAATATAAGAGACTCACGCAGCCGAAAAGCCGATACTACAGCCAACGAAAAATTTTACTGTTGCAGGCACTTATCTGCCCTTGTAGCCTCTACTCGCCAAAGGCTTATCGTAAAAGAAACACGCAAGGAAATAAGAGAGAGCGAGATTTCCACGGGATGTCCGAAATCCTAGAAGATGTCGTAGTGGCTATAAAACTTTATGTTTATACAACGGCATGCGAACGAACCGCGGACCGTGCAATCATTAATTAATGAAAGACGGTTATGTGGCATTATAAACTGTTCAAGATAGAATTAGAGCGTTTTACATTTCTTTCTTTTTTTCCACGTAATAAATGGCATAAACTAAATTTTGTTTAGTGGTCATTAATGTAACGCACAACTCTTGTACACTAATACATTATGCAATGATCGTGTAAATGTAGCTATTAAGACAGCAGCACACACGAGCGGCGGCTCTAGCTACCCGCAAAAAGATTAATATTTAATTTCCTATGACTACTGCTTATTACGTTTTATGCAGGTGAGTTGCAAACCAATATTTCGGTGAGTTTGTGGAGTATTTTGACCTAAGAAGGTGAGAGGAAGTGATAGGCAGAGCCGTATGAGCTGTTATGTGCATGCACCACCATAAACGTCACCTCTCGTCACGTGCATTCCCTGGAGAGCCCCCAGCTTACACAGACTGGCTATTGTTACAAAGTTGAATGAAATATTTAAAGATCATTAGATACTTATAGTGAAGCAGTATATTAATGGCAAACACAGTTGCGTGTATAAAATGTACGTCAGACATTATCCAGCAGCGATAATCGATCGTTTGGTAACAGTGCCAGTGCCCTTAGTAAGCTGTTATTGAATGGTAGGCTAGTGAAGTTTCCTGCGAATTCGTAAAAAGTACTTGCTTTATTACATTTTGTGTTAACTGAATATAAAAAATTTTAACACTAAACAAAATTTGCATTATAAATATTTTTCTTAGCGATGTTCGGAAGAAAAATCAAAACAAAAAAACTAAGTAGACCAACACCAATTGTGGATGGGGCACAGCTTAACCTAATGTTTGGCAAGATAGCTGAGGACAAAAAGCGACGCGTGAGCCGGCGCCTTGTTATGATACAACATTCAAGTTTGTTTTTTTAACAATTTAGGCCTCTTCCTGCGCACAGCATCCTTCAAACGCGCTAAAGCTTTCTGGTAGACTTCCTTGTTTACCATCTGACCACGTGTTACAAATTCCTGAAGTACAATGCCTTTGCACAAATCAATCTTCCAGCACAATCTTTGATGCACAATCAAATCACCTTCATCTTTGACCGGCTCATGCGTGTGTGGTATTTTTTATTCTTCTTCTTCTTCTTTCATGGGCGAGGAGACTCTTTGCCCACCCACTGCGACGACTGCATCTTAGTTTCAACATCATAGCCATAAACCCACGTCTCATCTCTTGCTATGATATTCTTAAGGAAGTTTTCATTGCCATTTGCAGTGGCAATCAGTTCCTAGCCGATTTCAACACGGGTCTGTTTCTGACCGTCAGTCAACAACCGCGGCACTGACACGATGCTTCTCAAGTTTGCCACTCAAAATTTGATGGCATGATGCTATGCTGATGCCCACTTTGTCAACAACTTCTCGAACAGTTAAACGACAATTTCCACGAATCACAGCACGAAGTGTCTCGACATGGCCATCATCTGTCGATGTGGAAGTTCATCCAGATCTGAGATCCTCAACGACCGACTTTCTGCCATGTTCAAAACGCTTAAACCACTCATAGCATTAAGTCATGCAGTCCTCCCCATAAGTAATTGAAATGTCTCTGTAAAGGTTTTGTAGCAAAATTTCACACACGCACGTTGTTCTTCAAGCTCTTTCATTGTCACTAATCCGATGTACAGCTTGTGCAGGTGCTCATTTCAGCGACTGTAGCTCGGCAACTAACGGCCATACCGAAACGAGTCAAATGGCAGTGATCTAAGCCTGCCACTAGATGCGCTCAGTAGCTGAGGCAATATTTAGGAGCTGCCATCCTCATATTTAATTAAGAGTAATTATAGCAAATAATTTTATGTAACTTCGTTATTACCATGGGTGTAATGTCATTTCCCTGTACAAGTGTTGAGCTATTATGCATAGAATGTTATTTGCTCGCAAGTGTGCAGAAAGCTACCCTAGTCATAAAACCTGACCTGGGAATTTATGTATCCTGTTGTAACAATATTTGTAAAGAATCCTTGAGCAAGAATTTATTGCTATTCTGTTGAGAATTTCTTAAGCAGGGTTGGCACCATAATACCTTTGGCGACTGCAGGGATGAAAAGACAGGGCGATAACTTCTTGAAGGGAAAAAGCCAATCGTTACATGGAAAAACGTCACGTAGACCATGTTCATTTAGTTTGTTACTTTGATGCCCGCAGTCAGTTTTGCAAGAGTATTCAGCGGGGCAATGCCAGTGGAAGGACTTTCTCAGTTCCTTCCAATTAGCAGAAAGCGGCAGTTAGTTTTGAAAGAGTATTAAGTGGACGACCTTTATTAGTTAAGTGCAATAGTTTATGTACAATTGTGTATGAAAATAAATTGTGTTCCATCTTCCATAACGGAAAATGTTATTAATCTCCAAGACTCCTTTCCCTATGGTCACAGGACCATAAAAGTATCCAGCATTAGAGTCTCAACAGCCGTGGCAAAACTGTAAGACAGCGGTAACCATCGTTGGAAAGGAAGAAAGAGTTATCATTATCCCTGAGAATCCATAACAAATCAAATCCTTAAATAATCTTTCCCTTCACCCATCCATTATATATTTAAATAACCTCCCTCTTCCGTTTTTAAATACCACTGCATAGCACAGCGCGCAAAGCTCTCCATTATGCAAGTGGACACGCTCCATTTTGGGCCTAACCGTCTTCAGCTCCCATAAGACTGCGTGTTAAGTTTCTGTCGTTTTACTCGATTGTCACAACAGTTACTTCATAAAACATTTGTGTTATACTGTTGAAAGATATCTTCCGCGTCTGCTCATGTTCTTCTTTTTGCATTAGGTCAGACACAAAATGCATATTTTTGAGACTATGTCAGTTATAGTTACGGCACCTCCGCGTAGTACCACATCCGAACTCAGCGACCAATGACGGATCATTTGCCTGCAGAGGAAAAGGCTGTCATCGGTTAAAACAGAAATTGCAATACCTTATTAATTACATCCTTTTAACATGTGAAACTTGAAATAAGAATTTCTCATTTTATTTTGCTATTCACTATTTAAATTATTTTTGCAATGCATTTATTATATCAGTGTTGACATAAACTGTATAAGAGCCACAGTTAACCTGTCAGTTAAGAATGAATTATAAGAATTATAGGGCTTAGAGGGCTTCCCACCAAATTCTATTTAGAACAAAAATTTTATTAGTCTAATATTTCTCTGCTCTAAATTAGTCTAATGAGAATGATTATGCCAACTAGAAACCTATATTTTTAATGGGTGTGTGAAAACAAGAGATAAATAAACTAAATGAAATGCGATTTGGTTTATTTACCGACCCTCTTTAACACCTCAGGTCATCAGCGTCCCATTCAATTCAGGGTGTGAAACGACCGACAAATTTTGCTCAGAGGCCTCTTCTTTCAGGCTTGAGGTTCTTTATCGTGCCGTAAATGTACGATACGGGACCCACGGCTTTACTTCCCTTCCGAAGGAAGCCATAATTAGGATTTTTACGCCCGAAAAATCCATCGATCCTGGCCGAGTTTGAACCCGCGATCTTGGGTTTAGAAGTTTAGAAGGCAAGTATGGTTACCACTACACCACCGGGTCCGACTACTAAATGATATGCCTGAAAATTAAACTATTCATAATCCATATATGTGCATTTTCTATTTCTTTTCTTCCAATTATGAACGTGCATTTAGTTATTTTACAATAGCATGTTGCGTTTTTTTAATTCTTTTTACTGCAACAGTGGCATTACAAATGAACTACATAACTGTGACAAACTATTTCTTTTTAAAAAAATTCAAAATACCTTCACAAATTACATGCATTCATCTAATTTTTAAAGCTATGGCGAGAATAAGCGCAGAGTACACTGTAATAGAGTAATGATATTGTAAGTATAATGCACCTAGTAATAGTCACTGCTAAATACAACGTAGCCTTGTTGACAAATATTTTATTGCATTACATAAGTTATTTTGAATGCAGTATGCATGTCAAATCAACCATTGAGTGCGACATAACGTAATGCCTTTCTTTCCTCGAGTTGTACAACCAAATGCATAACACCCAGGCATATTAACTAAATTAAGATAAACTTTTTAAAATGTTCTCCGTGTGAGCATATGGCACAACACACAGACATCGGACCCAAAATGGCGGCTGACGCTGGCGAACTAATCACGGAGCTTGGTTGTTGGCACATTCCGCCGCAAAGCGTGTCCATACTTGTATGATAGAGGGCTTTAACAGCGCGCTCCTATGTCGGTTGACGCACTCCAACACTGCAGGAGTCATAGCTGTGTGCGGCCGGCCGCGGGAGATGAGACAGGTTTGCTCGACCTTGTTGTGTTGATGACACACGCGTCGCCCAACGACTCATCCAGATCTCCGTAGACATTCTGATACCTGTGATGCTCTGATTTTCCGCCAAGAGAAACTCAATAACTGCTCTCTGTTTGGAACGCATCTCCGTTTCAGATGCCATTTAGAAGGCCAGTTAAAGCGCTGCCACCTATCGGAACTTAATGAAACTGTATGAGGTGAAGTGAGATATTTAAAGATATCCTACACAAAATTTCATTTTTTTTCAACCAAAATTGGCCTAACTGACGACCATAAAGATCAGAGAAGGACCATCTGTGCGGAATTGATTGCTGGTTATGAGGCTGAGGGTGACAATTTTTTTGTCAAATATTGTCACAGGCGATGAAACATGGGTTCATCACTTCGAACCCGAAACAAAACGGCAATCCATGGAGTGGCACCACACCAACTCTCCTTCGAAGAAAAAGTTCAAAGCCGTACCTTCAACTGGTCGTAAAGTCATGGCTACGGTTTTCTGGGACTCTGAAGGGTTTTTCTGTTCGATGTCCTCCCTCATGGTGAAACGATCAACTCTGAAGTCCATTTTGGTACTCTAAGGAAATTGAAGAAACTATCTCAGCGTGTTCGTAGTCACAAAAATGCAAATGAACTTCTCATTCTGCATGATAACGCAAGGCCTGACACAAGTCTGCGCACCCGAGAGCAGCTCACAAAACTTCAGTGTTCTTCCTCATCCACCCTACAGCCCGGATCTCGCATCTTCCGACTTCCACCTGTTTGGCCCAATGAAGGATGCACTCCGCGGGAAGCACTACATGGATGATATAGAAGTTGTTGATGCAGCAAGACGTTGGCTCTGACATAGACCAGTAGAGTGGTACTATGCAGGCATACAGGCCCTCCCATCAAGGTGGCGTAAGGCTGTAGCATTGAACGGAGATTATGTTGAAAAATAGGGTTTTGTAGCCAAAACAATAGGGAATGACATGCTGTATTTAAATCCTGAATAAAACCAACCTGCTTTAAGAAAAAAAATGTGTTGCATTATTTATTGAACGCCCCTCGTATAGTAAAATTTCCCTAATAAATGAGCAAATTAGGAAAGTAATTTTAAACAAATGTGTAAAAGTGTATTAATAACACTATGGCAAAATGTGACAAAGCCCCATGTTACCTGAGTCATTGGGTCTAAACAGAAGGAGAAATCTTCGGATCTAACAATATTGAATAAAAGGCCAAACACTCCAAAGCCGTTCTCTCAAGGAGACATTAAAAAGTGCGAGTATTACAAGCCGGTTGATATTAAGTTGGGGAGGATTCTACCTGCTTAATCCGAACCGTAACAGATGATAGATTCATTGTCTTTATGCCCATGCATTCTGTCCTAGTTGTTTCATTAACAATGCATCCTGTCCTAGTTGTTTCCGTGTTTGTGCCTTCAGTTAGCATTCCTACATAGCTGCACTTGCGTTTTGTCAGGGTAGTGCGCAAGGCGCCTCCAGAAAATGTTCTCGGAGCTAGCGACTGCTACCATTATACCATTATTGCTCTTTTGCCGCGTTTGCTGACTTATTATGTTGGGAGATGGAGAGTTGGCTAGCAACATGTGTGGGGAGAAAGTAGGAGTTTAATCTCCCAAGCAAAACATTACATGCAAACGCTTGCTTATTTATCATCTATTCTAATACTTACGGCGGTCCATTCTGTTTCTGAGCGTCATTGATTTAACAAGTACATTGTATTAATAGTGGACAGTTGGGCGTTTTGCATTGGATGGTTTAGTTAGTGTTAGTGTATAGTTTCACACAAACACACACACACACACACACACACACACATATATATATATATATATATATATATTGATCTACTAATTCTATATATATATATATACAAATAAGGAATGTACCACAACAACGAAAGAAAGAAAAATTATACATATTGAAACAAGAGAAATATTGAGGAAAGTGATCATTGCGTGTGATGAGTTTAGGCAAGGTAACACAAAACGTAATTTAAAACAGTTAAACACATATATCTCACTATACCGACGTTCCATTGAGAACAAGTACAAGAGTAAGAAAAGGGGGTTGAATCCTGCGAGTGTTCTCTGTCTACTCCAGGAAAACATTGCCGTAGCATACAAAAGTGGATTTGAATGATTTTAACAAGAATATGATACGCTTCTATATAGATTCATTTTATATAGTGAGAAAGGAAGTCCCGCGAATAAGCGGAACAGATAGAAATTCCAGAAAGTGAGTACCCAATTGTATTTTATTAATTCGTTATTAAGTTAGAAAAGCTCCATCAGATTAACTTAAGCCTTAAGTAGTCATTTTAAACGCATTATACCGCGGCACGAGGGCTGTTAAATATATGTATATGGTACGTACGCGCTATTCTGACGCCATTGATTTATAAGCACGTTCCTCTAACCAGCCATCTCTCCAGCTCCCAGCTGTAGATCTCTTTCATGAATGATTTCCTTTCAGCCTTCTAAGACTCAAAAAGTTTGTCTTACAGCAGTACAATGTGAATTGGAACAATTAAAATCAATCGTACAAATACGGTTAACTCCCAAAGAATTTAGTACATTCAAATTAAATATCAAATACATGTTGATATTATCATAACCTTTTGGAAATATTGGTAGAGCTCAGCCCCCTCTGTGAAACATTTGCGAGGGCCCATTCACTTCCGACTTCTAGGAGTCGGCACATCTGAAGACGTTTTGCTTAATGTAATCATATGATAAAACAAGAGAAAATTTTTATTTTGGAAAAATGGTGGGTTACTGGAGTATATCAGTGACAGTTTCATTATTTCTTTGGGGAGGGGGAGAAACAAGTGAAACGAATGACTCAAGTGACTCCAGCGAGGAAAATGCACACGCATCTGACCGAATAATTAGAGCAGATAAACATTTCAGAAAGTGAGTACCCAATTATAGTTTATTAATTCGTTAATCAGTTAGGAATTATTCAGCATATTAACTTCAGCCTGTAAGTGTTCAATGTTTTTAAACGCATCATTGCATAAGCACAGGCTCTGTTTACGTGCGCTATTGGTGAACAATGCGCTTCTCTGATACCATTGCGTTGTCAGCTTATTCCTTGAGCTCCCAGCAGTACTTGTTTATGTTTCGTCTGCCTGTTGCCAAGGAAGAAATTGTCGTTTTGAACCGAGTACAGCCAACGAGCAATCACTGCATAGCAGCACAATGTTAATATACCTAAATAAATGCATAAACTTGTAAAAATAGTTTTCTCTCTAGCAGTTTCAAAGTGTCCGTTAGCCCTTGCCAAAATTTTTGTTGCGCCTGATAACTTGATAAATGCAACAGTCTTGTGCGTATATTTCAGGAAAGAGATTCGTTTTAGCAATTGCAGTCTGAAGAGAGAAAGGAGAAGCTTTGTTCAGTAACACATGTTTAGCTTTAATTTGTTGAACAAAGGCTTGTTAAGGGATTTCTCATGTGCGTTACTTTTGTGGCATGTGGAAGTGCCGTAAGGGCGGAATAAAGCGCGTTGCAGGTTGGAGATGGAGAAAACTTGAGCGCAGGTTACGCTCTTCTGGAAATACAACACCGCTTCTGTCACTCACATTTACAGCAAACACTTGCAAACTTTCAAATCAGGGAGGACTTGCCTGCTAACTTCATCGCAGTAATTGCCTCTCCGAAAAGGGATTTTATCGTAGAACGGTTGGAGTGGAGAGCTGGTTCAATGACGTACATGAAAGGTTAACAGAACAAGTTTCCAATCTACTTGCAAGCGACGTATCAGCGATTCAGAACAACTTCACTTCGCAATTAGAACTAATGGTTATTCGATGAAAATAAACAGCCTTTTGCATTTTCATGATGTTGTCGCAAAGAGAAAAGGCTCTTGCTGTGTAGCGTGGGAACTTTAACTAGTTCTACGCCTCTTGTGCAGGGCTTTATGAAAATAAATAAAACGTTGCTTTAATTCACTAGGAGGTGCAAAACAAAACCACGTTTTATTCCCTTCCTCCTCTTCAGAATTCCATTTCATTTATTTATTGCTTGTTGTTTTCTGTTATTTTTTTCATTATCCTGTTAGCTTTCTCATTTCTGTGGTAACATACTTGCCTCATATACGTGAGGTCGCGGTTTCAAACCCGACCAGGGTCGATGGATTTTTAGGGCGTAAAAATCCTAATAGGGAAGTAAAGCCGTTGGTTCCGTGGCACATAAAAAAATCTCAAGTCAAAAGAAGATCAATGAGTAAAATATATCGGTGGTTTTACATTCTGAATTGAACGGGACACTAATGACCAAAGACGGTAAAAAGCATCCTTAAATAAGAGAAAATAAAAATATTATTTTCCATTCCTTTTATATTTTTATTTATTTATTTTTTAATTGTCGCTTTGACTGCATTGGTTTTCTGTATATTGTGCACTGAATGCTATATGTGCAAGTCTGAAATGAAATGAATAATGATGAAGTGAATGAATGAAATGAAGTGAATAATGATAGCGCATATCTGAGTCCTTGGCGCCTTAAAGTTATCTGGTATTCACCTTCTCAGGGTAAGGAACAAGTGGTAAAAAAAACCAAACCCACAGCTTTACATGGCTGGCATTCGAACCCAGGACCTCCGGAATAGTAGTCGCCAACTCTACCACCAGACAGCGGAAACGGTTTCCCCCTCCTCCTCCTCCTCCTCCTCCATCTTCTTCTTCTTTATTTTCTCTTTATGCTTTAATATTATCTGTCTTGTGTTTCTAACTTTTTACAAACTTATGTTAATTTATTTTTCTTTCTTTCGTTCGTCTCTTTTCCCTAATAGACCTCTGTTAGATTTTAACACTTCACACCTTGATTTTGTCTTTCTATCATCTTCTAAAATTGATACAACCGACCGGGATGATTCAGGCAGTAACGCTTGGGACTCGTATTCGGAAGGCATCGGGTTCAAATCACTTTGATCCGATCATCCTGATCTTAGGATGTTCGTGCCCTAGTCGCTTAGGCAAAAGCTGGGGTGGATATTTCCTCTCCAAGAGTTTTCATCTCTACCATGTCACCTCATTTGATTCTTTGTTTCTGTTACAGGGTCAAAGGTGCCAGACGAGATGGGCTGGTGCTATGTGCGGTGTGGTGTTGACTCGCGCTTTTAAAATGTTTTTGTCCTTATTTTCTTTTTGTTTAATATTGTCTTTTATTCTCTTTAACAGTTTAACGTTGTAAACTCTTCTTCTATACCAGTTTTTATTTTTGTTGCTTTTAATGCTTTTTAATGCTGTGAACGAGATTTTGCCTTAGCGACCCTATTCTCTGTCTGCTTTTTTTTTTTTGTCTTTTTTTTCGTTTTATGCTTTTTTTTTTTTTTTTTTTCCCAAGTCTTAAATTTTTTTGTTTATTTTTCATATGAAATCTTTTCTCTCTCCATCTTTAAGCTTTCCTCTTTATTCTTTCTTTCGATTTACCCTGAATCGCGTGGTTTTTTTTACACATCGCCTGTTATTTTCTTGCTTTCTGCTACCTGCTTTCTTGTTCCTTCCTAACCCGTGTTGTAACCTCTGCAGTACTGTAGCCAAAAGGTTTACCTTCCGGCCACAGGTAATTGCAGGCAGCCACACCGTTAGTACCTGTAGCATTATGCCAACAAGCAATACTCTGTGGAGCTAGTCCCAAGTGGTTTAACCTGGAGTCTGTGGACTCGGAGTTAGCGATGCGAAACAGGAAATGTAACGACGCCGTAAAACAGAGCTGTCCGTGCGACACAATCCATCCGTCGTTGCGCTTTTCTTCCTTCTTGCTAGGACAAACCCTTCACGAAAAACCCAGCAAAGTAATTTTGTTCGCTTTGGGACTGATTAGATTATTTTCTTATGTAGGATTTGTTTAAACTGTACTCGCACAAACCTCGCAACCTTTTCTTGCTTATTTCTAAAAGAAATACATTAGCTAAATTGGGTGTTACTTGCAAACGTATTTTATTTTACTTTGTTTAACCTGGTGCTCGATATTTCTTCATTACATACTAATGGAGATGCTCTTGTGTCTTAATGTTTAGTGATTGCCTTACAATTTTGATAATAAAATAAATGACTATCTATTCAAAACGAGTTTTCCCTACTTAATATGTCTGTGTCATTGATATACAGCGCGTCATAGATCCCCAAGCCTGAAAGAAAAGACTTGTGAGCAAAATTTATCGACCATTACGCGCCCTGAATTGTGGGGACGCTGATGACCTGAGAAGTTAAAGAACGTCGTTAAATTTATGCATTAATAGAAATATTTGTCTTGCATCTCATGAGTTTAGACTTGAAATCTGCAACGATAACGTTACAAAACAAGCTTTCTCCTATCGTAACGTGATTTTAAAAACAGGGTGTAGTTTCAAAACTCAATGCAGGCCAGATGATTGGATCAGACCGTTAATATTGCAGAGCTGGTGGATATAATGCATTCTTTGATCCTTCCGCCGGCCAATGTGGTCATTGCGTGCAGGGTTGTCAGATTAGGTGATTTTCCGCAGATATATTTAGTTACTTATAAAAGCAAATCTGTTGTTCTGTTCGCTTTAAAAATACATATAAAGTTTACATAAGCGAGAAATAGCATTGTTACAATCACAACATAATTCGAGACATAATGTCTCTACTATATTTCCATAAAAGTGAAGTTACTTGTTACGAATACAACGGAAAAGAAGCCAAATGTGCCAATAAGTAATACGAAGATAATACTTCCTTCTTCCCTACATTGGTCAGAATTTATTATTATTATTATTATTGTTATTATTATTATTATTATTATTATTATTATTATTATTATTATTATTATCATCATCATCATCATCATCATCATCATCATTAGTAGTAGTGATAGTGGTTCCCTCTATAGGTCAACCTTTGTTGCTGAGTTCATTATCATTAAGTATCGTTGTAAAACGGTTATAGTTAAAGCTTTGTACCTAGTAATTGATTTATGTTCGGTAAACGAGAAAATATACAAGAAATCCTGGGTAAGTCTTCTAGAATTTTAAGATTGGTAAGTTTTTGTATTTATTGAGTAGTGTTTAACGCCCGTTTTTACTACTGAGGCACCACAGGCGATGGACACTGATGATACATGAGATGAAATGATAAATTGGGAAAGGATATATTTTTTTTTTAAGGAAGGAAGCGTTCCAGGCCTAAGTTTAGGTACCTCCCCGGCATTTGCCAGTTATGAAGACTGAGGAAAACCTGGAAAAAACCCCAGTCAGGGAGGACGGTCCTGGCGGGATTCGAACTGCAGACCTCCCGCTCACGAGTCCGTGTCTTAACGACCTCGGCCACCCGTGGCGGTAAGTTTTTGTAAAATTGATATACTAAATGCAATTATTGTGGGAGTGATCGAAATCAAAATTTGCAATACTTTCCACTCTGAAGAACAAAAGCAAGTTACAATCACATTGTGTTGATCTCTTCATTTATATGTTGATTCATCTATTAGTTTTCCTGTACTCTGAAATATAGAGGAAATTTAAGTTTAATGTATTATCTATTATAATTTGTGCGCTATAATGTTATAAAATTCACGTCCCATTCATTTTCGTAAAATTGTAACAGATAATAATGATTAAGCTTGAGGGGAGTTCTAACTGAAAGCTTGAAAACAGAATTCAACTTCCATCACTGTTTTTTTTTCTTTCACATTAAAATAATGTATATCAACACTCGCCACGTAAATTATTATTATTATTATTATTATTATTATTATTATTATTATTATTATTATTATTATTATTATTATTATTAGTAGTAGTAGTAGTAGTAGTAGTAGTAGTAGTAGTAGTAGTAGTAGTAGTAGTAGTATTAGTAGTAGTAGTATTAGTAGTAGTAGTAGTGGTAGTGGTAGTAGTAATAGTGGTAGTAGTAGTAGTGGCAGTAGTAGTAGTAGTAATAGTAGTAGTAGTAGTATTAGTAGTAGTAGTATTAGTATTAGTAGTAGTGGTAGTAGTAGTAGTAATAGTGGTAGTAGTAGTAGTAGTAGTAGTAGCAGTAGTAGTAGTAATAGTAGTAGTAGCAGTAGTAGTAGTAGTAATAGTAGTAGTAGTAATAGTAGTAGTAAAATAGTAGTAATAGTAGTAGTAATAGTAGTAGTAAAATAGTAGTAATAATAGTAGTAATAGTAGTAGTAAAATAGTAGTAATAATAGTAGTAATAGTAGTAGTAATAGTAGTAGTAAAATAGTAGTAGTAGTAATAGTAGTAGTAATAGTAGTAGTAAAATAGTAGTAATAGTAGTAGTAAAATAGTAGTAATAATAGTAGTAATAGTAGTAGGAATAGTAGTAGTAAAATAGTAGTAATAGTAGTAGTAAAATAGTAGTAATAGTAGTAGTAAAATAGTAGTAATAGTAGTAGTAATAGTAGTAGTAAAATAGTAGTAATAATAGTAGTAATAGTAGTAATAGTAGTAGTAAAATAGTAGTAATAATAGTAGTAATAGTAATAGTAGTAGTAGTAGTAATAGTAGTAGTAAAATAGTAGTAATAGTCATAATATTACAATTATTATAATAATAGTAGACAATAATTTAAAAGACTATTGACTAGCACATCGCATTAGCGAATGCAATCTTGTGCTCGTTCCTTTAGAAGAAGGTGCTCGAGTTGAAATCCTGCCTTGCAAATCCATCACAGGACGGATATCCCAGGTTATCCATGGTGTTTAGCAGCCCTCGAAGTAGTGTTAAAGTACATCGACGGTTCGTTGTCAGCGATGGGGAAGTCTCTGAATACGGTCTGCTGATTGTGAGTTGCTAACGTCAACTACCTCGCGTCGAAATGCTGTCAAAATGTCCGCAATGGCTGCTTCACTTTGAGGGTGAGATCATAACCACAGGGATATAGCTGTTGACACTATCCTGTCGCGTTATCGTGGGGAATGAGAGCATTGTTCAACAGTTCTGGCCGTTTGGAGCGATGGTGCAGCGCAATTATGACAGCAAAAAGAATGCTGGGCATTCACAGTGGTCCCCACGCGCACTGGAAGACACACAAAACACACCTTAACTATCATACACCACAATGACCATGAATTTTGTAGTGAAAGAGTTTGGCGAAACTTGTGTTTGCGTGGTGACCCAGGGTGATGCCATTTACTGGACTGTCGCTTGAATTCTGATTTATACTGCCTTACCCATGTTTCATCAATTGTAGTGATGCGATTCAACTTCTTCCTGAAATCTCGCCAGATTGATGCGACATGTTTCGTAGCCCATGTACCTCACTTTATTGATGTGACACCCATTTTGCTAGTTCAAGTCCTCCCGTAACATACGTGCACTGTTTTTGCCGGAATTCCTGTTTGCTTTTCCGATCGCACAAATGTCCAGCGCCTCTACTCCTCCACCATCCCGTACATCTTTGTCTGCGGATGCAGTACGCCTACTGCACGGTAGATCAGCTGTCGGCATTCTGCGCAGTTTGAAGGACTCCGTCCACCTCGCCACTGTTCGATAGAGCAGGGCACGAGCACTCTGCAATTCCTGTAGCTGTGTGTAGCATTCCTGCCGCAGAGAAGAGCTATTTACACACTCCATTTCTGATACTGTTGCTCACCAACTGAACTTCGGGGGGTGCTGAGACACACACCCTTGCCCGCATACATCATCTGGTAACTTTGTTTCAAAATACATTCTATGCATTTTGAATCCTATATCTTAGTTTTTTCATCTTGTTCCTTGTTCGCGGGGAAATAAAATTGTTGTCATGACTTATCTTGTGTATATATGTGTTTTGTGTATGTATATATAAATTAATATATACACTTTTGATATTAGCATGGGTTGCGAAAACAGAAAAGAAAGGTTTTGTTTAACTTTGTCGACATAGATAGCTAACGTGAATGGATGGGAAATTGGTTTTTTAATCTAATATGCTTGAAAATACAAGTAACACGTGATACAAACATTTGTATAATGGCAAACTGAAATGTTTACCTTTGCAACTGTTATGTTCCTCATTTCCTCCGCACGCTGCCATATGCCACACAACATCTCAAGTCTAAGAAGTCTCAATACCTGCTTTTCATTTGTTGGTATTAAGTCTCCTCAGTTTATTGGCTACGTGTACTAATAACAGTTATGGTATGTCGCTGAGACTTTGAATCATCCTGTATATATTACAAGTTAACACTTTAATCTGTGGTAAAAATACTGGCGCAACAGTGTAAAAAATTCTAATACACGTAAACGTTATGTTTTCACCCACGCTGGAATTTCCTGAAATTTCATTTGAGAAATGAAATTTATCTCTTGCTCTTAGTTCGTCTAAAGTGTATCATATCATATATATATGATTAAAATTGGTTTTTAAGTCAATTAGAGTTTATTGTGAGTCCTGAGAAATATTACTACTTTGTGAATCGCATTACGACTTACAGCTCGATCATCTGGAAATGTTTCTTCAAATATCTCCTGTCAGCACGAGCGGATTCTGTATCACATATGGATCATAAATAAACACTCGTTGTGTAGAATAGAATAATTAGACCTGGTATTGCGATTTAGAATTCTTAGCAGACTTTACAGAGGTCATTAAACTACTTTATGTCACTGTTCAAACCACACTGAGTAGAGTGAGAATCAAGGCCAACGTAGCAATTTGGCACACTCCGCCTGTGATCCCCGTCTCGTGTACCACGGCTGGCTTTAGAGATGACTTATCGGCTAATGCCGTCTTCCGTCGGCGAGCTAGTCATCAGATAATTGGACGACCCGATTTTATATATATTTGTTTGTTTATAACAAGAAAAAGCATTGGTCTGTCATTCTGAACTATTTAAAGCAGCTTATCATCAGTTTATAAAATATGTCTTAAATGTTTAGTATACATTTCTTCATAATGGAACAGTTGGAAACGCTCCCCCTATTGTTCTCGCAGCATTAGAAGTCTGACCCGCAAAAACTTGGCTTTCCAAAAGAAGGCATTATCCACCACAGGAACGATGAGTATCAACCTGGAAATTTGTTATTTCTCGAACCGGTCGGGGTCTAAGAGTCGCAAACACCGGGAACAGCAGGTGAATCCGATTTGTACACAAACTACTCAAACTCGTGCTCTGGGCCATTCGAGTGGCCGATGCCTACACTCCCGCACGAGCATATTCTATAATTAGCACTTATTTATTTAGTTAACAGCAGCAGTCATTTTTTCATGTGACAATTCTGTCCGCGCGCTCAGAAAGCCAAAGAATGTATTACTGATATGTTTTGCATGTGCTTATTAATTTTATAGCAGCAAGACCTCACCAGTAATTGCCAAGTTATTCAATTACAGAACCCACCTACTTGCTTCCATCAATTCGAGAAGCCAATTTTCTACTGCAATTTATTCCCCTTTTCTGTTCTGTTCCTCGTTTTTTTATACCTATAGCTCAAATTTGTGATTCATATACAGCTTAAAATGAACATTTATTCACTTATCGTATATTACTTATTATCATTTTTGACCTAGTAGGTACTTTTTCGTATTAAAGGTACTACTACAGTATGGGAATAAATGTTAATATAGTTTTTGTCAATTACTTTAAAGTGCTTCAAAACTAACATAATTCAACTTTCAGGTTTTTTTTTTAAATATTCAGCACCATTTTCACATTTGAATAACGTAATCATTGTATGTAAATTAAATAGTCTCAGGTTAAGCTACAGTTTCTTGTGAAATAATAATAATAATAATAATAATAATAAGTTTTATTATTACATAATTATATTTTATAATGTTTCTCATTATAGCATTGTGCTTTCATTTCATGAAGAAATACTCTTGTACCCGCATGATTTTTAGCATCTGCCAAATTTTTAATCTGTTAAAGATATTAAAATGTTATATCATATTATATTAATATGATTACAAACAATGTTTTTTTTTCTCTCTCTTTTTTCTGTAATCTGTTTCCGTTGCTTTTGTGGTTACTGTTTTCATCCATTCTCACATGATACCAGAAACATTTCTGGGTTAAAAACTTGGCGTATGAAAGTTTACATTATTGTGGCTATATAAGTCTAATAATAAGCATCTTGAAACTTCATTACATTGCAAGCCTTGAGGAAGCCAAACCCAACTATCGATCTCGACAAAAGAGCAGCGTGTCTTGCGGAAGCCAAGCTAGCAATAACAACCTGAAATGTTTTGATGCCGCTAAGTAGCTGGCTAAGTGATCTGCCACTTTTTGCTCTACATTAAGTACGTTCTGTTTCATGTATATAGTAAATAGGTACTGTAGAAGCTGCAAAATGTCTGATACGTTGGATAAATAGGGGGGAAAAAAATTCCCCATTTCGGAATTTCTCGTAGGTTTTTTTTTTTTTTTTTTTTTTTTTTTAAGTTTCAGTGGTGAAAAAGTTTCATTTTGTCGGTTACTAAAGCCGCAGTGAAAGTCTGTGACGAATAAATCTGTATTATAAATAAAAAAAAAAGAATGTGACTAATTAAACATCCATTAGGTAATTATTGTTCGTGTATCATGAATATTAAATGCTTCAATAAATAACAGAAAGTGCTTTCTGATTTGTTCAATTTGGCGAACATTTATTTGTTTTCCTTGTATACCGCTATATGTTATTGATCTTGCGGTATGTCATTAATGATAATTTAAGGTACATGTGCGTCTGTATATATCAGCGTATTAATTATGGTATATTGCTGGATAGAATGTAGGACGCTTGAGAAGTTCGCAGTTTTATTAAGTCAGACACAGAGGTTTAAGTTCAAGGTAAATATGATTTCTTTTCTTTTATCGTGTAAGTATGTGTGTCAACTTGCTCGTTTTCTTGCTGTGCCAGACATCGGTAACTAAGAATAGGGAGAAATTACCACATACATTCATTCAAAGTATTTCAGCAGACAATTTGGAAAGATAGGTAAGATGCAGTAAACTCAGTGAAACTGTCATACTGAATATTTATATTGCTATAGCTCTTTCTGAGGACAAAGGGACAAAGATAATTTCAACAAATGGGATGGGAAAAACAGTTCATGGGAAGATCCGGAAAATGTATTTATGTAGTTTGTTTAACTCTTGGATCAATCCATAGGTAATGATGGGTGTGATGGGTTAAGGCTTTGTACACCGTCCAGTTATGACGCTACCTAATTCCATTCACAGGTCTCTCCATTATTCGCATTACACTCTCGTTTTCTCCTCTTTTTCACCTGTACGTTTATGCATCGTCTCCTACCTTTGACCGCCACTGGTGGCCGAGGTCGTTAAGGCGCAGACTCGTGAGCGGGAGGTTTGGGGTTCAAATCCCGCCAGGACCTCCTCCCTGACTGAGGTTTTTTCCAGGTTTTTCTCAGTCCTCATAAATGCAAATGCCGGGGAGGTACCCTAACTTAGGCCTGGAACGTGTCCCTCCTTAAAAATAAATCCTTTCCCAATATATCATTTCATCCCATGCATCATTAGAGTTCATTGCCTGTGGTGCCTCTGTAGCAAAAACGGGTGTTAAACACAATTCATTCATTCATTCCTGCCTTTGAAGAAGAACACGAGTTGTTCTAAATATAACGAAAATTGTTTCATTATTTCAATGTTTTATATATTTCTGCTTCTCTAGTTCTTGTTATATATACATACATATATGTGTGTATATAACTAAAATAACAAGAACTAGAGAAGCAGAAATGGATAAAACACTTAGTCAGCCAATTTTCTCTATATTAACTCGTATTCTTCTTCAAAGGCAAGAGACAAGACATATATATATATATATATATATATATATATATATATATATATATATACATACATACATATATTGAAGCTGTTCCTTGGCCCCCTTGGAAATTGAAATAATTAATCTTTGTAATTTTAGAGTCAGTAACTGTGTAATTAGGTGCAAGTAAGTATGCTGTGCATTTTCTTTCAGTGGAGAAACTTTAATGATATATGTAGAATTAATACTGTATAGTGTTTTATAGCATTCATAAAGGATATTTTTTTTTTAATATTTAAGGAATATCGTGCAAAAAAATTGTAACTAGTTAAGGGAAAGCCCTTGTCTTTCTCCGAACGCAGAAAATCTCTGCAAAAGTCAGACAATGCAAAGGTAATCTCTTTTGGTATGTAACTAGGGGTTGAAAACGCCTCTGCCTCAGGGCAAACACGCGGCAAAGTTGCAGGTGTCCGAGTAAAAAAGTCGTTGACAGTAACTTATGAAATCTGTTTAAATTCATCTTACTGACAAATAGCGAAGCATTTGGCTTGAACAAAATTTTCCAGCGAATAGAATTGAAATTCAGTGATATAAGCACTCACCTATGAGACACGTTGACACAAAATTGGCGAGAGTATTTCGCGCCGTTGCTCACGGATGGCGTTTTTTGATATTGTGTATAAAAGGGCTAAATTTTTTTCCCAAAATAGGGGCAGTCTCAGAATTTTTCAGGCCCAGATACGTATGGCTGCCATCACGAGGAGATCAGCAGAAGAGCAGCCTAAATACCAAGTACCGGCATCTTTTGGTCAGCGCAATAAATACACACGATTGCCAAGATTGCCTTGCTGTGGTTCGACGAGAGACCTGAATTCACCCGGATATTCATGTTAGAAGAACAATCTATATCAGCAAAGTAAATAACGAAGCGTCATTTGTCGTCACCTTCGGAATCCCGTTCCGCTCAGGCCTGGCTGGCACAGAGCCGCCAAAATACAGCGAAACGCCCTTGAGAGAGTCTCATTGAAGAATAGTGGGGGTGATCTGCAGCGCCATGGTGACACTTGCGATCAGCGGTCGCAAATTATTTACCGCAGCGCCCATAAAGCCCAATTCCCGTACCCCATCAGCATTCCTTCTTCATAGCCAAAATTTATATTACCAATGATCCGGCGTGAAAGGCCAATTACCGTCCCTTACCACGTTATTATTTCAAACTCTCTGTCTGTGTGTCTGTCTGTCTGTCTCTCTCTCTCTGTCTCCCTGTCTTCCTCTCTGTCTCTGTCTCTGTCTCTCTCTCTCTCTCTTTCTCTCTCTCTCTATATATATATATGTGTGTGTGTGTGTGTGTGTGTGTGTGTGTGTAAAACAAGGACTAGAAAAGCAGAAATATATTAAACACTTAAATAATCAAACAATTTTCGCTATATTTAGAAAAACTTGTATTGTTCTTCAAAGACAGGAGACAAGACATAAAAATAAATGGTGATAATTAAAAGGTGGTATTCCTTCGATGAGAAAGAAGAACACTGGAGCTTAATGCAAGTAATGGTGACACCTATGAATGAACTAGGCAGCGTCATAACTGGACGGTGTACAAAGCCTTAACCCATCTCCCCCATCATTGATTCGAACTTCCGGTATTATCTCAATAGCCGTCACGACGTAGTAAACAAACTATACCGGGTGTTAAACAAACAGAGCAGAGGAGCATAGAGAAACTTAGCACATTGGGTCTATATTCCATTGTCAGTGTAAAATGAAATGGAGTAAAAATTATCCTTAGATAATTTGCGAAGGGGGAAATTCCCATATTCAATAGCTCATCAACAGCGTTTTCAGGCTTTAGTGCTATAAAAATCTTGGACTAATTGTATGAAAGTATGGCACTGAACAACGGTTAACTGTTTATCCTAGTCTTGTATTTTATTTAACTTGACGCCACTATCATACCGACTGCACCAAGATATGCTCCGTCTTTTATTGATAGCATCATTTCAAATGTAGGATTCATTAGTCAATGGCGTACTTTTTTAGAAAGTTAAAGTCATATATTTTAAATTTTAGCACACAGGCCGTAGATTTCCATTTCAAATAGTACAACCTCTCAAATTATTGCGATGCAGTTCATTCTACCTGATATCTGTCGCATGACTATGTCCTGTCTACCCTGATGGTCGTATTGTACTTGGATAAGTATATACCGTCACGGGTGGCCGAAGTCGTTAAGGCGCGGACTCGTGAGCGGAGGATCTGGGGTTCGATTCCCCCCAGGACCATCTACACTAACTGAGGTTTCTTCCAGGTTTTCCTCAGTCCTCATAAATGGCAAATGCCGGGGAGGTACTCTACACTTAGGCCTGGAATGTTTTCTTCCTTAAAAAAAATACTTTTCCAGTTTATTATTTCATCTCATGTATCATCAGTGTCCACCACCTGTGGTGCCTCAGTAGTAAAAACGGGCGTTAAACACTACTTAAAAATGGATATGTACACCCTGCATTCTAGAGGACCAATTGTTTGTTTGCTGTGTCTTTAACTTTGACAATACGTTAACATTAGTACTCAAAAGTTTTAAAATTATCTTTAAAGAACTATAGTAAACGAAATTTCTTAGTTAATGTTAAATTTCAGTTCATATATCTTTTTAATCAAATGTAAACATATGCTACATAAAACCGAATACACTGTTAATTATGCATGAAATAATTATTGAAATGCATATCTTTTAGAGTTGCACGTTCTGCTCATCTATTTATCCCTTTTGGCACTCTTGCAGTCTTACCAACATCTCAGTGTGTATAAATGTCTGTGCTTGCCGGTGCTTCTCACAACGGTGTGGTCCCATAACAACCCAATAGGATATAAGGGGTGTAACAGGGAGCCAAACATAGAACTTCTAGTCATTTTATTACATTTGCAATGTAACGTACACTGCGTGCACCATCGTTTAGGGCTACAGCTCTAGCCACATCTTCAGCTCGCATTTTTTTAAGGAGAAATGTGACAACCCTACTTACATTTACAACATGTAAAAATAATGATAATGAAGCACAAAAGCACTAACGCAAATTGCTGTATCTGAGACTTTGTACACAAAATTGGAATATTCAGTTACAATGGCTTGTTTATAATAAAAAATGCAACGTACCCTATCTGTCTCCATGACAACAAATATTTTATGTCAAGCAAATATATTGTAATAAACAAGCAAATATAAAAGTGTCCTTGAGTGTATTCCAGTTCGTCAATAAAAATTAACATTTTCAAAGCAACACACATCCTTGCAGCCCTAGTGGACGCTCGTCCCTGATTTATAGAAATATAAACATTCAATACAGTTTCAAATTCAGAGATACAACAAGTATGCTTCATGATTTAAATGCTATATAATACTAATATTATTCGGAACACTGAATAAACGGACAGCAAAGCAGCGCCACCAGCCATAACTATAGCCAAATGTAACGTATACACCAAAGCACATTAATACCTGCCGCTCGTATCTTACACACCTCTGGAGTTTAATGGGAATCGTTAAGCGCTAAGTACTGGCTATCTACACTGCTGGGACTGCGAGAACAGCTGAAGAATGCCACTGAGCATTGTCTGCAACTGTTGATAACAGCTATTGTTGTGTTGCCCCACTGTTATAACTATTGTCAGCTTCTAAAGCTATGTGCCTCGTGTCACAAAGGAAAGCCTTAACGATGCCAAATAGTAGCAAGAACATGAAATTGAGATTTGACATGAAAGACTGTGGATTTAAGGCACAAGCGCATGTTAAACACGCACAAACCTGTGTAGGCTGCATTTAGACTTCAGTCAAAGAAATGTTGTCTACTGAGAGCTGTTTATTGTTCTATTTCATTGTCCAAAATTCATGTGATGCAATGAATCCTCCTCAATAACTAAAACGCTTCATAAAATAAACTGAGTTGTCTTATTATACTTACGGCAAAAACCTCTTTTTAATGTTAAAACTTTGTACGAGGGATAAATCATAAATCATGGCACTATTTTTTTTTTCTTCTCGCGAACAAAGGACAGCACGAAACATCTAAGATATACAATTGAAAGTATATGACATTTATTGCCGAGTGGTGCCAAAAATGGAAGGTTGGATGTAGGCGGTTCTCGAAGGGAAGAAACAAAACACAAGAAACCGGACGACATTGGTTTATTATGCCATGAGCAAAAGTTACAAACAATTACTAATAGGACGAGTCTCCCAGATAATTTATGGTGTTTAGCAGTCTTCGAAGTAGTCTTCAAATACATCGACGTTTCGTTGCCAGCGATGAGGAAGGCGCTGAACACAATCTGTTGATGTGGGTTGCTAACGTGAGTCATCTCGCGTCGAAAGAGATCAGGCGATCATGTTGATGGCCCTCCTAAGGAAGAAGCAAAACACAGGCAACCGCATAACATTGGTTTATTATGGCATCAACTAAAATTACACACAACTACTAATACAGCATTGCAAATCGGTCACAGGATGGGTCTCCCAGGTTACCACAGTGTTTAGCAGCCTTAGAACTAGTCTTCATGTACATACACGGTTCGTTGCCAGCGATGAGGAAGACGCTGGAATACCATCTGCTGCATGTGAGTTGCTATTGTAAGCCAGCTCGCGTAGAAATGCTGTCAAAATGTCCGCTTTGTTAGCAAAATGTTTCCTACGCAATAGCTGCTTCACTTTGGGGATGAGATCATTATCAAATGGATTGAAACCAAGCGAATGTGGCGAGTGTGGTGAGTGTGGTACAGCATCCCATCTCCACCGCTGTTAAGGATACCTGACGCTGTCGGCTGTGTGAGTTTCCACTTTATCTTAGAGAATAGTGGCGTTGGTCATTTGGTGTGTACGGCATGGTGCAATTGTGAATCCAAAAAGAACTGTAATACGGGGCAATTACGGTAGTCCCCTCATGCATTGAATGACACAAAGCATACTAGACCGTCATACGCCGCAATGATAATGGCTTTTGTTGGTGATGGAGATCGCCGAAACTTGTATTTGCTTGGTGACGCTTTCTGGCGAAATTTGTGTTTGCATGGTGACCAAGGTAGCTCTTACACTGAACTACGCTTGAGTTCCGTTTGCCCACGTTTCATCAATTGCGATTCAACATGCCATCCTCTTCTTCCTGACATGCCTCCAAATTGATGCGATATGTTTCCCTAGTGAGTCAACTTCTCTACCTCACTTAATTGATGTGGCACCCAATTAGCACAGATTTTCCGCTAGTGTAACTGCGGTGTACTGTTGGTTTTTTTTTTTTTTTCCTTCAGATTTTTTTCCCTCTCTCTTCTAATTCCATAAGTGTCCATTGCCTACCATTAGTAAGCATTGTTCCACCATCTTCACGCGCACATCCTTGTCCGTGGACACAGAAAGCCCAATGCGCGGCAGATCGGCAGTTGACATACTGCCCCTATTGAAGGTCTCTGTCTACCTCCGCTGTTCGATAGGGAAGGGCACATATACCCAATGCTTCCCGTAGCTCTGCGTGATATTCTGCTGCAGAGAAATGTTAATTTCACATTCACTCTTAGTGACCTCCACAGCCTACCACTTTCGTCTACCTGCTGAACTTCAATGCTCGCTGACAATGAAACACGCATCTCTGTTCACATACACCATCTGTTGGCTTCATTCAAAAGTGCATTCCATGCTTTCAATCGTATATCTTAGATTTGTCATGTTGTCCCTTGTTCACGAGAAAATAAAATGATTGCCATGACTTATGACTTATCTCTCATATAAAACACAGTAGGCAGTAGGGAGGTATAAAATGAACATTAACGGAACTGTGGACATTATTTTCCAAGGTCTACTTTTATTCAAATATGCCTGAAATTGCAACCTCAAAATGAACAGCTAAAGTAAGGAAATAAATACCATATTTCGTTTCCGTATCTTCTGTACTCCCAGTAAACAGTAAAATATCATTTTAAAAGAATGAATGCCAGAATCATATTGCTTTACTTTAAATGGAATAGTTAATGCCATAGGACTTTTGCTTCTACTCAATCGGTGCTAACTAATATAAAAAAAATATAAAATATTTAAACTATGACATTTACTCTGTTGAGTTTACCTACAGCTAATTCAAGTAAACTTGGGTAATGTATTTAACTCGGTAGTGAAGTATGAAAACTAGTGCAAATCAATATTAGCTACAAATTGAAATTAGTAAATTGTACTACTCTAACTTAGATTCTAATATATATATATATATTTAAACAAATTAACGTAATAAGCATAAGCATAACATTTTAACGTAATAAGCATAAGCATAAAATATAAATAATAAATCTACATCACAGGAATCAAGAGATGGAGGAATAATTAATACAGATAAATGATAATTTCCTTAAATATTTATCAAAATTTAAATGGGAATGAATTTATTTAGCAAGAATTGCTCAACTTTAGTTTTAAATATTGACATTGTCCTGCAATCCGTAAGTTACCTCGGAAGAATTTGGTACATGATAAAGAATACAAGGAAAGAGTAGATCAATTATGTGAGACCTGAAGCCTAATTTATGTGTAGAAAAATTTTAAAACGCGAGGCTAATTGGCATGAGGAGCTGTAAGATGCAAAGCTTGGAAGAGCATGCAAAATTCGGTGATCGTTTATTATTAACCAGGACAGAGTCTCAAAAGGCGGGGTAACGTCATCATTTAAGAATATTGCATTAATAACGAATGCACTCATTCTGAACAGGTACGTGCTAAGGCTTTCACGGCCGGGGGTTAATCCAATAAAATGAAGTTTACGGGATTTTTGTCTATCTGATACCTAATCTTTAGTTATCCTCTGAAGATGCCCGATGGAGAGACGGGCGAAACGTCAGGTGTTTTAACATCTTCTGGACCACGTCCAAAAAAGCCCGGAAACTTCATTTATTGGGTTAGGTTGTAGTCAGTTGCTCAGTTTGGGTTAAAGTTAGTTAATACTACAACACGATATTTGGAATGGGCATAGCCAGTGTTTGTGCTAGGAGTAATTTTAATTTATCAGGAAGAAGGACGCATCGAAAAGCTGATATGCTTTTCAGGTGGTATTGCTTATGAGCCTCTTTAAAAAATTTAACCGCGATATTTTTATATTACATTATCCCTATTTTTTACTACGATGAAAAAAAAAATAGTCTACAGATTTATATATTCGAGCCATGATGATATAAATAAATAGTTTTCTATGAAACAAATATTAGATAAAATTGTTTGTGAAATTTGGAACTTTCGTTTCTTGCATCATTTACTTACACATAGCAAGGAACAGGAACTAATTTAGCATATTTCCTGTGTGGTCAGGTTGGTTCTTTGCCACCTGCTGATGCAGAAATGCACGCTTTCTGGAACGTTGACGGTGCTGAAACAATGGTTCCAATGTCTCCTTGACAGCTTTCATGATTAATCATTGGATATTGTTGTGTGAAACACTTTACTGAGTTAAATGAAACTATCTAAATATCTCATCATCTTTTAAATATCTTCCTCTCTTATTAGGGGGGAGTGACCAAAAGTTGTTTAGCGCTATTAGAAAGACAGAAAGTGCAATAGGGTTGCAGATAGAATGAGGTAGAGACTATAGTTCAATCACAGTTCCTATATCTTCAGTCTTCCAAAGATAAATAACTTATCCCAAATGTTTCACAGCTGGAAAGAGACAGAATATTGTATCTAATATTGTATAACTAGCCCTGAAAACAACCCTTAGTGCGCATATGAGGTATGAGCAAGTTAAACGAAATTAACCAACTGTTACTGCATGCCTGATCCTAAAAATATTATCTATGCTCTTTTGGTTTATAGCAAAGCATTTATTAAAATACAAACACTTATTAATAAGAATAACACACGAAGAAAATAAACTAGTATTTTGCTATACATAATAATGTTCTTGTTACAAATTTATTATTAATACTAAACTAAATTGTTAAAAGTTTAGGGTTTATAAAACACTTTCTTTTGTGTTCTTTTTTATGCATGCTATAATAAAACTACTGGCAGGTTAAATATTGCATATTACTTGACTGTTTAAAAAAAAATATGGAAAAATAAAATATTATGGTAAACAAATAATGTGACATTCTGCCAAAAAATGAAACCTTCAGAAATGCACAGTTGAATGCATGTAGACAATAATATGGTAGTGATATGGCCTGATTATTTGAAAGATATCTAGATATTTAGATAGCTCATACTAATTATAAATGATTATTTTAATATGTGGAACTCACTAGAAACTACATTTTGTAGCATTCTGGGTTTTATAATTTGTATGCCACTTCAATGTTAACAACCTTGTTTTAATAGGAATGTGCTGATTGTTATTAATTCATTTAAGCGGATACAAATTGCATATTTGAAATGTGTTATTCCCCCCCCCCCTTCATTCCTCAAATTGGTTTCGAATCCAATTAGGACCAATATATAATATTTATTAAACCGATTTCTAAGATTTGTTTGCATAATAAATCATGTTGGCAACCCTGAAACAAGCTGGAAGAAAATTAATAACAGCTTATCTTATCATTATGCATGCCATAAGCTACGGTGCGAGAAAATTACGTTTTTAAACAGTAATTTAGTATAATAATAATAATAATAATAATAATAATAATAATAATGATGTTTTAAATGTACTTTTTTGTCATTCTACTTCAAAACCCGTTTAAAATTTCTAATTAACAATGCTAAAAAAATATTATCTTCCATATTCCTCCTTGAGAACTATGGAATGGAATAAATTTAGTTTAAAAATATTTATTTTAAGTAACTCATATGATGTTAAATGACATCTAAAACGAATATAGGTTTGTCTTTTTGGGTCCTGCCACACTGCAGATGAAATGTACGGCATTACGCTGATATTTATCCTCTACGCGTGGACTGAAATAAATAGAAGTGTAATAGCTGTTTAAAATCGGTGAATTAAGAGGTTTTTTGCATTTATATTATGAAACTATATAACATTTTTTACCCAGATCCACCTATGCTTACATACTCAAAATGCTGTATCCTTCTTTAAGACATTGTGTCTCTGGAAAAACTTAGAGAAAGTAAATCGAAATTCATCCGGCGCATGTTTTTCTCTGGGCTACAAGAAAACAGAACACGAATGAAAGCCACGGTGTTCATTTTCAAAAGAACCTACCTATTTTACCGCGATGAGCTTACACAATTCGGTTCTGCTCTCTCTCGAGAAAGAAACCTTCCTACCTCGCATTGTTGTGGAAGAACTGGCAGAGATAGGGGTGCCCGGCTTTATATCCGTCTCGCTCTGTGTGTATCTTGCAGAAAATCACTCACAGATGAAGGCAGCAAGAGCAGAAAACACATACAAGCGCAGGATTGCTTGCTCTATCTTCTAGATCTCCCGTGCTGCACGTATGCTTAGAGATCCGATTCCTTTCCCTCCTTGTATGGACAGGATAGTTTTGTAGGCCTAGCGGGTCGGCCGATTCCAGCCTGTCAGTCGCAGAAGACGTCAAAGGAGAAGGAAAAACGAAAGAAGTGGTAGTTCGTATTCCGGTCTCGTCAGAAAATTTCCGACTCTATTGTTGTTAGCTCGGGCAGATTCATCAGGGAGTTGCATCTTGTAGGAAGTTTGTTTCGAGGTAGACGACCGCAATATGCAATTACGATTTCCGCTCTGTGCTAGATATGAGAGAGATGCAATTTTCTCTTCAAGAGTCTTTTTCTTAGGTTGGATTGGGGCCACGTTCTATGGAAATGTGTATAGAGTTATGATAAGTGGAACAAGCAAACATTCTTGGTCACATAGATGCCTCTTGCATGCGTATTATTATTATTATTATTATTATTATTATTATTATTATTATTATTATTATTATTATTATATTTCCAGGGTATATTCCCTAATTTAGAGATATGTGCAGGAAGACAGAGTACTTATCGTATTTATGTGTAAATGTGCTTCTAGAAAATAATACAAAATGGGATTTCGAATTTTCCGAGAAAAACAAGTTATTAAAATAAAAGCTGTGTTTGAATGCATTGTTTACAGTAATAATGTTACAGTAATTCAATCTTTATCCGAACTCTTGACTATCCGCTTACATTCTGTTGTTTCTTGTAGGGTATACACAATTTTTATCACCAAACTACATCTTTTACTTTAAATATTCAGTTTTTGTAGAGTGTTATTCTGTCCTAATTCAAATAACAATAACAATCCAATTATACAAAAAATATCCGTGATAACAAATATATTCAATTTAAGTTTTAAGAATTTAAATGTTCAAAGTAGGGTGATTGGGAATGAATGAATTAAGTCACTTATGTACCATCCAGGGCTAGGGCCTCCGCAAGCGGGAGGGTCATTGATTTCCCATATGGTGAGCTATTGTTCCTGAGTTTGTTCATTTTAGATAATGTTTCTTATTTTACAAGTTTAACACAATTTAACTAGAAGGTTCAAGTGCTGAGTCTATTAACTTTGTATCACTTTCACTACTGGCTTCGGTTGTTCCTTCTTTCTGCAGCTGTTCCCAGGCACTTCCAGGTCTGCGGTTCCGTGCTACGCTGGTCCAGTGTGTCCCGGCTGCTTTCCTGAAGGAATCTGCCGACCTCGTTCTCGGTCTCCCTCTTCCTCTCCTATCGATACGTAGATCTCATGTGGTAGCTATATGTCCTCATCTGCTGCTTGGTAGCCTTGCTATATGTCCGCCCCATTTTCACTTCAGGCTGTTTGCACGTTGAGCCACGTCATTTAGTCCCGACATTTTTCTTAATTCCATAGATGATATAAGGGGGTAAAATGTAAAAGTTAATCAAAAAGTTAAGTTATGTTTAGATTAAATAGTAGTTTTCAAAATGGCAAGTTTTAAAATGAAAGCTCTGTATATACAACTGTTCATCATCTTTATTTATCATCGTTACCTCTACCACTTCATATGTCCATTACAATGCTATTTCCAGCTCAAATATGTGACTCTTTGTTAGCACTTAATAATAATTGTTAATTATGCATTTTAATTCTGAAGTTATATGCATTTTAACACTTAAACAATACTAATGCAAAATGCAAAATATTGCAAAAAATCTAAGGGACAAAATTTAGAAGAATCCCCTCCCCATTTTCTGTTTCGAACAGTTGAACGTTTTCTCATTCAATATAATGTGTAATAATAGAAGTACGAAACTAAAATGGAAATGCTGTGAAATTGTTTTGAAAATTAACTTTACACATCATACTATCATGTCATCAAAATGAATAATGACATTCTTTAAAGATGAGACAATTGAATTCACCCTGTAAACTAAAGTATCAGGCCTCCATCTTTAGGGGGTTTCTGGAGAAAAAAAGTTCCGTGAAGAGTACAGGTAAAATTGAGTCCTAACTCGCTACTTGCTAGACACAACGCTGGATATTTGCGAAATAATACGAGTAGAAGACCGCGTTTTATAGGACACTTACTAAAGTAAATGTACAAATTTCAATTACAAATTTTAAACCTAGAGTAAAAATTTATTTAAACATGTGTTATAATATTGTGTCTTTAGGCTTTAGTAAATAAACAGCTAATCCGTTACAATGAAGAAAATGCTTGAAAGTTAAACATTTTCCTAAAATAAAGCTGAATAACATTTTCGAGAAATTATAAAAAGTATACAAATTGTGTTATTTTGCGAAACGTGTGTGACGTGAACATAAAATCGACTAGTGAGATAAACAAAGTTTTGAATTTTGACTAATCACAGCTCCATAACGCACGCTTTTTCAAATAAATTTTACCACGAGAAGTGCACTTGTCTTGTGGTTGGTGTAGACAAATCTATGCGCCCACTATTCCTGAACACGCATTACTGACCACTTTTCTGTCTTCTCATTAATTGTGCATTTAAGTAACTTAATGTATATTCACTCAAGCAATTGTTTTTCCGTGTTCAACCAAACAGTCTGATCATTTTGTAAATTATGAATCAATATCTGCCTAAGCAACCATAAATTTTAATGAACACGTTGTTCAGAATGCGAAATGCCTACCTCTGTTTTATTTTTATTTATTTATTTATTTTTTTTTTTGTTGTCATTAGTAAATCGAACGGTAACGCCTGAAGTAGTCGACTTTCGTTTATTTCAGTCTCACGGTTTCTAAATAGGAAAGTTAACATTTATATATATTATTTGTACTCTTGTTCTCTTCATAAAATAGTAATAAACCCTATTGGGCTCTTCTCTATTGACATTACTGACAATTCACACTCGTCTATTGCAAGATGAATTATATAAATAATGTTTAACGCCTGTTTTCACTACTGAATGAATAGTGTTTAACGCCCGTTTTTGCTACAGAGGCACCACAGGCGATGGACACTGATGATACAGGAAATGAAATGATATATTGGGAAAGGATTTTTTTTAAGGAAGGAAGCGTTCCAGGCCTAAGTTTAGGGTACCTCCCCGGCATTTGCCATTTATGAGGACTGAGGAAAACCTGGAAAAAACCTCAGTCAGGAAGGACGTCCTGGCGGTATTCGAACCCAGACCTCCCGCTCATGAGTCCGAGACTTAACGACCTCGGCTACTCGTGGCGGTGTTTTCACTACTCAGACATCATGATAAATTGGGAAAATAATTTTTTTAAAGGAAGGAAGCGTTCTAGGCCTACGTTTAGGGTACCTCTCCAGCATTTGCTATTTATGAGGACTGAGAAAAACCTGGACAAAACATCAGTAAAGGAGGATGGTCCTGGAACCGAAATCCAGACCTCCCGCTCACGAGTCCGCGCCTTAACGACCTCTGCTACCCATATGGCACAAGATGACTTGAAAAGATTAAGTATTCATAATACAAATATACAAGTATTACAATATTAAGAGCCAAGATTACGGGAATTATGTTTAAAATATTATTTTATTCGGGAAATAGTCCTAATAAATATAATTCCAGGGTTTGAGTTTTCCAGATTCACTACGTTCATGAATTTATCGGCAATCTCAGACCCTTTTATGATATTATTTGTGATAATTTTTAAAATATTCGACTAAAACACCGATCAAACCTATTCTCTTAACACGTGCAGCTTATGTTGTGGTAGCAGTAAATAAGGAAATATCTGAAATGTTTTTTAAAAGAAAAAAGAATGGATTCATTTTTGCGATATAAAACAACAGATAGTTAGTAAACATTAATTCAAGAGTAGTGAAATTATGATTATGAAATTTTAAAATTTGGTCCTAATGTGTTCCATGATTCTCTTCTATTTGCCGAAGTTATATACTTTTCTCTATCTCCTGAATTTTGAAGCCTGGGTCCCATGTAGTTACATTATGTGGAATCCGATCTCATAATATGCTCTATTAATCTTCATTTAGCGAGAATGGTTCAATATCGCAATATTCTGTTTCTTTTCCGTATATTTCCTTCCGGAATAACCCTGCAATCTCATACTATATGAAATACAGAACCGTAAATAAGCACATGGAAAAATACAACCCTAAAGATTCGACAATGAAGTATAAACAGTGTTTTTTCGAGGATATGCGGAACTGACGCATGCATACTAAATAAATACCACACACACACACACACACACACACACACACACCCGCGCGCGTGTAGTTAAGCTGAATTGGCAATAATATAATTTAATATAATTTAAAATTAATTTGAAACATAAAACAGAAGACCGAAGAAACACAAGAGCAAAAAAAAAAACAATTTGGAACAATAATATTCATCTTTGAAACACGGTTTTATTGCTTTCTTTCTCTTCCTTTTTCTTTCCAGAGGGCAAATTCAAGAAATGAAATGTTCCCCAGCTGAACGTTGAATCCCTTATTTGTTATTCTCTTTGTTGGACAAGTACGTCTTGACCAGGAATCAATCCGGGCCACCACTGGAACAAGCATTTATACTAGAGCCTGAGTCACAAATAAAGATCATTAACCTGATATCATACAGAATGAGTCAAAACATCTTTCAATGTTTTAAAAATTAGCACTGCCTGAATATTTACTTGCTCTTAATGGACCTTGCACGATCATTTCTAACGGTTAGCGTTGCTGATGCAGGCCGGGAGACTCGGATCTGATTCCCGGTACCTGTTTAGGAATTTTTCTAAATAAGGGAGCTCTGGAACCGGGTCCACCCAGCCTCGTGGGGACAATTGGGAAGCTCCCTCACTGAGAGGTGGTGTTCTTCGATCAAGAAAGCCGCATAATAGGCGAACGCTGGGATGCCGGCCTCTGCAATACTGCCCTCTATCAATGAAGTCATAAGACGGAGGTAGAGGATGCAGCGGTTGGGACGGTAGGCCAAGGCTCACCCCGGCTGTTGCGCCAAATGATAATTTGTTGATTTGTTTTATTTACGGACGCTCTTTAACATCTCAGGTCATCAGCGTCCCATTCAATTCAGGCCATGAAACGGCCGAAAATTTTTACTCAGAGGTCTCCTCTTTGTCGTGCTGTAAATCTACGATACGGGACCCACAGCTTTACTTCCCTTCTGGAGGAAGCCATACTAAGGATTTTTACGCCCTAAAAAATCCATCAACTCTGGCCATGATTGAACCGGCGATCTTGGGTTTAGAAGGCAAGTATGGTTACCACTACACCACCAGGACCGACCCAAATGAGAACAGAATATACCTTGCATAGAGACAGCAAGAATGTCTAGAAAATTCCCTCAATGAACGTAGAAGCATTTCGTTTTGCGAAAATAATGACTACAACAGCACAAATGACATTCCCACTTCAACATCGCTTTCAGGATCTGTGACAAATAAAAAGCTGTTCATGCATGGAATCCTGGTTGTCGTAAACATCTTTAGCCTATGAAGTGCACGTGCTGCAATACTAAAATTTTACATTTAAAATCTTTAAAATAACATTGTCATCTGTTGCGTCTGTTGGTGCTTATTACATTGTAAATCTCCGGAGATGTTTTTGATTAAACTTGTATTCTCGTACCTTATGGTGCTTTTAAATTTTCTTTTCATCTCTTATTGTGAGCAAATTTAAAATAAGTTCCATAATTTGGTGTCATATCTACCAAATTTCAATCCTTTGTTAAATTTTTTTTTTTTTTTCCTTTCCGTTTTTGGAACTTACACATTGAGGTTATTTGAATTACGGGCCGTCAGAGTACGACTGTTTTCTGGGAAGTGCAGCCGCCGCAACCATAAAAGGAGAGTTAACAGTTGTCACGCGTAATGTTAGTAATTTATATGTTTACTAAGAACACGGCGATTCGAAAGCGTTTCTAGTTGAGAGGTCCTGTCTCTCTGAACTTTTTAACAATTTAGCAAATACTGTACCTAGAACACGATTGCCGGGACATTTTCTTGCGAATCGTCTTACCATTTCCCTGCAAAAATTAGTTTTCACATATTTATAAGATATAAAAATATTTTATGACTGTATTTATGTAGTAGCATAAATAAGAAGTAAAAGCATCGAGTAGCATACAAACGCATAACCACTAGCTGGCAAAGCTTGCCTCAAACTAACCACCTGCTGCTACCTATACATACATTACAGCCTTTCAAACTGGCTTCTCCCAGTATTTATCCGCACTCTGCCGGCCCATAAATCGAATAACCTCACTGTACAATTCATGCCACTCTTCTCAAACTGATCCCAGTCAATTATTTGATTTAATTGTTTGCTGTAGTTTTTAATTTTGGCAGCTGGATTTCCTCTGCAAGGGAGACAAATAAAAGAATTTGTGTAAGATAGCAGATGTGACCCTGTGCAATCGTTGGACCAAGTGCACATAAGGAGAGTTTGAACGTTTAACTTGGGGTCAAGAGAGCAAACGGCACAAAGAACAGAGCATGATAGCTCTGTCACTCATTCACAAACGCACTCGTGAACACAATGGGAGTGCTGGTGCTGATTGATTACGACTGCCGGTACTCTCGGAGCTCTTGAGTTCGAGGTTAATTATACAACTGTGTGCTGTGTGGGAGGCTAGGAGCGATAATTTGATATGGATGTGATCGAACGTGCATAGCCGTGTCTCTAAGGTAAGATGCTGGTATTGTAATTCTCCGTGGTTATGGACTAATCTCCATTGCAAATTCTGGCGATATCTCGCCTCCAGGAGTTCAAGGGAATTGCAATGCTGCTAGATCTGTCACGAAATAATGAAATATTCTGTAACGATATGCAGACCCCAAAGAACAAGAGATACAGGAGATATTTTAAAAACCGTTCCCACTGTGACGTCTCAGCAATTTTAAAATCGACTGTGGTACCAACCCAAGACCCAAAAACAGACGAGCTAGTCCTGTTTTGCTTTCTTAATTTTTTAGTCTCTTCGTGCTCTTCTTGATTTTCTTTTATTTTTCCTCCATAGTTTTTGTGATTTGATTATTTTCTTCTATTCATCTTTATTATCATATGTTTTCTCCCTTTTCCAAGGCTTCAGGGGTACATCAACGGTTTGGTATTGCAAAGTTTACACAATAATTTTCGAAGCTTTCTTAAAAAAAATACGTTCTTACACATAAACATTCTGTTCAAAAGAGAGCGAGATACTTTAATACGACTACAGGTTAGCAAAAGAAGCAGAACGAAAGGAAAGGGTGGGAAGGAAACTTCAGTTTAGAACTCTGCAAACTCTGATATCATGAGTGTTAAAATATAATCCTGAAAAAAAATCCTTGATAAACATTTCTATTTAAAATCTCTAGTATATAATGTATATGTTATTCAGAAACTTTGTTAACAAGCCCAGTTTAACTGCTGTAGGATTAATTTTCGTTTCCATATTTAAATATTTGTTGCATTGCTGAGTGAGCGAAATGAAATCGTATAGCCTTTAGTTTCGCAGTACAAAGTCAAACTACAGAGGAGTATTAACTGTTATTCAAGAACAAGGGACATGTTTTACATTTACTTAAAAAAACAAAAATAAGAGAAATTCTTTCCGCATAAGTGATAAACACATACAAATAATAAAGTGATCTCAAGATATCTTTAAAACCATGTGACTGTAGTTGGTAAAATATCAATATTTTGTGGGAGGTATCTTGCAAAATTTTCAAACTTCAAAGAAATTTACTTATTTTACAAAAAAAAAAAAAAAAAAGGCTAATTTTTAGCGACATCTTTAGAAAATAACAAGTGTCCAGTTTTGTTTCCAAGTTTATGCGCGTAAACAATATACATGTCCGGAGCGATCCAATTAACTATGAAACAACTTACGGTGTTTTTCTCCGAGTGTGTGCACAGCGGCCGTTGAATGGAACACAGTTACACTAGCTTCTGCTATCAGTGTAAATGTGATAGCAGCTGAGTTCAGTCATTATCATTGGTATGTCTTGTTCTGCATTTAATTGCAAAATTAATTATCGCTCTGTATATGTTTTCTGCTGCACAACGTATTATTTATTACTCAGTCAGCTCCTAAAGTTCAATTTTTTATGGCTCTTCGCAATGAGATGCTAAACTATTAAAAGTTTAAAGCATATAAAAGAATTGTGGAACGTTTTCTTCAACCAGGTGATCCTGTACATGTGCGCATATATTGTGAGTGCGGTAATGCATACAACGGAAAAATGGATAAATTTTTATAATGTTTTACTTATACAAAGCTAGTTCCACCCAGGTTACAGAAATCAATTGTAGTCGGAACACTGAAATTTTTTATATCTCTCATGAAAGAAGTATGAAAAAATTGGTGTACCATAAGAATAGAAGAAAGTATAAAGGTTTTTTTTAAGGGGAGGGAGGGGACAACCCCCATGTGAATGCACCCCCCTCAATTTTTAGAATATTAACCAACAAGGAGTGTGATTTCGTCTTATCTCAACAGCCACAACTGATATAGTGAATATTTGTACGAGAGAGATTGAAAGTGTGTTTCAGAATGACAAGATTTATTAGTAAGAATTTGTTGCCCCCTCGGTCTCCCTTACTACTTTATCTCTGGGTAATACAGGACAAGCGCACATACCCTGGAAGAACTGAAACAAAACATTCCCCAGAAAATAACCACCATTACTGAACGTGAACTACAGCGAGCAATAGATAGATTTTTAGAGAAGTGCTAAAAATATATTGTCAACGGCGATAGCCAGTTACGGCACGTCCTTTCTTAAAGCTGATAAAACTGTTTTGGAACAATTACGTAAGTGTTGTATGATTGTGTCAGCGCCCATACCCGCAGACGGCAACTGTTATATACGGACGCTCTTTAACATCTACGTCATCAGCGTTTCCATTCAATTCAGAGTGTGAAACGGCCGATAAATTTTGCTCAGAGGCCTCTTCTTTCAGATTTGAGGTTCTTTATCGTGACCCACGGCTTTACTTCTCTTCCTTAAAAAAAAAAAAAAAAAAACTTATTTTAAGAGAAATTCTTTCCGCATAAATGATAAAATATTTTTTGGGAGATATCTTGCAAAATTTTCAAACTTCAAAGAAATTTACTTATTTTTTAAAAAAAGGCAAATTTTTAGCGACATCTTTAGAAAATAACAAGTGTCCAGTTTTGTTTCCAAGTTTATGCGCGTAGACAATATACATGTCCGGAGCGATCCAATTAACTATGAAACAACTTACGGTGTTTTTCACCGAGTGTGTGCACAGCGGCCGTTGAATGGAACACAGTCACACTAGCTTCTGCTATCAGTGTAAATGTGATAGCAGCTGAGTTCAGTCATTATCATTGGTATGTCTTGTTCTGCATTTAATTGCAAAATTAATTATCGCTCTGTATATACGGCTTTACTTCTCTTCCTAAGGAATCCATGCTTAGAATTTTTACGCCCGAAAAAATCCATCGATCGTAGCCGGGATTGAACCCGCCATCTTGGGTCCACGAGGCAAATATGGTTACCACAGACCATCGGGACCGATGCAAACGATAAAGACTGCCGCTCTCGCCTATAATTGGTTCATAGTTAATTGAATCGCTGTATTGTATATATATTTCCCGCTTAAAACATACATGCTTATGGATAAAACATGATGTCCTTAATCCCAAGAAACACCAAAGGCACTCACTTTTTGCCTGCATACTGTAGAGTGAACAAAAGACTGTCCTTTAGTTGGTGTGAGTCAGGGTGCAAGGACATAGGGGTTATGCTTTGTGAGATGATGCAAGAGAATTTGGATGAACTTAATATAATTATACCGACATAGGTTTTTACAGTGGCGGCTCGTGGCCCCTGTAGAAGGATGGCCCACGTACGTAACTATTTGGCACCCAAATGGCGTGGGGAAGGTCTCTTTTATCAAGACGTACTCCTCCCTGACACTGCAGCGCCAACATATGTTATAAACAGGAGAAAGTTTGAAAGGAGACAAATATAAATGCTTGTAAATCATTGCTGGCCCATGAAGAGCATAAAATTTTCTGGGCTGGCCCATGAGCTTCCCTCACTTATGGAGGACCCGCACGCTACCATTGATACTTTAGAGAGGAAATACGCTTATTGTGTAAGATACAATTGAAAACTAATCGACTATATATCCCTGTTGTCATGTATTGAGCAGGTTAAAAGAAAAGAATAAATAATAATAACCTTGGGGGGGGGGGCAGGTTCATCAGGTTCTTATTCTCTATATATCCCCTGGTTTCCTATATGTCTAAGAAAATCAAGCACATGTATGCTTCATATTACTGTAATGCATACCATTCAGAAAAGTCATTGTCATTGCATCCCGAACCTTGAAGCCGGAATTAAGGCTGCCTATATTAATTTTATAACCTGAGGCTGCAGAGCGATATTTATAAAGGTATTATATTTGATAAGGATAATTGTTATGTATATGTATAAGAAAATCATTTTGAGATAGGTATAACAGGAATCGAAATAATTTGTAACTTGTATGTCATTTAACAGGTAATGGTATTTCACAAAAGGGTTTTGTATACATTTTGTGTAGAACATGTGAGAAAGACGAATATGTATACCTGACTCCACTCACTGACCGCTCCTTAGGCAAGGCTGAAGAAAGGGTAAACTATCTTTTGTTAGGTCACGAACCTTCTACCCAGGAAATACTTAGGAGTTGACAATAAGAGAAACATGTGGCCGTAACGGGACAGTATTTAACAAAGTCAGAGGTAGCAATAATTTAAGAGAAAATGAAAATGTCAGAACGGAGACGAAAATGTTTTATTACAGGAAAGCCGAAAACACGTGCGTTATCTCCGGGAACATTTAGGAATCTACAAACTAAGCAAGGCAAAAGATTTTCAATAGAAATCAGAATGTAAGGAAAGGGCCGAAATTTGTGACAGCTTGTTCTGGGAAAATTCAAGTTCGTGGGAAGACGTTAGATCAGGGGGGAAAGAATAATTCTAGCCAATGGTCTTCGGATAAAAGTTAACGAATCAGGAGAACTTATTTATAAATAATAATTTTAGGATAACCAATTATGAAAGTACAACACGAAAATAGATAAAATACGAGGGAATTTAATTTAGCGAAAGGCGTGGCGATGTAGTAGAAAAACTAGAGTACAGAAGTCAGAGGGGCACTCGTCAATCCACGCATTCGGTAGAGACACATTCAGAGGCGCATTTCACACTCGTAGAAGTCGGACATTGGACATTCATAGATTCACATTTAGACATTCAGTAGAAATACCTTCACAGATTTACACTCACACATTCATAGATTCAGAGGGACATTTAGACATCCAGATATTCACTCAGGAAGCCAGTCTAAGAGAGTAGCGAAGTCAGCGGCGAACGGTTAGGAAGTACTTTACATGGGAATAAAATATTTTAAACAAGTCAACCTTGTGTATTTTTGGGCAACACATTTCTCGTTCCCGTGGATCTATATTGATCCCGAAACACTCCAGTGCACCCTGAGATAAAATTCAACAGAATTGGAGCAAACGACGTCATCAGTGAGCAGCCCGGCCGAGACTTCGAAACCACGACCAACTACATCCCCCGAGCACCCAATCACTGCTCCAGATGGCATCCCAACGTGGAGGCTCGTAGACGGAGACGAGAAGCAGACAACAGCCCAGCAGAAGCGAACGACATCAGCCCAGCAGCGGCAGACGACACTAAGAAGGGACCAGTAAGTTTTACTTGCTACACAACCGTAGCAGCATAGTGGACAACATGGAGAGCTACATCGAGCAGCCCAAGCGGATAGCCGGCCGACATCGCAGAGAAACCGACCGTAAACACAAGGTTTACGAGGAGATAAGACGGAACTGGTAACTGGACATCATTGCGAGAACTTCGAACGAGAAGCCACTACAAGAACAACATGCCGCCGACTATTGGGAGAGCAGAGAATAAAGGTAGAAATAAAAGACTGAAATAATCATTTAATTTAGTTAGAAAGTTGTATTAGACATTGTGTGATAGATTTTAAGTAGTAAGCAGCAACATGCTGAAAATATTACAGTAGGGAATAAAATGTTAAGTGGAGAGTTTAGTAGTGAACAGAGGGAACTACAAGAAAAGATGGCAGAACAGAATAGAAAAGAGGAAGAAATAGTTATGGAGGAAAATAGAATAGAATTAGAGAATAGTCAGGATGGGGAAGCAAACCAAGCTACAAAGGCCAGTCAAAAAGGGGTGAATAACGATATTAGCCAGGACAAGTTGGAAATATTAATAGATCTGTTCAAGTTGATCCGTGCAGAAGTTAACGATAGGTTAGAGAAAGGCCAGACAATCACTGAGAGAATAGAGAAAGCCCAGGTAGAACTTAAAAAGGAATTTCAAAACTATCATACTGGACTTATAAAGGTATTTCAAAACTCCCAGGTAGAACTTGATAGGTTAAAGAAGGGTCAGGCAACCACAGATAAAATAAAAGAAAATGAAGATAGAGGAATGAAACAGTCTCAGATAGAAACCCTTAGTGAAGTTTATAATTTAACTCAAAATGTACAAATTGAGCAGGCTAGCATTCTTGAACAGGATCAAGAAATAAACGTTGAACCTTGTATAGATGTAGAAAGGGAACTAGAAGAAAATTCCGGGGAACTTAGACTTGATAGACAGCAAATAGAGGACGAGAAAGACGATAGCGAGAACCTAGGGGAAATAAATAATAGTCAACTAGAACAAGAGGAGAAAACGATAAGTGATGAGGAAACAGGCATAGAAATAGAGGGAAGTCGAAATAAAATAATCGAGATAAGTGTAAGTCGGGAGCAGGCAGAGTGTCAAGAAAAAGCAAAAGGAAAACAGAGTAGTGATCAGGAATCGATCCAAAGACATCACGGGACAGGGGCACAAGTCTCTTTGATTCAGAAATATTCAGGTAAATATTTTGAGGCAAAAATTGCGAAACCCCAAACCGAAATAAATTGCATAAATGCAAGTGTTCGGAATCCCTCAGAATTCGCGAAAGAACAATTAGCGGAACTCAGGACCGAGTCACGCGAATGGAGACCCCCATGGAGTATTAGCGTTCAACTGGGATCCCAAAGAGAAATCAATACAAGAATGTAAAAAGAAAATAGGATGAATAAACTGATTGATATAAGGTTGAGAATGTAAATAAATGTAAACATAAGATAGATAAGATAGGAAAGCTAATATAATAGCTAAGTAATGTAAAAGTATTGTAATACGAAAAGTATTAAGGATAGAAATAAGCAAGAAGGTTAATTATAGGACACATGAATTAGTACAAAAATAAATTATGGAAAACGAATAGTGTCAGGACAGAAATAATTACAAAATTCTCGAAGAAAATTCAATAGAAAAGGAAAACGTGTGACGAAAATAAAATAAGTTAATAACTCCAAGCAACCAGATATAAAGATAAATAATTATAAATTAAATGAGTGAAGAAATAAAGTAATTGTAATCATGTCAAAAAAATTAAATATTGCTAGGTGCGTAAATTTCAAGAAATAAAATATTAACGTTAAGAAATCATACAGGAAAATAGGTAATTGTGAATTAAAAGGGTAAAGAGATAAAATAATTGCAATCAAGTGAATAAAAATTCTAAATAAGATGAAGGCTTAATAAAACATATTAGTAACCTTACATAGGGAAATAGGTAATAATATTGTAATCATGGCGAATTAAGAGAGTAACGAAGTAATATAAATCAAATCAGGCCAGAGGGAATTCAATATAAAATGAAGGCTTAATAAGACATTAGTAACATTACAGAGGGAAACTTATAGGAAAGTAAATAATTGAAATTAGAGAGTTTAAGAAATAATAGAATAAACAGAAACATGCTAAAGAAAGATAAACGAATAAGAAGCTAAAATTATATATCTTGGTGACGTTCAATAAGGAAGCAGATAGGGGTAATAGAAAGTAAAGTGAATCAAGTAACGAGAAGAAATATATTAATAAGGATCCTACGGTTAAAAGTAGAGGGAAAATAATGAATTATGATAAAGTGAATAGAGAAAGAGGACAAATAATAATAAGGGAGAAAATGAATTAATGAATTAAGTAGATAAAGAAGATAATGCATTCGTCGATGAATAATTCTCGTGTAACGTATTGATTACCTAAGGTAGCTTCATAAAACGATCCAAGATATCTAATAAATAGTAATGTAATTAAAATCTGTAGTGAATTGCACTGTGAAATGGGATGGAAAATTCTCCCATATAGATATACGAATAGAATCATGTATATGTTACCGGCAATGTTATTAAGTGTCTTACAAGGTTTATTGTGGACGATTGATTAAAAGTAAAGCCAGATCGCATAGAAGCTCATAAAATGTTTGGTGACCAATAAGTGATGTAGTTAAAATCAATTAGAAAACAGAAGGCTATAGAATGTCCATCAATGTGTATTTTATTAAAACATAAAGTTACTAACGGATTGCAAATATAATTTCTTTACGTACTACAAGTTACCTGGTTGTCAATTAATAAAGTTATGATTCAAAAATAAAATTTAATAATATGATTGTGCTATTGAAATGTTTTTGGTAAAAATAACAATCGAAGAACAGACCGTCCTGAATAATTTCGTTAAATTAGGTATGATGTAGGTGTAGCTATTGGGTTAAATGCATTTGAATAAACTGTAATTGTAACAAATTTCATGTAATATATGTGATGTAATACTTTTAAAGATTAATTTCAAAAGTTCACTGAATAAATTAGCTAGGATATAGACTTGTTTATTTGAGTAACAACCAAAAAGTTCAGTATTCAGACTGTAATTAGCATCAGTAATTGAATAAGATAATTTACATAATATAAGAATAGATTATAAGGAAGCTAACTTGCAGAAACACTCAGGGTATTGTAAATAATAAACATTCGCATGCTAGGATATAATCAATATAAAAAAAAATGAAAGATGGTATAGCAGTGGCGTTGATACGCGAACAAAGGTGCTAAGTTAAAAAACAAGTGAAGTGCAGTGAAAAAAAAAAAAAGTGCAGTGAATCATGCTTAGTGCAGACAGATGTGCAAAAGTAAATAAATAAAAGTGCAAGGCGTATCAGCTGAATAGCAAATGCCATAAACATTTACAAATATATTTTAAAATTTTGTATGTCAAAACTTACACTAAAACATAAAGGTATAACTCATAAAGGCAAAACAACACTCATATCAGAGCCAAGAACAATAAAAAAACAATGAACAATAGGCTCGGAGTACAAATATATGTGTCACAAATATAAAATCAATGCGATTCAAGTTTGTTAATATAGTATTAAGAACAATAAGAATATAACTCTGCAATAATGAGATGGTAATAATCTCACGGGACTGTGTAATCATATTTTGTTGTGTTACCACAACAAAATCTGATTACAGGGGCATTTGAAGCCGGAATTAAGGCTGCCTATATTAATTTTATAACCTGAGGCTGCAGAGCGATATTTATAAAGGCATTATATTTGATAAGGATAATTGTTATGTATATGTATAAGAAAATCATTTTGAGATAGGTATAACAGGAATCGAAATAATTTGTAACTTGTATGTCATTTAACAGGTAATGGTATTTCACAAAAGGGTTTTGTATACATTTTGTGTAGAACATGTGAGAAAGACGAATATGTATACCTGACTCCACTCACTGACCGCTCCTTAGGCAAGGCTGAAGAAAGGGTAAACTATCTTTTGTTAGGTCACGAACCTTCTACCCAGGAAATACTTAGGAGTTGACAATAAGAGAAACATGTGGCCGTAACGGGACAGTATTTAACAAAGTCAGAGGTAGCAATAATTTAAGAGAAAATGAAAATGTCAGAACGGAGACGAAAATGTTTTATTACAGGAAAGCCGAAAACACGTGCGTTATCTCCGGGAACATTTAGGAATCTACAAACTAAGCAAGGCAAAAGATTTTCAATAGAAATCAGAATGTAAGGAAAGGGCCGAAATTTGTGACAGCTTGTTCTGGGAAAATTCAAGTTCGTGGGAAGACGTTAGATCAGGGGGGAAAGAATAATTCTAGCCAATGGTCTTCGGATAAAAGTTAACGAATCAGGAGAACTTATTTATAAATAATAATTTTAGGATAACCAATTATGAAAGTACAACACGAAAATAGATAAAATACGAGGGAATTTAATTTAGCGAAAGGCGTGGCGATGTAGTAGAAAAACTAGAGTACAGAAGTCAGAGGGGCACTCGTCAATCCACGCATTCGGTAGAGACACATTCAGAGGCGCATTTCACACTCGTAGAAGTCGGACATTGGACATTCATAGATTCACATTTAGACATTCAGTAGAAATACCTTCACAGATTTACACTCACACATTCATAGATTCAGAGGGACATTCAGACATCCAGATATTCACTCAGGAAGCCAGTCTAAGAGAGTAGCGAAGTCAGCGGCGAACGGTTAGGAAGTACTTTACATGGGAATAAAATATTTTAAACAAGTCAACCTTGTGTATTTTTGGGCAACACATTTCTCGTTCCCGTGGATCTATATTGATCCCGAAACACTCCAGTGCACCCTGAGATAAAATTCAACAGAATTGGAGCAAACGACGTCATCAGTGAGCAGCCCGGCCGAGACTTCGAAACCACGACCAACTACATCCCCCGAGCACCCAATCCCTGCTCCAACCTGTATTGAGTACATATAGTAGATAGAGCTCAAACATGTCAAATACCTTAATTATTATTTAGGCATACTCAGACAATTGTCATAAAAATTTATCTCCCAGCAAATTCGTTGGTAGACATAAAAAATGTGAGATTTTACAAACGGATAACATCTTAGGCGGCTTTTATTGATGAATGTAGCGTGCAATTAGAAAAATCTAATTCAATGATTTCAAAAATTACCAAGTCAAAGATTGGGATGAACATTATAGCTTCCGGTCATGTTGGTGAGTTGTTATCGAAAGGTTGAGGATTCATTAAGAAAAGAAGTGACTCGTGTAACAGAATAATGGCAGCTTCGTCGTAAACAAAATGTATATGCTTATGGTCCCAAATGGCGCCAAATTATTTACTTAATTTCCACTAAACTAATCATGTATCAATGGAAAATATATTTGATAAATTACGAAAGTTTCCCAATTTCAAATAATTTAAATAGTCTGACATGGTTATGTGTCCTGTTCTCAAAAATAATATTAAACCAAATAGATGAAAATCTTAACAAAAGCATTAAAATAATTCAGTCATCTTTGGCACTAAAACTGATACCTTTGGATTTTACCAATACTGTACTTTTATTTTATTCGTTTTATTTAAGGCCGCTCTTTAACATCTCAGGTCATCAGCGTCCCATTCAATTCAGGGCATGAAACGGCCAACAAATTTTGCTCAGAGGCCTCTTCTTTCAGGATTGAGGATCTTTTTCGTGCCGTAAATGTACGACACGGGATCCACGGCTTTACTTCCCTTCCGAAGGAAGCCATACTTAGTATTTTTACGCCCGAAAAAATCCATCGGTCCTGGCCGGGTTCGAACCGCGATCTTGGGTTTAGAAGGCAAGTATGGTTACCACTACACCACCAGGACCGACCCAATACTGTAATCTATTTGGGACATCATTAGTTAATGCATAGAAGTTTTCTCACACAGCTTGATAGCAAGAAACAGATGACTTACAAGAGCTCATTTACTTTTATAAAATAAAAGTATTACAGTAAAATTGAAGTAATGAATTATAAATTATCATTGGATAATATTAATAATAAAATAGTAAATGTTTAGTATTTAATTTTATTTATATTCTTACTAAATTGTTTTAATTTTGACAATGCTCCTTATAAAATTTTTCAATAAAATTAAAGCAAAAGTACTAGTAATATTTCCCCCTCTAAAAAAACCAAAGTAATTTTCTTTTGGCGAAATTAAAAGAAATGTAAAGTGTCTATTTTGTTACAGAATTTAATTTTAATATTGTTATTAATCAATTAATTTATTGTGAAATAAAATAATTTTCACATAGAAGTGTATAACGTGAAACTTGTAAGGAAAGCACCTGTAAAAATAAGGAATGTAAAGGTTAATACTAGACATTAAAAAAAATTTAATCTAAATTTTTCTAAAATTATTGTTTTCAACTTTTTTATTGTATCAAAGTTATACACCTTTAACATGATTCATAGACACCGTATCAAAGCATTTTTATTTTTATTCAATCTGAGATATATAATGATACCTTCCCCCGCAAAAAATACATGTTCTCAAACTACAACACATTTTCAATTATTGTTGCAAGGATACTGTATAATTTTTGTTAATGTGATTTATTGAAGATTGTTTGATCTTTAGTTCAATTTAGGGATGCTTTGTCAACCAACCTTTTTTCCATCAACTTTCAAAAGGCTTGAAACACTTTTATAAGGCAAAGTTTACTATTGAAGAAATTTGTACAAGTGGTAATATGAATAATTAATTGAGCTTTCACACATTACGATTTCTGAATAAAGTGCCCAGAAAATATTTACAAAAATGTACGAGTAGAAAGGCTTTACTCAAAAATAGGAAGAACTGTTTTCGGACACCTTGTGTGGTACTTCATACTTTAACTCCAAAGATACAAATATGTTCATGGATGATCAAGAGGATTGAAATCACAATAGCTTACTTTAAACAAATAATATAATATGGCGTAATAATAATAATAATAATAATAATAATAATAATTCAGAGAAGCTCTTCAAGTATAGTAATCGATCATAAAATTTACGTACTATAGCACTGAAAACGTCTCATCACCTCCACAAAGACATTTATACTGAGTAACTTGTGGGTAGATTGAGGTGCAGCCCACTTATGATTGCCAGTGGTTTATATTGACCGGCTATGAATACACGTTACATCGCAACGTAGCTATGACGTTGATCCATTCTGTTGCTTATAGCCCCATATTGAAGGGTGCTGAGACTATTCGTGTCAAAACGTTCTGGTTCTTTCTGTGTATTATTTGCTCACCAGCATCTCAGTATCTTCGTAGTATATTTTTTCCAGATACTGTTAAACTTTGTAATAATAATAATAATAATAATAATAATAATAATAATCGTTTCCCGTTTACTAATATTTTTCTATTTCTTCTACCTTCTCCTCTCATACTGCTTTTCTTTCCGCCTCTTTATGCTTCTTTCCCAATTATGAGATAATATTTCGAAACGGTCTCAGAATATTATACCAACACCATCATCATTAATGTAAAATAGGTAAAGAGTTATTTTGTCATGTTATTATGTATAAAATATAAAAAATAAATAACGACGCAACTTACTGTTGCACTTAAGAAAGTTCGTTCTTGTACAATAGATAAATCTCGCTATGTCCCTTAGCTATGAACGCATTTCAAAGGTAATGTGGACGACATTAAGTACACGTCAAGTGCTTACAGCACGCAAGAAGATAAAATCAATGGAGCGGTATATAAACTTTGTTTGAGCCGACACTTTAGCTCATTATCCTCTGTTTACTAATCTTTCATGACTACTTGTTTATCATCTATCATAGTAAATATGCAATTATCAATCGTTACTTTCGTAGAAACTAAAATTAATTTTAAATGTATTTGGTCGTCTTTTCATATTCCTTTATTTAATATCTGTTTTTTTAAGAAGAATTTCAAAGTTATAGTTTTTATCTAAATGTACAATATTTTCTGTTCACCGAGTTCAACACCAAGAGAACTGCAGCTTTGTAATAGCGGCCTAACCCAGATTTAGTTCTGTTCTTGAAACAATACCATGAAAGCCATGCTTCTAAATTGTGAAAATTTCATTTTTTAATAAATTATTTATTCTCGTCCTTCTTTAGGAATCTAAAACCTCTTACATCTGTTAGATGTCTCTGTGCTAGTTCTTATCGTAAACTCATTGAAGTTCTAGTTTACGTTTTTATTTTCATACGAAAGTGTACAAAATGGCAAGCTGAAAGTATAATCTCCGAAAAGCTCTTGGTGAGCGTTTCAGTAACTTGCAACTTTATTTCTACGGAGTTCCCTATATCCTTGATACGCCCCAACGAACTTCAAAGCCCTTGAATTCCACAATCAAACTTCTTGTTCCGCCGGCTGGGAACAATATATTTCCTTGAGCAAACACGTCGCTGGAGAAACAGTTATAAAGTCTGTACCTGACATTGCAGTCTGCGAAATGCATATAGTCTTTATTGGTATGCAATTTCGTCTTTCATTTCTCTGATCACTTTTCTATCAGTAACAGGGAGTTCGTACAGCAATCTTTGACTGATATTTGTTATTTCCTAATATTTACTTTATCTCTCCTCATAATTCCTTTTCGGTTAGCAGCAATTTAATAACTACTTTCATTCACTAGTGTGAAAACTCGAAAGAATCCAAATAAAAGGAGAGTACAAAGTATATACATTCCCTCTCATTGTGAAATGGAATAAAATGAAGAGTCGAGTTACTTCTCGAAGTAGGGAACACCGCCACGGGTGGCCGAGATAGTTTAGGCGCGGACTCGTGAGCGGGAGGTCTGGGTTCGAATCCCGCCAGGACCGTCCTCCCTGACTGGGGTTTTTTCCAGGTCTTCCTCAGTCCTCATAACTGGCAAATGCCGGAGAGGTACCCTAAACTTAGGCCTGGAACGCTTCGTTCCTTAGAAAATATCCTTTCGCAATTTATCATTTCATCTCATGTATCACCAGTGCCCACCGCCTGTGGTGCCTGGTGTGGTAAAAACGGGCGTTAAACACTATTACAAAAATACATTATATTTCTTATTTTTCGGAAAATACAATACAAGGCTATTTCCTATGTGAATCTTTTTTACCATCAAAAAGCATATTTTAAGTAATATTATTATCCCTTTTCTGATTACAATTATACAAATATTCAATCAGCTATACACAAAGTTAAATTACACATACAATTCCATTAGGGAAGTCCATTAAAGTGTAAACTTTACTAATACAATGCTGTGGCGTGACTTTCATTGTTGTGTGGTATTTAGTTCCCAAAGTATTAGCATTTTCACCGAGCACAAAGAAATATACCACCTGACAAAACCTCACGCTTTAGCTTATTATTGTTCCCACGAATGAGTAATGCCAACTTAATGAAATAACAGCTATATGTTAGCGAGTTGCATATCACACAGGCATTAGGCGCATTTGATATGCCCCAGGTACTAAGGCAAATATAGAGTGCGGAAAATAGAACGTACAAAAAAATGTACTATACAGAGAAAAATAGGCATCTCAAGAACAGTTCTCTGGCGCTTCGTTGTGGTGTTGTAAGCTTTAACTTCAAGGCTACTGCTGCAATGTTAATTAAGGTTAAGTACAGTAATCGGTTTTTTTTAATGTACATACTATAACGCTTTACTGCATACACTTAGTGACAATGAGTGGATTTGGGGTGAGATAGACGTGTAGATTGCGCCTACGTCAACGACAGTGGTTTACATTTGATGGCTATGAACGCACGTCACATCGCAACGTAGCTATGGCATTGATTCATGTACAGGTGACCCAGTGAGATATTACGGTTTTTTAGAATCTTCATGGGCACACTCGTATAGAATTAAATAAAAACTCTTTTTCAAGGAACAGTACAATTTATTAATCTGAACTTATTTTTTAAAAATCACAGGTGACCTAATGGAATATGACGGTTTTCAGAACGCTGCCGTTTCTAACGATTTTACATTGCAGTTGAGGTATTGGTTGCTATGTAACTATGCAACAGTATGATAATTGGACTACTGAAAAACGTGTATTCGTTGTTGTTACAAGATTTATTGAATCTAAGCCAATCTCCTATGTTTAGAGAAGATTTGGAGTACAATTTAATGTGCCAGAAATGCTGGCAACACTGGACTTATAGATGATAACAATGAAAATGAGTGTTGGTTCCAGCAGGAAGGTGCCACAGATCATACCGCTCGTGCAAAGCTAAACACTCTGCGGATCCTGTTTCCTGGACGCATAATTTCTCGATTTGCTGATGTTGTCTAGCCAGCCCAATCTGACGCCTGCAGACTACTTTTTATAAGAAATGCTTGAAAAGTAAAGTGTACTGCGACAGGCCATGGACCATCAAGCAGTAAAATCAGGACTAATGATCACGTTTTATTGCAGCGAGTAATGGGTAAATTTCTCCAGTCGATTACACACGTTGTCATGCAGCCCACTTAAAAAGTGTGATTTTTAAAAAATAAGTTCAGATTAATAAATTGTATTATGCTACTTGTTCCTTGCAAAAGCATTTTTATTTAATTCTATATGAGTGTCCCACAAGAAGATTCTAAAAACCGTCATGTTCTATTGGGTCACCCTGTAGAAGCCTTTGAAACCATTCGTTCCCCTTTCTACTAGTAAATTCTTTGTACAAATGTTTTCTGCACCCTTTAGTTATTGTTAATGCTGGTACTATCAATTTTAAAATTTATCATTGTGAAATAAGAAAGAAATTATTATTAGCTACAAATAGCTCGTTACATTTGTTATCAATGTTGTTTCTTTATATTAACAATCCACTTTTTTGGTAATAATCTCTTTGTCTTTCTTAACTGATTTCCCCGTTCCGGAACAACGTTTTAGAAGTTTTAGAATACTTCTAGGTCTTCCCACCGATCTGATCCCCTTGGTTAGTTGTTGAAGTATCATTTTAGGTGATTTATCACTTTCCATCTTTCCTTTTATTTCTGTATGTTTCTGTTTCTATATCTTTAGTTATACAGGTTGTGTCAAAAAGAATGAAACAATTTCGCACAACTATTACGACGGAAGTAAATACGACAGAAGGCCGTAAGGATGCCATTTTAAAGGAAAACTCTGGAAGTTTTATTCACGTTGGTTATGTTTCGTAACTATTCCGTCATGAGCGCTAGGATCATAGGGAGACAAAATGGCGAGTGATGAAGAGAAGCGATACTGCGTGTTAGAGTTCCAGAGGAGTGGTTCCGCTATATTTCCGCAAGTGTTACAGTGATAGTTAACCATGTCATAAGAACATTTACCTGATGTTATAAACAGAAGAGCAGCGACTGGCCGTGCGTAAGCGATGAAACAGTCGACAGAATTCGAGAAAAGTCGACTCGCCGTGCTTGTCGTGAGGTGCAGTTACCACAGAAAACTGTGGTGTGTTGTTCGTAGGAACCTGTAATTGTTACATGCCCTGACAGAAAACGTCAATATTTTATGCTACTATTTTGTAAATATACGCAGGCAGTCACGATGGTTGTTGACAGGTTTACAGATCGACTTATTTTCTCGAATGAAACCAAGTTCCATGTTAATGTAAAGTAAATCGCCATAATCTGCGAATATGGGAAACAGAGCACCCACACATCTCGACCGAGCATGTTAGACACTCACCGAAGCTGAATGTGTTTTGTGCTATTTCACACGAAGGTTCTATGGCTCGTTCTCTTCATGCAAAGTGCCGTTACAGGAGTAGCGTATGTTTATATGCTGCAGCAGTGACCCATCACCCAGCTTGATGATGACTTCAGAGACTTCGTATTTCAACAAGATAGGGTACCGCCTCATTATCACTGTGAGGTGCGATGTTGCCTCTTCGTTGAATCCGACGTGCCACCCCTGCCGACCTTCCATTTCGCACGTGGTCTCCACCCCTTATGACTTCTGTGTGTGGAGTTACGTAAAATGCTCTGTAGCCACTCCTTTCCAAGGATTTGCAGGAATTACGAAGTCGCATTGTTACTGCTTTCCAAACCATAGATGACAACATGCCCTCTAGTGAATGTGAAGAACTTGATTATCGCTTGGACATTGCAGCGTGACACGCGGTTGTAATATCTGTAAAACGTCCAGAGTTCTGCTATGTAATAATGTAGTGTTCAATCTTTTGCCATAAATATATACCCTACAATAACTAAGCGAAAGTGTTTCATTCTTTTTGACTCATCCTGTATTGTGTATTCATAATTGCTGACGGGCATGTGTGATCTCTTCTAGTCACTCCCGTTAGTGATCTTAAAAACCTGAGCTACTTCAATTCTTCCTTCTTATTCAAGACCCAAGGTTCACTACCCTGTAGTTGATTTGTTGATCTGGTTTATTTACGGACGCTCTTTAACATCTCAGGTCATCAGCGTCCCATTCAATTCAGGGCGTGAAATTTTGCTCGGAGGCCTCTTCTTTCAGGCTTGAGGTTCATTATCGTACCGTAAATGTACGACACGGGATCCACGGCTTTACTTCCCTTCCGAAGGAAGTCATACTTAGGATTTTTACACCCGAAAAAATTCATCGATCATGGCCGGCGGGATCGAACCCGCGATCTTGGGTTTAGAAGGCAAGTATGGTTACCACTACACCACTAGGACCTACTAGTACCCTACAGTAATACCACTAATGTGTATAATACAAACTAAATATACAGTAGGTATTTCTTTCCCCCCTCTCCCTCTCCCCCCCTCCATCTTGCTTTCTGAAATTTGTTTTTTAAACCTATTTATATCTTTGGATAGAATTATATATTTCCTCTTTCTTTACATTAGTTATCTTACAACCCAAATATTTAAATAGTGTCATTTGTTGAATGAAGAATAATTTTAGCCATAACGTTATTGGTTTGCTACACTCCCTTTGTTACCACAACAATACTTGTCTTAACTGCAATACAGCTTAGACTTAGACAAAGCAAAATTCACTAACTGTGCCTGTTCTGCGGGCAAAGTTAACTAGAGCTGCGTGCGCATGCTCGTTGCGTAAACTAATCCCAAGAGAATTACATTCCTCTGACGTCACCCCACGCAAGCCGAGATTCCGGTAAAAAATTCAGCGGAATGTGTGTGTAGTTGCAGCATGGCTAATCTTCGCAAACTAGATTACCGTTATAGGCACAAATCGTATTAAGCAAGTAGCAATACGGTAACGTCGACATATGAAGGAAGAAATTATATTTTTAGCATCATAAATGCATTTGGGATAATGTTGCTTCGTTCAAACATTTCATCTAACAAATGAATTATGTATAAGCGTTATATGTATGTTGAAAGGCATTCTAAACTGTAATATATTTTTAAAAAACAAGTTGATAGTCATTAACTAGGTTATCTAAAATGAAATTCGATAACTATGCAATTAAACTTTACCGTTATATAGCTTAGTACCTAAAGAAACGACGATTGAAATAATTTAAATCTACAATCTTTGAAAAATAGCTTTTATTTTATTTATTTCCTTTCAGTAGTGTTTAACGCCCGTTTTTACTATTGAGGCACAACAGGCGGTGAACACTGATGATATATGAAATGATACATTGGGAAAGGATATTTTTAAGGAAGGAAGCGTTCCAAGGCTAAGTTTAGGGTACCTCCCCGGCATTTGCCACCTATGAGGACTGAGGAAAACCTGAAAAAAAAACCCAGTCAGGGAAGATGGTCCTGCCGGGATTCCAACCCCAGACCTCCCTTTCATGAGTCTGCGCCTTAACGACCTCGGCCACCCGTGGCGGTGGAAAAATAGCTGGTCTATTGAAACATGAAGGTTAAAAATGGTTTTGTTAACATCACCGAGCAGCTGGTGTGACTTTGAAACTAAAATATCCTTGTATTATTAAACACATAAATACGTGGGCAGCTAAATTAGAGTGCTCAAAGATGTTTTGTGTGTGTTCTTACCTTATGTTCACTGTGATTTTATTCTAAAACGTATAAATAAATGTTCATATTAAAACTATAAAAATAAATATTAAAGTATAATATATATTTCATGATTAGGATTCCATTTTCTAATTAATGAAAAGTAAACAGCAGTTGAAATCATTTTAAATTATCACAGCAATATGAATTAATAACACCGGCTGCTAATGCTGTTTCTCAATGATGATGATGATGATGATGATGATGATGATGATGATGATGATAATAAATGTATTTTAAGAGAGCAAGAATAATTCTCAATTTTATGTTTTTTTTTATTTCTCTTCTAATGATAATAACGTAAAAGATAAGAATAACTTAAGCATTTTAGAAACAGAACAGCAACGTTTAAGCACATGTTCACTTTAACCTTAAACAAATTTTCCTTTAGTATACAGAATTCCCTGCACCCTTGATGCACGTCCCCCCTACCTCCCTCCTCCCTCTCTCTCTGTATTTATCTTCTCTGTAACTCTAATTATGCTATCAACAGTTTATTCTCTGCTTCTAAACAATTCGTATCAGGTTGAAGTGAAGGTGGGTAAAATAATCAAGAAATTGCTAAAGAAAAACACGAACTGCAGTCAGATTACTTCCAAAACATTCTAAGAAATTATTGAAATAAAAATGTAATCTACTACAAATACAGTGAAAAGCAGTGTATAAATTTGAAACAAAAAAGAACACGGAAATAACTCAAGGGCTGATACTTCATAATTCCAATAGAGAAAGGAAAAAACTGCTGGTAGTCAGAAAGGTGAAGGAAGATGCAAAGACGAGTGTTCTAAAGCTTGCTAAGTTTAAAAATGACACAGGTAATGTTTCAACACGAACATCGTTTAGTACATGCATCAAACTGTCCGGAGAGTTAACTGAACCACTTCACGACTTGCTCACGGAAAAGAGCGACTTGAATTGTTGAAGAATCTCCTTTGAAGTGATAAAAGAATATTTTTAAGTCAGATGAGAAGTATCAGCCTAACAATGGAAGCACCAGGTCATCTCACAGTTACAATCAAACAAGGAGGGGGTTCTGTATGACTGCTAATGGCGATGGCAATTTACGTAGAAATCGTAGACCATCAAATACCCATCAATATCTTCACACGCCAGGCCGTCCACTCTGGTTGAAGTTTCTTCCAGGTTTTCTTCAGTCCTCATAAATATCAAGTACAGAGAAGGTATCCTTAACTTGGGCATTGCTTTAAAAAAAAAAGAATCCTTTCTGAGTTTATTATTTCGCATCATGTACAAGTGTTCGTCTATGATGCCTCAACTGTAAAAACGGACGTTAAATATAATTTAAAAAAAAAAAAAAACTTCACAAATGTAGAAAAAATTAGTTTCCTAAGGATTAAAGAACAAGGACACTACCTGCAGACTCTACCTTGAACCCTTTACAGAATTTCCAGAAGAAAGTGTAAGACCTGATTAGATCTGAAATAGGAATTGTGAAAGAATGTAGAAAATATGAAGCAAACAAAGAAGATCTTGTAAAAGCAATGCAGTTTGGCAGAAATCACAAAGAAGGAGGCATCACACACATAGCTTATTTACAGATTGTTTAAAATAAGATACCTCCCATCTGGCCACGTTATTCAAAGAAAATATAATCAAATTGAAAAATCTCCTGAATTTCAGTGCCCTTACAACAGACACACTCCATAAATTTGAACATAGATCAGGTTCCCGGAATTTACGTACAATAAGCAATAAAATATCAAAACAAATATGCAGGAAGAATTTCATTTATACATAAACAATAAAATTTCAATAAAAAATCTTAAATGTTTCCATTACATTCTAAAAGCACGCCCATTGTTGTTATTTTTATTAGTAGTGATGGTGGTGGTATGTTCAAATTGTTTGCCACTAGTACATGTCTTCCTATTTCCAGTACTTGTTTCAGTTACTGCGCTTCCCGTTTACCTTCCTTATAGTATAAATACACAAGCATTCCTGAAGAATTTTAGAGTTCCATCTTTAGACTTACATGAATGTTAATATGAAAGTTCTTGTTACACAAATATTTTTAAGTCACACTGAATTTCTCTATTTTAAAGAAAACTGTGTTTAAAAGGTTTAAACACTTTCCAATATATACATTTTATTAGTATAGCTATTTAACTGCGTTTAGATGCAGCATATTAGATAATTAGAGATATATGAAAAGAAGTATTAATAGAAAAGCAAATAGCATATACGTTACTGTTTTCAGAAAATCAGTTACCATTATTAGTAATACAAAATCGTAAGGATACACTTTTAAATTTAAAAGCAATGTGAACATTTGCAAAAGTATTTAAAGATTAAATTTAATTTTGGCAGGCAAAAAAGAAAATGTTATACATCATAGATATCTGAAACTAATAATTTCGAAATAAAAAGATTATTTTCGTTATGATGTTAAATATTATAATGGTAATGGTACGTAGTAGGTATACAAAAATGACAATGAACACGTTGTTCCCAGAGAACACTTTGGGAAAACATGCCGCATTAGGCTGGGGACGAGGCAGCTGCGAAAATACAACTTTAGGTTGAGATACAAACCTGTTCGGTAAACGATTTTAGAGCCCCTAGTGCGTCTCTTCTCATTATGTAAAGCATTATTCATTGGTCGGGGAAGAATTTTCAGCATATAAACTCAGATTTTCTTTAAAAAAAAAAGTGGTTACAGCTGGAGTCAAATGGATATCGAGTGTTGAAGCTATTTAAGGGAGCCAGAAGAGAAGAGGATTCTTTTCGCTAATCTGCTATATTTATATTCAAAATCTGTCAAAAATAGAAGAGACAGTATAACAAAATACTTAGTGACAGATAACATACATAGAGCCACATTTAAAACCGTGCATTCGGTAGTGGGCAGCATACAAGTGCGATCCTCCACCCTCCCATGCCTACATCTGGTGCCTGCAACTCACGGTACTATACACTTCGCCTTTTTAAAACTTAGGCATTATAAATAAATATATAAAGTCTGTACTCACCTTTTCTTTTGGAAGATTATGAAAGGAAACTGTGCCTAATTAGATCCATTAATACAAAAACTGATGAGTGAATTAGTGGTTTTTTAAGAAGATGTAGATTGTATGTCGTACAAAACGAACAACACTTCTAACGGCCGACTTGCGAATTAAAGCTTTGATATTGCTGTATGCTCATTCCCTAATAATAAATTAGTATTAGTTTATGATTATGATGGTCTAGATTAAATCCATACAATTGATATAAGAAGATGAGCGAGGAAATAAGAAAAAATTAGGTAACTAAAGCAGTGGAAACTGCATTTATTTATATTTAGTAGAATAGTAAAGAATAAGAATGAATGTAAACGGGGCAAATATGGGTATAAACTGAATAATGGAAAGAATAGCATAAGATATTGTGAATAAAAATGTTAAAAGAAATGTTAAAAGATATATATATATATAAATAAATTAGAAGTGTATTAAATTATGACGCAGAAACTACATTAAAAAGTTACATCAAATCTGCTATCTATGGAAAGTTCCTTAAAACGTGAATGAAATTGAAAGAGTGAAAAATAAGGAAATTAGAAACGTATAGATGTAATCACAATGACAAAGTTGTTAAGGATTCCAATGAGTGGTTTTTTAAAAATATAACTAACGGATGCTAACTTTTTAAATGTACGGTATTGCTGGCATAAAATTTAGATATTGTGGCCTATATTGATTTTTTAATCACGACACAAAATTAAAAAATATAACCCTGCGTTTTGTGAGCAAGTTCATATTAGATGCCTTTCTTTAAATTACACTGCATATTAAACTAGATTTCAAGTTTTTATTAATGCAATGATATTTTTTCATTTGAAATATACTTAAATCTTAGAATTAATAACTGTAAAAGATTTAAGAGCTACGTAATTAATATGCAATTCATGTTAACTATAATAATATTATTAATATTAATGGAATATTTTTCCTGGTAGAGTTAAGGCAGTAAGACCTTCTCTTAAACTCAACCAGGTTAAAACAACAAATACATGAAATAAATGAAGGAATGTACAGCTATATGCGTAAAGTATAAGATGACAAATATATAAATCGTTAAGAGAGATGATAAAGACAACACTAGCAACCTTAGATGATGAAGAATACACAGAGAGTACAAATATTAATATGCTTATTGTGTGTATATATAATCAGATAACAAACAAGATTAACCAAAAATATATTAAGTATTAGGAAAAATGATAGACACTGGTAGAATTAATATTTTTTAGCATTTTGAGCATGGATATGAAATAATAGTTAACATAAAATGAATGTCTAAATAACATAGATTTAAAGACTTCGGCTACTTCTGATATCTTATGACAATGAGTTCTAAGACCAAGCAGTGGCTACTGAGTATAGAGAGAGATATCTGATGTTACGCTTTTAATAATGTCTTACATAATGATGTCCTGAAGCCGACGACGCATTTTACGGCACAAGAAGGTTTGAACTATTTTATATTCTTCAAAATAAAGATTGAGTTTGTTTGTTTGTTTTCCTGTTCAGAATATTTCTAAAATCTTCACTGATGGGTAAATCGGCATGACCATATTTGAAGAATGGAGTGCCAAAGCAGATATTAAAATGGAAGAAAGATGAAGAATGAGAAGGAAGCCCGGTAACGAAGATAAAGGAAATAATGAATGGACAAAGAGGACGGGAAGACAGGCGAATAATTTGGACATAATAATGATAATAATAGAACGTAAGGCTTTAGAATTTAATGAAAATATTTAAGTAAATGTTATAGTGAAATTATTTTGTTTATGTGTGACTACAATTTTTCTTCCATATTTATGTTAATATTTTATTTCCGGGATCTTTGAGCTGTGTTCAACTTTATACACAGTCTCCATTGTGAAGGATGCTTAAATTCAAGATATTTTTCGATTTGATTACATTTTCTTCGTCTAATTTAGCCATAGTGAAGTATGCCCAAATGAGAAGCAAAATGTTTAGGTATAATTAAACATGCAATTTAAAGCCAGTTTTAAAGATTTTGTTGGTAGTGCTAGTGGCCAATGCGATGACATTTGCCCCACACACTTTCATCGGAGTCACCAATTTTATTATACGCATGTTTTGTCAGACAGAATGAACAATTGTTTTCAGGAAACGGAACACAGCAAGCGTACAAGACAAATTGATTTGCATTGTGCGTGACAGTGTTTACATCCAAAACGGTTTTATTATTGTCACAGTTCCTGGAATATTCATTTTGAAAAGATGAATAGCTTGCCCGTCGATTAACCATCGCTTCAGTCTGACCGACCCAAACGCTTAGTGATAAATTTCATTTCAAGAACTCTATTACTTTTGAACATCCTGTCAGAGTGACCATTTGTTCACGACAACGCCGTTATCCATCTTGTACTGCATGAATGCACTGCTGTACTTGGGTGCACTGATTCCTTCTTGAGAGCACGAACAAGTAGGAGCCATTGTCTGTTCTCCACACGTGCGTGCCTTGCATTCGCTGGCGTTCTGAATAGGGCAGAGTAACTGGCGAACTACCTCGAAACTGCAAACAGGGGCCTTGCCATCTACTTCAAAATAATTGAATATTAGTTTTAATAACACAAGTTCAGTTTTTCATTTAAAAGTCGTCTCTAACAAACTATTGTTGGAATAGCGTTCTTAGTAAACTAAGAATAAGGGGGGAGAGGCCTCCCACAATAGAGTTATTGAACTGAAGTGGACTTTATTCAGCTAGTCGTAAGGTCAGTGAGCACATTATTTCCTATAAGGTCTTTTCTCCAACTAAACTTAATTAACTGAGACAGATAGATCCAAGTAATTTTTAAAAGTTTTTACGGGATATTTTAATTTATCGCCTCCTTTCCTGTCCAATTTCAATCCTAAATTTAATTGTGAAAAGCAATATTATATTTTCTGTGTTTTAATTTTGTTTGAAAGCCTTGATGCTTAATGATTTTTCTTAAATAATATGAATTAGCAAAACTTAATTGGCTATTTATTTGCTTCAACATTAAGGGTGCAGAAACGCAGGAGCCGGGAAAGAAACGTCTAAAGAAAAAATCTAATTCACAAATTTCGTGTTATTGTCCAAAAGATGCCTAGACCAAACTTGATAAACTCCTCCGGGGTCCCGATTGGTAAGTAGTGGTGTACGTGTAGGTTTATACAGGTGTCTGTAAATTGGGATCGGTTTTTAAAACAGTTTTGTTAGAAACTCTTGAACTGCGACTTTTAGTTTCACTGCAACACGATTTTGTTAATTAATTAATTAATTAATTTCTTAAACAAATAATGTTACATTATTTATTTAGCCCCAGAATATAGAAACACTCATACAAAAGTAAATGTAAAGTAACACTTCAGTGTTAAATTAGAATTGCTTTACTGCAGAAATGGCAAACGCTAATTCAAACTGGAAATTTCCACATTGCATAATCTGTACACGGCAAGCAGCAATCATCATCGATCGATAACGCATTGCAATCCTTCGCTGCTGTGCTTTGCTGTTACCAGTCTAACATAATTACATTTAGCAACACATTATAGTCCACTACCCTAAGGTTTGACGCATTTGTAATAGCCTCATCCTCCTTTCAACCATCTCATTGCTAGTGCTCTCTTGCACCATTGTTTGCAACTCTTTTTATAACATGAAGTATTATCGAGAAGTACAAATTCTTAAAATAATCACTAGATAGAATCACCAAGAGGACAACAAAGTATAGTTTATATGCCTTCTTAACTAAATCAGTGATAGGGTTTCTTTGAGTTTTTGGAGTGGATTTCCTGCACACATTCCAAGAATTGTCCGGATGGTTCAAACAACAATGAAGTTTACCAGTTGTTATTTCTACTGACTTCTAAACACCACAAAGTGTCGCTATCTCTTACAAGCAATTCGTTGTTCCAATAGGGTGGTGTGAGCCTGAAGACCATAGTTCAGACTGTTACTTCTGTTTCACAAAAGGTATTCAAACAAACCTGGACAGAAAATAGATTACCCAAATGTGTTTTCAGTGCACCTGCCTGTGCCCCATGGTAAAGTCCTCCTTGTTCCTGTCTGTAACTTGCTGAACATTTCATCAGACTCAACAACTGCAAGTGAATCAGAAGAGTAATTGTAGAAGAGTACTGCCCTCAATCTCAGTACACTTCGCCTCATCTTATGGAACAAAAACAACTGAATGCTTTGGTCCGCGATCCTCAACTTTCTAAACAGCAACCTGAACCCTTAGGGTCCAGATTACATTAATGAACTCTTCTAGCTCCAGAAACAACATTTTCATTTTTAGATATGATGTGATTCATTCGCTGAATATTTCGAAATGCAGAATTCAATGTGTGTATGTAGAAATGTGAATGATTTGATGGTGCAGTTAGAAGTATAACCCACAGGAGCGGCGACTATTTATTGACTCCAATAAAACCCCCTTTTGCAAGAAAAACATGATATTTTGACCGATTTTGGCTACAGACTCACTTTCAGTGTCCTTTAAGAAGTTTTTCTTCTTTGAGTTCATGAAGCCATGAATAAATTAATACCTCTAACACTTTTTTCACAAATTTATAACAATAAAAGGAATCTAAATTACGGTATACTGTTACATTTACTCTAATATGTACCGAAAATGCTCGTAGAAACCTAACCAAAAAACCTTGATTCGATTAGGGATTGGATTTTCTCTGGACAAAGCTGCAATTAGTGATTTATAACAGAGGAAAAGAAAAAGAGAACGAGGCAGAAAGTGAAAGTGCGTTATAAAAATACGGATCCGTGAATGGAAAGAAATATCTCACGTACAAAATAGCAGTGACCGTAACTTCACTCTCAAGAAAAATGGTAGGCACTCATATACCAAAACAGAGATCGATTTTAGCTATCAACTCAGGGTAAGTAATAATTAGGAATTAGGTTAACGACAAACTTTTATAAATAGCATCTGACAATGACATTGCTTATGCTCCAACGTTGTCCACAGTAAATAAATAAATAGATAACCAACACACATTTGTATTTCCACAGCTAATGATAATATAAAAAAATGTTCCAGTTAATAACTAAGATGAAACTAATATTATGAAAATAATCATAAAATGAAAAAAGGCGTTTATAGAATAATGGTCGAATGTGGTTAGTAAAAACGTAGTTATACTTGAAAATGGTCAGCAAGTTTCATGAAAAAAGTATGCTACATCCGTTGTATTTCATAAATATCAATTTTGTCATTTATAAGCAATTAGTTGGAAATATCCTGCTAAATGAAAGTATGAAGCCCTCAAGGAAACATGATCAGGTGATTCATTAAATGGAAAATGAAAGGTTTGCTTAACAGTATTAAAATATATGTATATGCTCCACTGGCATTTATTATAATTAATTAACTATGGAAATATCACACAATAAACACGGTGGCATAGCTGAGCGAACTGACATTTTAAACAGGCTTTTTAAGAACTTTATACAATACAAGTTCTCAAAAGTGAATTTTTTGCATATAATTATTCAAAGGAGAAGTTGAGCTGCATTTCTCCAAAATGACTCATGTGAGTTATTATTTAAGAACAGGTTACGAAATCAACATACTCAGCTAGCTACACAAATAATGTGATACCTCGGATTGCAATTATTTAGTAAAATAGAAAGTTTAGACAAGATAATATTTAAATAAGAATGGTTTTAAAAAAATATTCGCAGCCATCTGATAAAACATGAATTTATGCAACACTAACGCCCAGCAAAAATAATTAGGATACACCAGAATAATAGCTAAAGAAAGTGCTTTCTTTGATAATTTAAACACTAAAAAGACAACCTTTTTTTAAATAAACTTGAGTAATTACTTATACCCCAGACACTGCATAAAATGTCTAATAAAAGATCGAGATCGTTACCCTTACCCGGAACTACCAGGTTGCTTGCTGCCAGAAGGAAAGATTAGAAGTGAGAAATCAGCCGTCACACAGCTCAAGCGCTTGTCAGCAGCCCGCTTACGTGAAACCTCTGCATGAGAGCGGATGCACATTAAAGTTTTGATCAGGCACATTTACGGGCAAAACAGCACACCTTTTAACGACGAAAACAAATTCATTATACAGTTTTGACCGAAAATGGGTGTCCAAATATAAGAAATAACGACTAGAACTATACAGAATGTAATCTTATGGGATGAATAGAACAACATTTTCAAATATCATTTTAATGTTGGTTGACAAAAAATAATAAATGTCTGCGTTAACTTTCTTGTGCGGTTGTTTGAGTTATGGAGCGCAGGACAGCACATTCAATGCATTAATTCTTGGGGGAAAGTAACTGCTGTATTTTTATTTTGGCACAAGGAATTCTAATGTATAAATGTGCAAACAGAACTTATTTTAGTTCCATGAGAAGCTAGGGAAATAAAGAAGGAAAAAAAAAACACCCCAGACAGGGCCCTGCATGCTTGGGTGGGGCTAAATGCATTGGAAGGTCGCCTGGTATCCTAAAAACTCCATTAGAGACACATCATCCATGTGCCATATCCCTTAACATACTTCGCTTTACACTTTGGAATTGGGTTAATGAAAAAAAAGTGAATTAGGATAAGTAAATTGGCCAAGAGGGGTGTCGAATAGCAAATATTAAATGAAAAAGAAGAGAGCGGGGGAGGGGGAGGAGGAGGAGGAGGAGGAGGAGGAGGAGGAGGAGTAGAAGGAGGAAAAGGAGGAGATTGAAAGAAATAAATGGAAACAATATCAGTCTAGGAAAAAAAACTCAAGAGACATTAATATACCTCCAAACAGAGGTACGACCACTGGGCGATATTGCTCCTTCTCTATGCCTAAAGCGTCAACGTTAACGAAGAATAAAAAGTGAGCAACGCTATTTATGAACTTGTTTTCACAGTAAGGTACGTCAACAATGAATATCTGCAATAAACGCATTCTAAATGCAGTAGCGTCTACATATGTTTCACGATAAAACATTTATTTTCTCAGAAACTAAAAGAGAGAGAGAGGTAATGGTAATTTGACTTTTTTGTTCCTCTTGTTCTGTTCTATTAACAGTATTTTTATTGTACTGAGCTCCCTCCTGCTCTGTATGGTGAGTGCAAATGACAACGGTAACGGCCCAGAATAACGAATTTATTTATATGTGCTTATAACAGTACAAATTCTCAGTGGCAAGGAGTTCAAGAGAAAGGTTCAGCTATGAATATTGAAAGGTGCAAGGTACAACTTGGAAAGCTGTCGATAAAAGCCCCTAAGAGCAGAATTATAAAGAAGAAGAGGAAAAGGCAAAGAAATATAAGACTCTTGTAAAAAAAAAAATGCAAACTCACACATTGCAAAAACCTATGAGATCACTGATCATCAATGAAGAAAGATAGTGTTACAACAAAGCGAGCTTTTCAGAATCAAGTACAAGTTCTAAAAAGAATAAAAGTAAAAACTGAAGAATATAATCACTACCAAATATGAAAGGTGAAATATTATGTACGGAAAATAAGATTTACAAAAAGCAGAGGATGTTTGAAAACTCTCAATCATGAAAAAAGATCCAGAGACACAAAAGAATATTTAGAAGAAATAACAGAAAAGTTGAATATTAATCAAACACAAAATTTGGGAACGGGCGGATGAAGATGAAAGAAAATATTGAGACAAGAAATAAAGGGAAGTTAAGAAAGGAAACGTACACTGAAATAAATATTATGTATACTCCTGAAGCAGCGATGTTTACAATGATATGAATTTACAAGTAGTAGAAGAATAATAATAATTATAATTATAATAAATTTTCGTTGTTTACTTTGTCAATGTTTCACTCTTAAGTTCCACCTAAATTCACACCATTCTCGTATGTGCCTTAATGTGAGGTATTATTTTGGCTAGTCGATTGTCAATATTGTTGCTTTAATACAAAATGAGGTGATTATTAATATGGTTTTATTCTTATTATTGTCATTATCGTGATCTTATTCTTTCTCTCTTTTACTATGCGGTAATGAGTAAAAATTACTGTGTTATTTATTTAATTTTACTTGACTAAGGTTAAAATAAGCAGAATACAATGAACATTTTTAAGCAATTATTACCAAGAGTTTCCTTGCTATAAAACGTCTGTTATAATCTCATAAAGAAACTAAAAGAGAAACTTTTTGTTTTTGATTTGGAGATTCTGCATCTGTTTCACAAGATTAACATTGGCAGAATAATTCTATCCTTAATTTAGTTAATATAATGAGATAATGATAGTGAAGAAATTCGTGGGTATTCAGCTACATTTCTTTAAAGGCCCAGCATCCGTGAAGGCATGCAACATGCTGCCTATAATACGTGGAGCTCTATCTTGTTATTTTTAGCTGATCACGTGAATACAGGGATTTAGTTAACCAAGCTACATTATAAGATTATTATTTCCCCTCTTATGAATTATTAAAAGTTTTTTTTCTAATAATCTTATGCATATCGAGACATGTTCAAAACATAAATATCATTTCTTGTTTTATTTAAATGTGCTTAAAACTTAACTCTGATTGTTAAGAAAGTGGAGGCATTTTGCTGCGCAAATTCTGAACTTCTTTCTGCATTTGAACAGCTCTAGATTCGCCATCAAGCTGATGTCTTGAAACATATATGCAGACTAACTAACAGGGCAGGCGATCGCCTTCCACGAAAAGTACAGTGCTTTCAAATGGACGTTTGACCGTGAAAGCGCGCCCCGCTTGGCGGCTAGAAGCCTGCTGTCTGCCGGCTGAGTCTGATATACATAACCCATCCGTTCAAGCGCATAGATTTCTCATACAATTACCATTATAATAACAACAACCTTCTTTGTCGTGGAAGACGATGGAAATAACGCCCTTATGCTACCACACATCTCTTACACCTTGTGTCTTTTGTTTTGACTTTCGGTTTTTTCAATGTAAGCGGGTTATTCCAATGCACTATTTTTCAACATAAATAAACATTGAAAACTGTAAGATCTTGGGGTCCGCTGGCAAAAAATGCCTTACTAATGACCCTATCCTCAAATTTTCCCTGATTATAGTTAACGAGAGGTCAGTTGAATGCGCTGTTGGGAAGTCTTGTTCAGATGAATATGCAATTAAATGTACGACAATTCTTCACAAGAATATGCAATTGTGTTATTTGTGTAACTCTGTGCATTCGTGGCATTTTCATAAAATACTAGGCCCTGTAATTCTGCAAGCATTCATTGTGCACCATACAACATTAATTTTATGGTCATGCAACGATATTTCGTGTTCAAGATAGCGTTTTTCTGCGCTCCAATACATGTTTTCTGTACCCTAGAAAAATAATTAAGAATCCATAGTGTCCTTTCTAAGGTTATCCAAAACCCTCATACGGCTGCAATTCCTGATCAACAGTTATCTTGTACACTACGGTTATAATTTTAAGTTTGGTGGCATTCTAAGCTGAGGTTCCCTGTGCAAGTCTTCGCAGAGGTTTCTTGGACTTCGTTCCATCTCCAACTTAGTCATTATTTCCTCGGTAAGCACACGGTAATTAACCTGAGGTTTCTCACCCAGAACAAATCCTATTTCCCTACATCTAATCACAAGATGCACTTGTGATGTAAAGGAACACGGTAGAATTTTCTTAAAAATCGCCGTCTTATTTCTGTAAGAGTCTTTTTTCATATATGAATCATGCAAGAAAATTATATGTTCTAAGTTTCACTGACTTTTTGACTTTGCAATAACCATAAATAAAGCAAAAACCACTTCATTTTCTTATTTATCATCTTTAGAGCATCCGAACGGCACAAATACAACGCTGCAACTACTTTGGAAGGGGACAGCGAAGGTTAGAGAACATTAGCAGCATGGGTTTCTCCACTCTCGTTGCTCTGCTCTATTGAATGAACATCCATTTGAAAACACGGTACATAAGTAAGGTTTAAATTATGTAGAATATAATTTAATTTCTTACCCTCTGAAATTTATTTTCTATTAGAAATGTTTTGAATTTTAATTATCCTTATTTTTTTCGTCACGTTACGAAATTAACTGGCGAGGCGTCTATATTAGTCACTTATGGTTTTTGGCAAGGTAAAACCTTGCAAAAGCTTATTCCCTGGTTACGCCGATCCTAAAGTTAGGTATCCAGACTTACTGCTAAGTAAATTCTAATTGCAATTTTGAAAAATGAACACCATCGTCCTTTTCTTAAACCTACCTGTATTTTATAAACGAAACAGTTCATGTTAAATTCTAATTACGTGTTTTTTTTTGTCGTTACTTACGGAGTTTTCATGCAGCACTCCATTCCACTAACAATCGTAAGCGTACGAAGAGCAAAAAATGGGTTTTAGCAGCATCCTAGCGGTCCAGGAAATAAAATGTAACGCTATAAAAAGATGAAATGATAATCATGCAAATATCTCCTGAGAATATAATATGCACGTTGGAAGATGCTTTGTTCCTTTTTCTGCTCGAGGTGTGCACATCCAGAAAATGTACATGGCAGGCACCACCCCTTCCACCCAATTTGCATTGACAGATGGCGAACAGAAATCCTCTTTTCTTCTTCTTATCATTCTTCCTTCATATCCGTTTTGTTAAGAAAGAAATCTATGAAGAAATTCTCTTCAAAATGCGTAATGGCTAATTTCCTCGACGATGTTCGCGGCTCACCAGGCAAGGAAAATAAATTTCAGCATTACTTTTACATTCAGTTATTTCTTTCCTTTACAGCTTCTTCCTCCTTCGCGTTTTAAGACCATTTTTATTCCCTCCTTATTTCGCAATTTCGTTCTTTTCTTATCTATAGCCACCTTTAACCATTAGGCTATATTTAACGTACACTTCTTTCAGGCTTTCCTTTCTTCGGTTGTAACTCCTGCTAGCAACAACAACATCAACTAATGAACACTTGCCTTTAGTCGTTGAAGGAAAGTTCTAATAGCGACCGAAGCAGAGTTTTCCAAACTGTTAGCAAAGAAGTGTCGTTCAAGATTGACCCAAGTACAGCATAATAGTTGTATAATGCTGCGAGCAGAGCAAAGACAGGGTTGGAAGATACAAGAGATGAAATGTTAAGAAAAAAGGAGGTAAAAATGCTAACGATGCAATAAAATATGTTCTTATTGAGCTGATGATAATACCATAATGATAATTTACTGTGTTCATCCACTCTCCAAAAATGCCATATTAAAACCATTCGGAGGTTTCCTGCGATATGGTCAAAATAAAATAAAAGTAAGACTGCTGAAAAAAATAATTTCAAATGTATGCTTAGAAAGGAAAAATGTGTCAAAAGTTTTAAAGAATGAAATTGTTTTATTAATGATAAATTATAAGTCCACTTTCTGTAAAAGATAACTACAAATAATCTCAGACACTCGAGTGACTTTATAAGGACTATTTCACGAATAAAATAAGAATTTAAATATAATTCCCGTAAATTTAGCCTACTAAATGGTAATAATTGTATATTTGTATGATGGATGCTTAACATTTTCAAACCATCTTGCAACAAACGAATGTCGATTGTTAGTAATGGCAAAAGAGAAAAGCCAAATACGGGTTTAGGACTATTTCATGAACAGAATAAGAATGAAAGTAATACATTTGAAATTCGCACACAGAATATTAACATTTGTATCAAATATTATACTTGTTTATGAATGCCTACCTATTCAGAAACTGTTGTATTGATATAGAATGAAAGTCGACCATTACAATCACTACAATTCGATTTACTAATACCAACTTATAGAAACAAAACAGAGATAACATTTTCTTTTCTGAACAACGTGCTTATTAAAATGTATGGTTGCTTAGGCAGACATTGTTACATAATTTACAAAATGTCTTCAGACTGTATGGCCTGAATACGTAGAAACAGTTGTTTGAGTGAATACACATTAAGTTAGTTAAATGTACAATTATTGAAAACACAGTTATCAAATTTTAATGAAGGGGATGCAGTTTCATTGCATATAAAGAACATCTGAGAATTAGTAAATGAAAATGTGGAAGTTGAATTTATAACACTTATTTAATATTGCCGAATGACATTCTTGAATAATCCATATGATAGTTTAGAAGTTGGCTACACACTAGAAGTAAATGAAAATGTGGAAGTTGAATTTATAACACTTATTTAATATTGCCGAATGACATTCTTGATTAATCCATATGATAGTTTAGAAGTTGGCTACACACTAGAAGACAAATGCAATTTGAGCGGCAAAGAGATTTGATGTACTTTGCGATCATTTCACTGCTGTGATTGGTCAAAATTCAAAATGTTATTTCATTTCATTGGCCGATTTTATGATGAGTCACATAAGTGAAATAATGTAAATAAATTTAAATTATATTAACTCATGATTTCATTGTGGCTTTGTTTTAATCTAAAAAGACTACCGCAACATTTATAAAAAAATGTTTATTTTTATACATCATATGTAATACAAAAGAATAAAATCAAAAAGGAAAACAAAGAAATGTGAACTGTATATAGGAAAACACAAGGATGAAAAAGTGAAAGAATAGAAGAAGAAGAAGAAGAAGAAGAAGAAGAAGAAGAAGAACAACAACAACAAGAAGAAGAAGAAGAAGAAGAAGAAGAAGAAGAAGAAGAAGAATAAAAGGTTCAATAATCAAACAAAAAGACAAAAGCAGAACGTATAGAAAAGCACGAAAAAATAGAAAACTGATGGGCTAAGGCAAAGAAGACAGAGACTAAATAAATTATGAAAAAAATAAGACAAGAAAGTGGTGCTTGTGTGGTGGAGATGAAAAAAGAGCAAAAGAACAGAATGGCAGGAGAGAAAAAGAGCGTAGTACCAAGATAAAAAAAGGGGCAAGAACAAGATCATAATGATAGAAGTGGTCAAGAAGAAGAAATTGAGGATAAATAACCGAATGCTCAAATAAAGAGGGGGAAAAAATATCAGAAAGCATGCAGTGGTGTCGTAAACTACAACGAGAAAAGGAAGGGAAAGGAAAGTAGGAGGAAGCAGTAAAGAAGTTGCAAGAGAAGGAGGCCTCAAGAAGAAAAAGAGGAAAATAGTTTTAGGGGCTATTCGACAGCATCTCATGGCCTAACGAACGCCCCATTGCTTACCACAGCTCAAAAGGCTGCATGCATTTCTAAAGAAAGAACCCGTTGAAGCCGCAGAGAAGTGGTGGACTGTGTACGGCCGTAAGAAAGGCATGTGCATGAATACGTTCCCACAAACTCAGGCATCCTTTCACCTCCAAGACTTACCTCTATTCAAATATCCAAAATTAATTAAGCTTCTTTTCCTCGAGACGTAATAGAAAATGTATTGAAAACCTCAGTTCTTCAGTCTCTCTAGGTGTCTGAAAAAGAAAAGAAAAAAAAATACCCTTTCCAAGTACTATTATAGATCAGTTAGGTAACTACAGGACCCTGGTTTAATGAATTACTTCTATCTAGTCTCTGTAAATTGGCAAGCACGCAGAAGATGATGCTATCTATATTGGCTTCTCTTTTTATGCCTATCGTATAACTCACCGGACGTTACGACTAATTGATTCCGTTTTAGATTTGGTAGCCGTAAACAGATGAATGAATGAATGAATGAATGAATGAATGAATGAATGGTGTTTAACGCCCGTTTTTGCTACAGAGGCACCACAGGCGATGGACACTGATGATACTGAGATGAAATGATACATTGGGAAAGGATTTATTTTTAAGGAAGGAATCGTTCCATGCCTAAGTTTAGGATACCTCCCCGGAATTTGCCATTTGTGAGGACTGAGGAAAACCTGAAAAAAAAACTCAATCAGGGAGAATGGTCCTGGTAGGATTCGAATTCCAGACCTCCCGCTCACGAGTCCGCGCCTTAACGACCTCGCCCACCCGTGGCGGTGTAGCTGTAAGAGTATAGATCAATAAGGTACGTATATATATTTAATTTAATAACTATTGTATTTATGCTGCATTTTACTATATAATGCACGTTTTAGATGGTATATGGGTTCAGTCACTCCTCGCTCGTTAGGGCTGCATTGATGGCAAATGCTCGAGAGGGAAGGAAGAACTGGTGGAGGAACAGAGAAAGAGAAAGATAATCGTCATAAACTGTACTTTAGAAAGTATGCATCAAACAGCTTCTGTGTCTTATTGTTATAAGAGTAATACAATTTTAAGAAAACATTCAGTATATCATATTGAAGGAGCAGCAAGCTCATCGTCATCTTCTTCCTGCATGCCACTGGATTGGAGAATTCTTCAAATGTTTCATTATGTTTTGCATCACGAGATTTAGAACCACTTACTTGCAAAAAACTCTTCCTGTAGTTTATTGCAGTACTTAACGCGAATATCCCAGTCCTGTCGTGTTATTCTGTCATGAGCGTCATGCATAAGATGACAGGATATGTTTGTGAAACATCTTGGTTGCAGTCTTACATCACATACTTTGGCTTAAGTTGTTGGCTTTGAGCGGTCAATATTTTGTCACACATTTTCAGACGAAGAAAGAATGCAGTTTAAAAACAATATATCTAACCTGAGAGTGCAATACTTTGCCCTTAATACCTGTGCCACACAACGCCCACGGTTAACATCTCCCAGGAACTATAGTTAAACTCGTAGTTTGACATCGTATTTCGAGATACTTGATCAGCTATATAGTATGTTATGTTAATTAATACATTTCTACAGCTATAATCCTTTTCTATTATTTTCCGTTTTAAAAGTAAACAGTAAAACAAACAAGGACTGATTTCTATTGAGTTCTATGGCCCTCTGACTTGCACTCCTGGTGAATGCTTGGAGAAGTTTTAGCACTTGATTTACCCATAAAAATTAAAGTATCAAGAATATAAACTTGGTGTGTGATACTAATGAACTTAGCATTAACGAAAATAAAATATTTATATCAAACGTTCCTACAATAGATACATTGATTTTCGCTCTCCAGTTAGGTTTCTTTGTTTCCATTCCCGGTTGAATTAGTAGTACTTCCCTTGCCATTGCATTTATTTTGAACTGTCAATCAAATGTTATAGATTGACTATTGTGTTCTATTGTATATGATCACTTTGCTCGATATAGATATATATTAATAAGTATAATTATAGTAATTCAACTAGCTTTATTTGTATTTCATACGAATTAAAAAAAAAAAAAGGTTTGCCATTACATTTAAAGAATTTATCTTTGCCTGTGTTCCAGAGGTCGGTCCGTTCAGCAGTATTGACTATCCACTATAAAATAAGTGAACATGAATTTTACCAAATAAGATCTTTTTCTTCTTCCTTAACAAGGTGTGGGTACTGGTTTCCCTGTTCCGTTTGGTTTATCCATTTCTTTCTAGGTCATCCCACCGTTCTGAATCTTTGGAAGTATCATTCTAGGTAATTTATCACTTTCCATCCCGTTTACATCATCTTTTCATCTCTTTCTGTAAGTTTGTATATCTTTAATAATATTTTGTATTCCTTATTGCTGACAGGCTTTCTCCTTTCTTTTCCCCTTTGCTTTCTGTAATTTCTTTTTAAAACGATCTCGCTTTTAACTTATTTTTATTTGATTTTAATTTTATCTGCAATCTTATACATTTTAATTATATTGTATTTTAATGAACAATTCTATTTTTATTTTACATGCCAAAGAGCAAAAAATGTTATCTATCTATCTATCTATCTATCTATCTATCTATCTATCTATCTATCTATCTATCTATCTATCTATCTATCTATCTATCTATCTATCTATCTATCTATCTATCTATCTATCTATCTATCTATCTATCTATCTATCTATCTATCTATCTATCTATCTATCTATCTATCTATCTATCTATCTATCTATCTATCTATCTATCTATCGATCGATCCGTCGATCGATCCTTCCGTCCGTCCGTCCGTCCGTCCGTCCGTCCGTCTGTCTGTCTGTCTGTCTGTCTGTCTGTCTGTCTATAAAATAATAACAATTCCCGGTATAAATTACGGATGTGAAAAAATACAAGAAATTCAAAGTAGAGATGAAATTTCTAAGAAAGGCAAAATTCTGCGCAAATTTGATTGCATTGCAAGGAACTAAGTAATAACTGAAGAATTAAATGTAAATGTCATTTATAATGAAATCGAAAGATGTGAAATAATTCTCTGGATTATACAGTATGTGTCTGTGTGCAAGTTTTGTAACAATGAAAATTATTACGCTGGTGCGCCTGCGCACTAGTGGTATAAAAACATAAGAGTTTTGTGAAATGGTATATGCAGTAGTTAGGAACAGGTTCTGTGTTAAGAAAGAAGGGAAACGGCAAAAAATAGTGTTTGCGAATAAGAAATATAAATATCTCTTACACTAATAGTGACATTAATAAATCTATGTTACAAAAATACGCCAAGTTTCAATTGATCTCCACAGGTACCTGATCACATAATTAGAACTCAAAGCATGCCACATGTTAACTTTAGGGCTATCATGTTCGTATGCCATCACGTGTAGGCTTTCTGCTCCCATGTTCTACAGTCATGCCCTGCATTTTACCTTACGTGTGAAAAGTGGCTTCATCTACGAACGCGACATGATTGAGGTATCCACTGTCATCATCAATGTGAGATAACATTGAACTGGCGAACTCGGCCCGTCTGGGTTTATCATTTGGCTGCAGCTTCTGCACAATTTGGAGTTTGTATGCTTATCGTGGCCTTTGGGATTCCCAGATCTGAACTGGCCCTTGATTTCTGCGGGCTGCCCTCAAAGCTTGCCTAACATATTTTTTTCTTTCCGCTTCCCTTCTTTATTAACACAAAACCCGTTTCTAACAGCTGATTATGCCGTTTCACAATGTTGAGTCTCGGAAGCATTTGCACCACATTCCTGCTTGAATTTTCTTAGCACTGCAATTGGGATCTTTAACTCTGCAAAACAACAGCAACATTCCACTTTCTTCTGAACTGTGAATTCCGCCATTTAACTCTGTGTTGTCATACCACGCGCAAGCGCACTAGCGTCATAATTTCCACTGCTTCAAATTTTGGAGAGTTTCTACACAAGATAAGAAGAAAATCATGTTTCTAACCTAAATGAGCTGGTATTCTTATTTCTAGTGATCCTACCGGACATACTGTATAATAACATATGGATATTATGGACTACCAACAAAAAAAAAGTATTGAATTGCAAACCTTTGATAAAGAGTGTGGGATCGATGGCGTAAAAGATGAATTTACTGTGAAGGCGGAATACGCAATTGCTTAAGTCAATAGTTTTCAAACTTTCTATGATCGCGGATCCACTGTAAACAGTTCTCCCTGTCACCGATCCCTAATATTTAACTCAACGTTTAAATTTTAAATTTTTCAAATTTATTTACCAATAGTGTACAAATTTTAAAGATTTAAACAAATAGATCAATTGCTCATTTGTTCAAAACGTTTGCTTTTCATTTTGAGTATCTTCACACAACTATGACAATACTATTACATTCAAAACACATAAAACGATTAAAAAGCAATATGAATAATGTTAACAATATGTGATGGGCCAAATAAATTGTGACGCAAGACATCAATACTTTCATGGCTTCTTTGACAGTCGCCTTCTTTAGAATGTTCACTGCTGCCAGGGAACCGTGATGACACATAACTGAGTGTTCTGCCTAGTGCACACTTTCGGGTTATTCTTTTGTAACCTCCCTCAGATATTAGCGTTCAATTTGATTCTGTTCATTCAATAAACTTCGTAAATGTTGTACCATCTTTCGTTATCTTTAATTCATTGTTTGTATCTATGCATACAAAAATAAATGTTATTAACAGTACTCTAAATTTTCACGGACCTCGAGGACTACAGTTTGAGAACCGCTGGCCTAAAAATGGAGTGATGAGGAAGATTCTTTGATGTTCAGTGTCCACTGTGAATATGTTTTCAAGAAAAGTGGAGTAAAAATAGGAACATATCTAAGGAACAACATTTCTTAAATAGGGTGCGTTACAGCTTTTGTTTCCAGATAAACGTGTTATATTTTACTATCAGGTTGAAAGGAAAATAAAAATATGAACTGTGTTAAAAAATTTATGCAGTTTTTAAAAAAGTGTGAAGAAAATCCATCACGTTGTTATTTAAAATTACATAAATACATTTTGTAATACAATTATTAAATGACATGTTAATATCATATTTATGCTCTTATATGTGTTTTTTTTAAGCAAGAAAATTCAAAATAAAAATATGATAGTGTAGTCGGTAAATAACGCTCACAAAATTCGATTTGTATTAAGTTTCATTTATTGTATACATGTTATTAAATGAACACTTGATATTTAAAGAAACAAAAACTTTATTCGTGATACTGCGAACTGACTATGGTATATTTTAGCAAAATCCATTTCTGTACTTTTTCAATAATAAATAAAATGAAAAAAATGCTTAGTTGTCATTTCAAGAGATTACAAGATTTTAATTTTTCGTGATAGCTCGAATATCTTAAGAAAGAGGAATAAATAAATAAGTGATGAAATTGTTAACAGGGAAAATGAAGTCAATGTACAAGTTTCAAGGTGAAAAGATTCCAGAAACGCCGGCTGCCAACCGAGAATTCGGAATCTCTGCAAGGACAACAAACGGTGCATTTTCAGCACGACTTTGAATCTGCTGGCAGAGAGAAGCAGAGCATAGGCCGTAACTAGAACATTAAGCTGCTTGTGTTCCATTAAGTAGGTTTCATAATGTCTTTCCCTGTCTTCTTACTGTACGAGTGCTGCATGGAAGAAACTGTTTCACTTACTACAGCGAATCCTGGAGAATGTTTGGCTACCCTCCACTTGAGTCGAACAAAGGGAAAAAGACCCTCCGACCGGTTTCTCCTTTCAGATGAAGCCTGCTTCTTCAGGTCGCTGTACAAAACCGCATCTGGGCACCGCAAAGACATCCCCTCTTTCCCTTTGCAAAGCCGACAGTAGTATTTCTGAAGAAAAAAAAGAGGGCTGCCGTGAATCCGCCCATCGCCCTGCTGATTTGCCGGAACAGAAATCCGTAAGGTGAAAAGAAGTCAACCCCCATGTTCAGAACCTGGAATAACGTTGTTATGTTCGGAACACAAAGAGGCCACTTGGCAGTGACTCAGAATTTTGCTTCGTCTCTGGCCAAGTGCTGAGGGAATAATAAAATAATTTCACACCCTCTTGGCTGCTTTACGATCGATACTTCTGTAGTTTTCGAATTGTTCGCCCTCCGTGTCACTTTCAAGATGTTCCATAGCACAGCTGTACGGTGTGGAGAAGTCAATTTTTCCGAATCTTAAAATGGAGAATAGGTTGCAGAAGGCATGTACTTTACCTGTCTACATGTTCAGCAAACGATATTTATATAGAATGTTGGCATGTATTTCTATTTTGCAAATATTTACAATATCTTAGAAAGTATTAGAACCCATTTTTATGCAATATTAATGGAGAATGCGCATATATAATTTCACAATATTAAAATAAAAAAAAACTGTCGCTTTCTCCAAATGTAGGTAATGGTTTCTGTGTATGTTCATCCGACTCCTCCCCCTCCCAACTGAGAAAAGGAGCAATTTGCTAATTGACTTGCAGCACATCACATTCATCCTACCACCACCAGATTTAGAGGTATTTAGCATGAACATGACTTGTGCACAATGTTGGTCTCGTGCTATGAAGTCTGGCTCCTTTACATGGAACAGTATGTATAACATTTTCTTGTGTAAGAATTATTTTGCCTACGATCTTTTTTGGGGTGAAGGAGGAGAAAGGTACTGTGTGCTTTTCCAACTAATTTAATGTCATGTACTTTATCATATTTTAACACACAGAAAATATTGCTCGACATCGCGTATTTAATAGAGGAATTGTGCTAGGTAATAATATTGTAAAGGAACTCTACTGTTTCGCCATTAATTACACTACACAAGTTAAGAATATATATTTGGAATTCATTTTCAGCGCAGGTTACATTTGAGTAGAAACTACACCATCACCTCGCCTGACAGAACACAAATCTTTAATTGTTTTCGTGACTGCTTGAAGAGGCATACCTTAAATCTCCAGTTTCTTAATAAAGTCAGGAAGTCAAAATGTGCTGTACTAAACTGAGCAGTTCGGAACGGCTCGATGTCGACAGGGATTCACTCACAAACACTGCAGAATCAAAAGAAACTTTTTGTATCTGACTTCACAGTTTCCAAGTATTTACTACAGAAAAGCGCAGTTTTAATGCAGGCTACTTCCTGGAAGCATAAGTAAAGACACAAGTAGTTGCTACTTGTATCTTTGTGCACGTTAGATAGATTAAAACATTTTTTTTTTCTTTTCCGATATCAGTTTATTAATTTACTAGAATTGTTCTTTGGCCTGTTTTAAAGCATGGGCCAGTACGTAAAAGACATTAAAGTTCATATGAACAATTTTTGTTGCAGATATGAGTCTGTTGTGAATACAAATGTTGATTTCAGGTTAACAACTTACTGTTACAAATGCTGATACTTTATAAGAAAAAGAAGGAAAATAGTTTTAAATTATTAATCAATGAGCTGTAATTTCGCTTTGAATGTAACGACGAGTAACATAATAATGTTAAAACGAAATAAAATTAAAGATCCCATCATGTCCATTAAAGGGCTAGAGCCTCCTGCTAGAGGGAAAAGTTCGTTTTGTGACTCAAGGTGGTGAGCTATTCCACGTGAGTTAGGGATTCTAGTATACTATTTTGTAGTTTCTTGCCCTTGCCACTTCTCACTCCACTGCGGGCGATGCTTGACCAATGAACTCCGAGAATGTGTCTGACCAACTTCTTCTCTGTCATCCTGGAGCCCTCTGTCCTGTGTAGGGGTCCCCCACATGGTCGTTATCTGCTCCCATCTGTCCTGCTGTTACCTTGCCACGTGCCCACTCCATTTCTATTTTATCACAGCAGCTCTGTCCATGATGCTTTCTGATTCTGTTTTTTCCTACAGTCGTGTTGGAGATGAATAATAATATTAAGACATTAAAATTCTGCCGTAAGGTGTGAAATGTGTAATATACAAAAATTAAGAACAATTCTGTAATAATATTAAAGCACGTAAAAGATACCAAGTATTTCAAAATAAGTCAAATAAAATGTATGGAAAAATTTCCTACTTGTGTATATCGTAAATTTTTGCATTTTCTTTGTACACAATTATATGGCATTAAAATCCGGACTCTAGTAATAATAAGCTGAGATATTTGTTGTGCAAAGTAAACTAATTCATAAGATGTTTATGGAAGCAAAGTGTAATGTGTTGGAGGACTAATGAAGCACAATTTCACTGAGAGTAATACCATACTTAAAATGTTTTCCATTAGCATATAAGGGACTAGTGCAACACAAAGGGGCTATTAGGAATTTCCAAATATTTATTTAAACTTCATTTGTAAACTGAAAAACTAAGATGCACAAAAATTGCTCCAATATGACGAAACTAAAATTGTACGTCAAAGTTTAACACATGCCTTCCTAGCGCAAGACACCGTCAATTCCCGATAGCAAATGATATACTGCACATCTTGCTGATGAGTGGCAAAAACGATGGAGGAAAAAAAAAACGGAAGTCTGCCTTGCTGAAGTAAAACACTTCCCGTAATTGATAGTAAGTTGCTCAGAAGACCATAGTGTCTGTTCCATGGTTTTTTTTTTACAACTTAGTGCTTTCGAGCCAAAGTCGATTTCTTTACTCTTTGTGAATTATCGATAATTCTGGACAATTACTTCCATCATCACGCTGAGGCTAACTGTAGATATTTAAAAATGAAGTAAAAAAATTATAGACACTAGAGAATTTGCATACGATGGCGATCTGAGAAATTCTCCGAGTCGACCGTAGGCATTCATTTATTTGGAATATCAAGTCATTGTTTAAAACGGTTCATTTTAAACAGACTTATTATATTTATCTCTTTGTAAAGATGGTTTAAAGTCAAAGGAAATTCAACCAAAATTTTAAAATGTTCTGGGGAGTTTTCTCTTTTATTTTCAACGATTAAAATTAGGCTGCTGAAATTAAACATGGGCCGTACCTGTCCTCACTTAAAGGACATATAAAAGGTGTAACCACAGCATAACTCATTGAAAAAAAATACATGATATGGTATTAGATTATCGGCAAGATGAAGTCCATGAAATTATTGAGGCTATAGGTATATTAAAAGAACGCCTAAGTTATATTTTGTATAGTATATTGTATATGAAAAGTTTTGCGCAAGATAGGTGCTGTGCTTATTAACAGCAGATCAAACACGCATTCATATGAAACATCGCAACAATGCTTGAAGAGTTTTAACAGCAACAAAACTGATTTTGTGTATCGACTTTGGATGAGACGTTGATACTCCATCATACTTATAAATAAAAACAATGAACTTAAGTCAGTTTAGCGAATAAAAGCAAAGCCGATTCTCTCGGCAGGAAAAATTATTCTTTTGAGACGCTAGAGGAATTTTCATCAGAAAGAAAGATAAAAATCATAACTCGGTTTGCCGAAGAAAAGTATTATTATTATTATTCAATCACAAAAGTATTTTAGCAATAGGAAACTTGAGAGGTTTGAAATACATCCCTAGATTTGCTCATCTATTCCCAAAACTCACCATCTTCCTCGATGGTGAGCGTTTTTCATCACATTAAGAGACGATTGTAGTTGCGAAGTAATATCATTGTAGCATTGCTGCAGTAAATGTGTTGACCTGAAGGGAGACCATGTTGAAAATAATTTCGTTCCTTGAATGTTAGGCCGAGAACATTGACAGCCTTTGCATAATTATTATAGTATTAAAAGTAGCTGTAGTGCACCATATTAAAGTTCGACATATTAAATAAGTATTTTAATTGATGTGTTCAGTTCCAAACCGCTCTAAGTCCAATGGATTTATTTTTCTCCAGGAAGCAAAATAAACGGTTCCCGCTCATGTTTTATGTGTTTTGAGATTCCTACTTTCTTTATTATTAAATTAACGTCGAGTTAGTACCAATTCTTACCTTGAATTAATATTTTATTTTGGATTTAGCAGAATTTGGAACAAAACTTTAATTAAACGATAAGGAAAGAAATCAAATATATTTTAAACATATTTACGAGCATGACAATTTTGGACTCGTTAATTTATAATAATATAAGACAGTTACAAATAATTCAGTAATTTTTCATTTATACAAGAATAATTTGGTAACTTCAAGGTCAGGACATCACCTTCTTCCAAAGTAATTCACCATCTTCTGCATTCATAACCAGACCGCAGTTCGTGAGCGTTGCCCAGATTGCGCCCATGGAGGTAAGTCTTAACATTTGCACCCAAAGTTAATTGTTGTTATTCCTTTCTTAGGCCAGTAATGTAAACGAAGTGCCTGCTGCTATAACATATGTTACAGCTTGCACCATCCCTGATTCTCTCTTTTCTTCCGTCATTGACCAGATGAACATAAAATGCCAGACCAATACTTCTTTCCCACAAAGAACCGAAATATGTTTAAAATGTTTTTTTTTAGAATCTTGAATCTCCTCCCCTTTTATCACACTCTCCCTTGTTTACTCTGCAACAGCGTTTCTTGGATTACTGTTCGGTAAACTCTTAAGTAACTGCAGTTTCTCCTCTCAACAAAACGACTTTGTTTTTTATTTTATTATTTTTTTTTTTTCCTTAGAGAAGTTTATCGGCATGTCACGTTTAATCAGTCTTTCCCTTTCCTTTTACCCCTCTCTGTTAAGCCCATTTTCCTATAACTTTATTGAAAGTAGTATTTATTGCTCATTGGTGGCGTCATTCTCTCTAGCCTGAAAGAAGAGGACTCTGAGCAAAATTTATCGCCCGTTTCACGCCCTCACTTGAATTAGATACTAAGCATCAGAGATATTAACAAATAAGCTAAATAACGTCATCAGTATTACCTTGCTTACTGTCTCTGCTGGCAACAGGGTGTTGCCACCTCTCCATGCTTTGTGATAGGCCGGTAACTTTATTCGTAGCATTGGGACAGTATCTATCTTGTATCCTTACCACTTAATTTGTTTAGCAGCGGTCAGTTTCTTTGGCTTATTGTACCAGTGACCCAGGTATTGAATATCAATTTTGTAATTAATACATGCTTTGTTAATGGAATGTTTTTGTTAAATTACTTATTTCCAGCTATTCCCTTTAGTTATTTTGTAAATATTTCAATGTTCCTATCTTATTATTGTAATTACAACTTTAACGAACACTGCCTCTGTGTGAAAGTTTATCTCGTAATTCTTTTGTTGATAAAGTTAATATTTTAAAATATGCTTTTAATAAAATGGAGAGCACTGTTTTAAAGATTTAGTTTTCTTATTCCATTAACAAATTCCACGATCAAATCTTAGGGGTTTATAATATCAGTAAGTTTTATTCTTTTAATAATAAGATTAAAACTGTGCGCTTCCAACGAAAGAGCTCTGATTTGTTGCAAGGGGCAAGTTAAAATTATCAGTTTTTAGTACTTATGTTACTTCCTCATTCCAGCTGTTAATTGAAACATCATATCTCTTCATAAATTCAAATATCGTGGGAGAGATCGCTCATCAAAATCTTTTAATAACATAAAGAAAATAAGGACTGAATAACATTGGATATAGAGGATATTGAAAAAGTTTCCATTAATTTAAGATAATGGTGGAAACTTTATTCTTGTATAAAGAAGCTAATGAAGAATCAGTAATATTTTAGATGTAATTTTAATCGTGTTTAAAACATGGTTATTACTGAAGAAGACAGAATTGATTATAAAGAGATAACAAGTAGTTTTACAGAAAGTTTTGATACAACGGGTTTTTGAAAACTATACCTAGAGACACCTTTTCAATTTTAAGTGTTGTCACCATGTTCTTAATAATTTTCTTAATTATTTATGCTAATGTTATTGTGTTTCTTTAGTTCTGATATTAGTGAGAAATTTCAACTGTTTTAAATTACAGCATGTTTGCTTTGTTCAAAGTATTTCAGCTAAATTTGAACATTCATCTAAATCTAAATTTTCATTTCTTTGGAATGCTATTTGTTTCTTCTATCTTCGTATGAAAGTTCACTCTCTTACTTCTAGTTCCTTTTTTATTGGTTGAGTGAAAGCAGAGTATTGTTGCTGGAGTGAACTGAGAAAAAGTAGGACGAGGGGTAAAGAATAGGGCAACGTGGTGCTCAGTAAATGTTTTTACCCATTAATATAACAAATGCCAAAAATTACATTGTAATGCCATATGTTTTTGTTTACTTCGCAATTTTACATATAATCATTAAATATAGGGTGCACTTTCTGTAAAGGTAATAATATAGCAATAGATAGATTAAATAAATTATTTGCAAAAAAGCTCAATATAATCTGTAATGTAGCGAAATATATATTCAATGTGGAATTATTCTTTAATCTTTTGTTTTTGGGAATTGTACATTAACTGTGCACTATATTGTCCTTACCGCCCTTTCGCCTTCGATTCACAGTAGCAGTAGCGGTGTTTTGTTTTCTCTTGAGACAAAGGCAAGAAATCTGAAGTTAATTATGAATAATTTGGAAGGAATTTTGCTTAAAAGATCAATCTAAACAATCTTGGTAAGCGCCTTATGGGGAACCCGTTGATTGTAAAAACGAATTGTAGTTCTGGAATGTACTGGAAGTATGTTACACAGGAGCTTTTCTCTTGTTCCTTCTTCATCCAAGTTCCATGCAAATTCGCAGTGGAGTGGTGGGTCAGGAAAAAGGACTGGCAAAGGAAGAGTCAATTCGTTTCACGTCGGTGTAACCGGAATACCGTATTGGCAATCAATGGCTCAGTTGAAGGAACCACAACCATTTACTTTCCACGCTCAATGAACCGACCGACCGACCCTTTGCAGACGTTTTCCTCCCGCACCTCCAAACGCAAAACACGTGGCTAGCAACATGGCTTCTTTGAGTGGTGGTTCCAACACAATACATAGTTGTGGAAAGTCATGTCCACCTCTCCTTTCTGTGTCGCGAACCCTCTTCTCTACACTCTGCCACATTATTTCGCTTTCAGGTGTGTTTAAATCGATCTCAGTCAGGAAAGTTAATCGTGTAAGTTATTCTTCCGAGTAGGAAGATACATTGCTTAAAATTATCTGTAACATATTCATATAACTTACTATAATATAAAAAAGTAACTATGCGAATTAGCCGATAAAAACTAACATTTAATGCTAAAAGCCTATAATGGATACTGTGTAATGTTTTATTTCTATTGTTGTTATTATAATATTTGTATCAAACAGTTGATATTTAAAATAGCTACAACTGTACATATACAAAATGTCATAAAACGATGAAGGAACTTTTGGAGTGTTGTTTTATGTTATGTTTTTAAAGTATTTTTGAGTGATATACTGCTGTCATGGATGTTAATGCTCCATCTCCTTTGCTTATTGGTGTCTATAAGTGAAAATACCATATTTAGTTTTATAGTTCATGTATAAGTAAAATTTCACTGGCTGATTACACTTTACAATTGAAAATGTATTTCAGTAACTAATTCTTAAAAAATAACACAACTTCAATAGAAATGTAGCAAATATGCACAAATAGGTTGGAACATCTTATAATATATTTATATAATTATAAATCATACACAGAATGTCCCATTTGTCTTGATCATCCAAAATAACTTTTTATGGTGCGTCAAATGAAAAATTATTTCAAACAATTTTTTTTAACATCGTGTTATTTTGGGTGAGCAAGATAAATAGGACATTCTATAATATAGTTGCATTTGATCTATGGGGACTAACTTCAGGAAATGATTCTTGGCAATAAAGGGAGCAAAAGTTTTATTTGACTGTATGTCTGGAAATGCGTGAGTTCACAATAGAGCAACTTCACAGTGAACAGTACAATTTGTTTTTAACAACTTTTAGAGTAAATGTTCAAAAGGGCCTTTATGGGCCTCAATGCAAGGGACTAAGGGTCGCATAACAGGTTCAGGTACCTGTTCGAATGTTCCTGCAGGACGTGCAACAGAACCTACTCCGATCCGTTTGTTGTGATATTCGCGAACGATAACATGGAAGCTCCTGGAGTTCCATTATGCATCAGCCATAAGATATGTCGCACAGTCAACGGCATATCTTCAAGCAGGGCAAGCGATGGGACCTGCCGATACTGTGTGTCTTTGAGGTGTTGTTCAAGAATGAGGGGTCAAATTAGGTGATCACCGGGAGTTCCAGCTCAAACATTGACTAAGATGAGCTGCAACCTTTCTGTAGAGACTCTGAGATGTGTATTGCTTCATCTGACGACAGAAAACCCAGTTGCGGCTTGTGTGTACAGCGACGAACCTTTTTCTTGAGCGAAAATCCAATTGGAATAATCCCGGCACACGTTGCAGGCTATAAGGATAGCAACAGACCTCATGTAAGATGTTGAACACGTCGCTTGACTTACACCATGCTGAAGGGTAACTTGTACTTAAGTTATTGCCTCATGTGTTCTTCCAGCTCAGGAGTACGATTATGTATCCGTGTCCACCCTTGATGTTACGCCCTCAGTGACCTATACATTTCTTTTACTGGTGACTTAAGCTGAGAAAAATGCACATAGTGATAATTTTGTAAGTGATATTCTGTATTGTAAGGTCCACTTTTTATAATAAAGGAATTAATCGCATTTCTAAGCTGTAATAGACTATTTGGTTTAAGTTGAAACATGACCATTTGGCTGCTACCTGAGCTGTCTAGGATTAAGGTTTGCTAATGACGGTCAAGGGGGCTGAGAAGCACTGTCACTGTCGTCCTACACTGCATAGTCTCACTCTGACAATTGTACATATTGTGGCCAGTTGCACCTTTTAGCAGTTTAGCTATCTTTATCTCGCTGACTTTTGTATTGCTACAAGCGGGAATCTGGTAAACGAATAAAATCTATGCAATCAGATGCAAGAGAAATTGTGTGTAGGGTCTACACTTTCTTTAATGTTTTTGAGATTAGGTAGTTAAGAATTGCCTACTGCTGTGCGGCATATAATGATATCTCTTTCTACTTTCCCTGTTTCAACTAAAACCAGCTGCACAGTATAAGACAACACATTTTCATTCTGTCCTGCGTAATTTGGCATCTGGGTTAGTACGAGTGAAACAGAAACTAGATCGCAGAAACAGAAACAGAACGCAGTTGATAGCATTGAATGAGGGGGGCTAGGAGTTCACTTGAAATAATCAACGTTATAATATTGTGATTAATTATTTAAAAAACATAAATTTAGTAATATATATGATTTTCATGTTGGTAAGCACTTTTGAAGGACTTTTACGGATTGCATTGTCATTTTGTCATACTTGCACTTTTAAGTCATAATTTTCTCGTTATTTTACCTCAGAACTTGGCCTTTCTCTTGAGCGAAGAGTAACAAAAGAGGCACTCAAGTAACGCTGTTAATTACTACAATATGGTAGATAAAATTGTGCCACCTTTTCTCCAAGCACAGTAACTTGCGTAAGAATGCATTTTGCTAATTTGTTTACAGAGCAACATTAACTAAGACTGAACATTATGTAGGTAAAAGTTACTGATAATGACAAATGTATCGTTAGCACTCACGTGGCTTCCTAGAGATAAATAAAACTTGTTTTAGTAAACTTGTTTTAGTAAGGAAGTTCCAAACAACAGCATCTTTGCTGAATAAGGCGAGCAAGCATATTACTTCTTGCTTGACAAATGCGGTGTGAAATGGATATTCATGAAACTGAACCCCATCCGATATAAATGTAACATATGTTAACATTAATTTCAAATGTCATTATTTATAATGTGACTTTGGTACCTAAAAACAGTATGGCCCAGCATAGAACAATAAGCTAGCCATTAGGAAAGGTATAGTGGAAAGGTACATACAAGGGGTTTCTATACCTGCATGTAATATATATGTAAGATTGTAATAGAATAAAGAACCTTGACCAGCAAGTCGTTAGTAGGACGAATGTACAAAAGAAATAGTACCAATGGTACCATAATACAGTACATTCATTGTTCTGTGCCTTTTTTAAAACAAGTGAGCAAACGCAAAAAATATATCATTCTAAAAGGATGTAGAAATTCCTATAATAACAAAAGACGTTATATTGGCTATAACTCTACTATAGTGTGGACCAATCGATTTCAAAATTAACCACGTTAAAATTTAGTTTGTTAAAACCATTCGGAAAGCCGCGTGATAACAAAATTTCCCATTTTTACCCGATAGAATTTAAATTAAAGGATAAAAGCGTTGAAAACCTTGCAGGAAGCCCCGTTGTAAGATACATCTCCAGAATACAGAGTAATAACGCTACAACATTATGAAGTTTTTGTAGTCGGTGAATGTGACTCCAAAATGGCTTTTTTTTTTTTTTTTTTTAAAGGAATAAACTAAATTTACATCTAATCATGAGTTTTAGGGGCGTGTGCTAAAGTATTTTAATATATTCGGTAGTTTGAAGGCTCTTGCGTGCTCTTGGATATGACACTTAAGACTTTTGAACTTCCGTCGTGGTATTTTCTTTCGGCAAAGAATTGTAAGATCTCACGTTTTGTTACGGAGTTCTTGGGAATATGAGCCGTAAGAATATTTTTCGGCTCGAAAACATGATGGCGGTTGTTTCGCTTGTTGGTGAAAACAACGATAAACTAAATTGCCATTTTTCCGTTCCCGAGCACCGATACCAAACCTTCAACACTTTCCATCCCACGTCACCAATACATTTGTAAGAATGTTGAACGGGAAGAGGAAGGCGGTGGTTAACAAGGGTAAAGCGAGGATGTCTGCGGCGAGTCAAGAATATCGAACCCAAACTCTTCTCCAACTTTAGCGAGGCGTAGAGACGGCTTCAGGTGGAGGACATCAAGACCTTACTGCAGCAGATTCTTCAAAAATCATTACGTCGTTTGCGAAAGAGACCAAACGGAATTATTGCCGTTATGAACTGAACAGTGAGTGGTTAATAGACACGAGCTGCTTCTACCTGTATGGATATATAAAATTTAAAATACATACATTTTGAGCTCATACAACCAACGGGCTAGCCATGAATTGGCCCTGCAACCGAAGAAGACTCGTTCAGAATGCAGTTGGCAGGCAGTTGGGCGACTTTAAATTCGACAAAGAATCTTTTCAATGGTCATATCTATCATTCCTGATCTTGTAATGCACTCGTTCGGAATCAGTTCGGGATAGGCATTCAAATACAGTCATTGGGCATTTCAAAGTCATAACGAGGAATGCAAGGATTGTACAAGTGGAGATTGGCATTGATAACTGGGCTAATTCGGAGATTAGCGCTCGTAGGACAAGACAAGAAAGTGACGGCGACAGGTGGCCACATTCAGCTCAAACAAAACAACGTTTCAAATTTTGGCGCCCAACGTGGGGCTGCCATAACAAGCTCACAACACACACGCTTCAAATTTTGTTCCCCCAATGTGTGGCTTCATCAACGCTCACGCTAAACGCTTCAAGACATCGTGTGCAAAATTAGTATTTTTATAATATTTTTTATTTTACTGAAAGTAAAAATATATCCCATACTTTAAATTGTTAACAATGAGCACTAACTTGTGTTATAAAAGTTGTTGAAAATACATTGCGCTATCTGCGTGGGAAATTCCGTATTTCATCTAACTTTTCTTACAAAAGAACACGGCGATTAGAACATATTTCTTGTCATTGAGAGATCTGTCTGTCGGAACTTTTTAAGAAGTTAGCGAACAGTTTCCGTGCCTGAAACACGATTTCCAGGATGTTTTCTAAGAATCACCTTCCATGCAAGAATTCGTTTTCACATATGTATCCTGCTCTTCAAGACTGTACATATGTAGTAGAGTAGCATAACTAACAAAGAACAGTCAGCAAGTACCCAATATCACTTGTTTACAGAGCTTCCTCAAACATACTGCTACCTGCACATGAATGATGTACGCCTGAAGACTGACTTCTCCCAGTACGCAGTAGCCTTCTACTGGCCCATAACTCAAATAATCTCACGTGGTAAAAATCCCTACTTATATGACTTAACCTCTTATCGCTATATTCATAACGGAAAGTACAGATGTTTGAAACAAATAGCCATTAGTGCATACTTAGAAATACTTCTGAAAGTGATACAAAATGAGGTTTTAAATATAATATTTTTAAATTCATGTCTTAAAATCATTTTATAATATCGCAATTAAAAATGTAAAGTCATAGAACTTAAAGACGATTGAAAGTAGATTCGTTGCATCGACAATAATTTTAGCTGCTATATATACACCAAAGTGATAGGTTTTGGAGTTAGTAAGTTCGCGTAGGGTGCAATAACAATACTTATTCAGGCTTTAAACCTCATATCGATCTTTAGTTACATAAACGTGACAGATTAACGATAATGATACATGTACCAAAAATCTTAATCAATTTGAAATATTTGTATAAAAATCTAAAAGAAATTTAGTGTTTTAATTATAGTTTTGCACATAAAACATAAAAGGCATTTCGTTAAAAGTGAATCAGTAGGTTTTACATGTGTGAAAAGAAGCAGGTAGAACATGCGCCGGCTGATGTAATCCATTAAGTAGCACAAGTATATAGCATGTGCATTCTTTGATAGTTATTCTGTGGAGTTATCTCCAAAGGGAATGAAAACAGGTTATTTTCGGAACTTTCAAACTTTCACTTTACTTGGACTTATTAGTGGCGACCGAAGTCTGCAAGAAGTTCGTCTTGAGGACCCTTCAACTTAGTTATTGAACATTCCTCGGCTAAGTTCCTACTTTTGTGTAGGTGTTCTTTTTTACCTCCAAACTAACTAGAAGTTGTACTGATCAAATTCCTTTAATTTTCCTGATAAGCAGAGAAACCTGTTCTTTGTCGCGCTTAAGTTGTCCTAGGACTTGCTTTCTTATATTTAGTACTCTAAAACAAATTAACTTTCAAATGGGTATTGCTTCATTTTCATACGTCTATTACATTCATTGCTATGATTTGAATATAAATGTTTTCTGGGCTTTGGTCACCATTTTATTGTTTTCATTTGCTCACATATGACCTATTATTCTCTTTTTATATTAGGTTAATGTTGGAGTATGTAGTAATGCACCTTAGCACTTGAGCCATAAGGGTTCTTTGTGAACTCCTCCAACCCTAGCTTTAAAGTTTAGTAAGTTTTAAAATATTTCCTGCGAACTTAGGAATTATATTTCCTAAAGAACTGTATATTAATAGAGAAGTTATTTGCCTTTTAGAACTTCACATTCTTGTAAGGTGTGTTTTGCAATTTCATTAGACTGTTCACATTTCCTTGGGGGAGTCCCATCGTCCGTAGAAGTTTACGTAATGGTCAATGTTCAGTAATCATTCCAATAGTTTTCTAGGTTTATGTTGTACCTTTAATCGATAGATCCTTAGCCATGGTGCTGTCAGATGTTTTAATAATAATTTCACCCAGTTCTTGACTGGGAAAAATTTTAATCTTATCTAATGTATTTTTAGTCCATTGATATACTGCGGTTTTATCAGTTTACTTGCTAATGCCGGTTCTAATTTATTCTTTGTGAATTATTAATGAGATATTCGTAGACAAGTCTAGAGTGATTTATTGAGATTTGAGTGCACTAAGTGTAGCTTGACTGTCTGTGAAGATGAATATACGTTGCTTAACATACTTTCTCTTTCCAGAGAAGTTAAGGCAGGTCAGAAGTGCAATTACTTCTGCCTGAAAAACTTAACAAAGTTTCCAACTTACTGAGATCTTTGTTTTTGGAGATAATCCATAAACCGGATCCTGAAGAGTTTTCTATTTTTGAGTCATCTGATATCCCTTCAAATCGCATAAATCTTTTTTAAAAGCCTTACTTGCTAAAGTCATAAAGAAATGTTTTTAAAGTCAATCATGTCCTCCTAGAAGTTTTAAATATGAACTTTAAATCAAGGCGACTAGAGCAGTCTCCTGCAAATAATTTGCTTCCCTCTGTCCCTTAATGCTGCCAATTACCTCATTATTACCATCCAAACGCAGTGTAGTCTATTAACCGATTTCGCAAATTGAAAAGAACCACACAATTGCTATTTGCTCGCAAAACATGGAATAATCAAATAACCAAGCTAGCAATACATTCCACCTCATTGAAAATTCGTAAAGTTATGGCGAAGTTTTTAAGTATTCTGTGCATGAAAATGTTACTCTCTGATCAATATAACATGATAACTGTATTCAAATTTAAACGAACTTTGTTATAGTATCTCTAAAAGAATATGAATATGGGAGAAAAGAGAAAGGTGGCTCTACAAACACACGTTTTATTCCTTCTTGTCATAAATATTATAATTGAACAAGTTGTTTATTAACTAACTGCACCATTTATACACCAAATTTGGTATAATATCCTTCATAAGATATTTAGATAGCATAAAACTAAAAAGCTGAAGAAATTGGGGGATAATTATGATAAAGTAAATTGCCGATGTACGTAAAGTCCTACTTTTCTTCCTGGTAAAATTAGATTGCGGGAAGCACAGCTTTGTATAGCATTTTGTCGCTAAATTTAATATGAGGTTGTTGCCATTAAATAAATAAATTTAATTAGCAATTCAAAACGTAACATAAACTAACGTTGTAATATACATACTTATACATAATGAATATATGCACACATCATGCATGTAAATTTTGGCAAATGGGTATCTTGGTTCATGTGAGAACCCATAAATGTTAACCTATAATTGTAAAAAGTTCTGTGGCTAACATAAATTAAAGTAGCTTTATGGTATTTTTCTTTAGAGCAGAGACACAACAGAATACATTAAAATACTATTTTATTAAATGTTTACAATTGTTCATATGATTTATATAAAATACATATTTTTTCTGTATAAATATTAATATTTGTAATGTATTTAATAATACAGGAGAATTTGAAAGTATATTACGCAAGCATGTCAATATTACATTGAAAATATATGCATAAGCAATTGAAACTAGAACTTTGCATACTGGGCCTTGTATAAAAAATCAGAAAGTCTTGACTTATTACATATCTAGTGCTTCGACAAAATTTTAAATTACGTACTAGGATAAAAATAAGAAGATTTAAGTATTGATGCCATATTTTAAGTTTTTATTTAAATATTTTATTGAATTATCCTTTTTTGTGAAATAATAAATAAATTTTAACTATATTCACAACACTGTATAAAATTATACATATAGAAATAAACTGTATTAATTTACAAATTAATTGCGTTCAGTACAAGCCACTTTCACAGCAATACAGAAGCGGCGACTCACGGCAGCATAAAACCAGGGTGTATAACTTTACTACTGTAGGTGCACAGGCTTCTTCAATATTAATCACTAGAATAAACATACACGCAGGGCTGAATATACCTGCGCAACAGAGGACATCGTAGCACCTATGAGTATTTAAACAAACAAAAAACAGTCTATTTTCCAGGCTTTCATGGTAACAAACTTGTCGACGAGCCTTTGATTAAAGTCTGAAATCTGCAAAATAAAATCTGCCTCTACAGAAAGTACTATGTACATCTTGTTTTGAAATCACGTTATTCTTCATATTAATACTTGCAGTGGGCTACTTAGTTGTTTTAATTTCAATTATTTATATATATTTCAGTGATCGAAGAGGAAAAGACTTGAAATATAAGTTTTGTAAGCGTTCATTTACTTTCGATTAACACAAAAAACGAAATAAAGCAAATACTTCACGAAATCACATGAAAGTTTACTAGCCTGCCTTTCAATAACAAATTACTATTGACGAAGCATCTGATTATCATCGCTGCTGGAGAGTTTCTTTATTGTGTGATAATGAAGTAATTGCAAGTTTTCTCATATTGTGTGTGTGTGTGTGTGAGGTTGTGTTGCCTTTGGTATGTTGTTTAATTATATTTATCTAATAGTCTGTTGAAATATTTTTACCGCGACGGGTGACCGAGATCGTTAAGGCGTGGATTCGTGATGTCTGGGGTTCGAAACCCGCCAGAACCGTCCTCCCTGACTGAGGTTTCTTCCAGTTTTTCCTCAGTCCTCATAAGTGGCAAATGCCGGGGATATGCCCTAAAACTTAGTTTTGGAACGTTTCCTTCCTTTAAAAAAAAATTCTTTCCCAATATATCATTTCATCTGATGTATCATCAGTGTCCACCGTCTGTGGTGCCTCAGTAGTAAAACGGGCATTAAACACTGCTAAAATGTTTATTTCCCTTCCCAACGCAATAACCAGTCTGTATAAAACTCAAAGTATGATATCCTGGAGACATACGTGACTACAGATGACGTTTCAGGTGGTGCATGCATACAATGGGTGTTATGGGCAAAAGACTTCTCCTAACGCTTCTTTCTCGGCCAAAATAGTCCATTGGTTGGCAATCTCACTGCCAACCAAGTCCTAAAAATAATAATTGTAAATTGAAACATCTGGCATAACATAGACGTTCCCCACATATTTTTACGCATAAAGACGCAACAAGAAATAGTTATAGGAAATTAAACTTTGAAAATTTGGGGATAACGCAATACGTCAACTTTCCAGAGGAGCTACCCCTGTCATATAATAGCTCCGGTGATTACACGAAATTGGTATACAAATAAGTTAGCCGTGTAGTCTTTTTGTAGAAATCCCTTCGGACATTGTCTATTGGTCTCATCGGAAATAATCGAACAATTAAGTCCCTCGCCTCTCCCAAACTAATATACAGTAAAATAAACTATTTTGTGTTTTCTTTTGTGGTATAGTGATCACTTACTTGTTTATTTCTGCATTTCTGGAATGTCTGCGATAAATGCCTTTATACAGAATTAAAGTTACTTGTTGGTAATAATAGTTTATTTATTTTTTATTATTATTAGATCTTCTTATTTAATAACCTTGTCCATTATTAAAAATTCTAGTTTCAATGGTTTATACATAAATTTGTAATGATTTTGCTAAGTTCCTATCTACTATGCTTTCATCCTGTGTGTATACACGAATTAACACAGCATTCTGAAGTAAGGTACATTCCTAATTATCTTATATTCAATGCTTTAATACACCTAACAGGTAAATCAACACTTTAAGACACATTCCTTAAGGGAAGATGCTAGTTTTGTGTAAAATTAAAAGAAGGATAATAACAATGGAATTTTCCGGATGCTCGTCTCGAACTCTTGTCTCTGAGTTTACACAGTGTGATGTTCATAGGAAATATGTAAATTCAAAACATTACTTTCTCATACGAATAAAATGGTGAAAACTTGCTAGAAATGTTTCATTTAAAAGGAACGGTGCGAACATGGGAACATCATTTGAAATGGGCGAAGTTTAGAAAGAGGGGAAATAAACGTACGTATGTGTGGACTGGCGGGCTAATGAAACAGTCTGCTAATCTTTGCGCATTTTATTCAAGCATTAATTTCACAACGTTTTTATTCATATGAGCAGCTAATATTTTGCATTTAAATATCTTCTATCAACATATATCAATGTGTAAAGTCTGAGATGAGAGTTCGATATGAGCTACCTGACAGTTCCTTTGTTAGTGTATACCTATTATATAATGAAACACTATGATTGGATATGTACCTAAGATTTTAAGGATTTCCCGTTATTATCATTTAATTTTTATGATATTTGAACTGATGTATTTTCTTATGTCTTAAAAATTTGTCCGATTTTGGATATGTTGTTAATATAACCATGACAGTTCCTTTGTTAGTGTATACCTATCATATAATGAAACACTATGATTGGATATGTACCTAAGATTTTAAGGATTTCCCGTTATTATCATTTAATTTTTATGATATTTGAACTGATGTATTTTCTTATGTCTTAAAAATTTGTCCGATTTTGGATATGTTGTTAATATAACCATAACAGTCGATCTAAATAAAATATACCTATACTACGCCTCTGTTCTTGAATGTTGGTTTGTTTATGTTGCTCCACATATACTAATGGATGCGCAGAAATTCTACGGCCGAAGATTTTTTTTTCTGTAGTTATGTTGCAACAATGTTTCTATATTTTGATAATGGTCACAAGTTTATTAGATTACTGTCCTCCAAGGGAAAGAGATATTCTTTAAAGTTCAAAAAGTAATATAAATTTGAACTGTGGTATTTATTTAATTTTTACATTTATTTTAAAATAATTTGCATGCAAACTTTGTTGCTGTGCCTTCTTACTAGCTATAAGTGCAGCAAATATTACATTAAAATTTTATAAATACAGCACGATCTGTAGTGTTAATGCTGAAACACTGTACAGTGTCTTTATTGTGCTCAAACTTTCCCCTAGAACTGGTGCCCCCTACAGTCATCTGTTTACTCGTAAGTAGCAGTTTGGGTAGCGTGAGTCGATGGTTTGTAGATGCAATAGATGAGACAGCAAGGAGAGGGATAACAATGAAGAGAGGTCGGCCAACTGCAGGGCATGTACCCTAATTAGGGCTCGCAGCAGGGGTGGGTGCCAGCGAGGTGCTGATGGGTCCGCTCCACGGGAGGCACCGAAATTCCCCTGTCCATGTAACACTAATAGAAAATAACAGCGGGATGCACTTTAGTCTGAATCCGGAATGCTGTTACTTTATGTAGCATATGCAAGATGCAGTCGAACATCCAATACCACTCAGAGGAGTGAATCGGCTCTTGTAAATACGGATATAGCAAGAAGACGAGAAGGATAAAAGCAATTCAAAGGATAGAATATGAGACGAAAGGAAAAAGAAAGAGAGCAGCAAAGAAGAAGAAATAAAACTATGAGAAATGGCCAAAATAGACGAAAAGGATGCAAAAATAAATTTAAAAGCAGCAGCCACAGTGAAAAAGGAAAGAAAAAGAGTTTGAAGGAAACACAAAATACAAAAATGAAGAAAGAACGAATAAACAAACAAACAAACTGGACTGTGTGAAAAGACTCCTTGCCTACGGTGAAAGAATGTAAAAGTGTTCACTTGTTGAATGATTTCATTAAATAATTTCAATGTTAAAACCTTAGTAACACACGTACATATCATGTAATTTTGCTTTGTTTTCCTTTAAATCAAATTCTCTGTTCATATAAGTGACAGTAGAATTTAATAAGCTACAAATGTATGTTTTTTTGTTTTTTTTTTTTTCAAAATTTTCTGTATACCTTGATTTTTAAATAAAATATAGAATCTGCTTCTTCGAGTGTATCTGATAGAGAGGAAAGCCTACTACAACGTATGTTGTACTCTCGTTTTTTCTTCTTGTAGTTGTAATTAGATTTTCCTCTTTCAAAAATATTTAATCAGCTCACTGGGATTAAGTAACTTATATGGAGAGAGAGAGGAGTCAAAGCGCTAGACAATATAAATAGAGTTCCTTAAGACTCACGTAAAGTTAAAAATAATAGGCTTTTCTCTCTTATCACACACAATGAAGAGAAGCAGATTTTAGAACTCTTAAAAATCAAGATGTGCGAAAGGAAATTTTGCAAAAATATTAAACTTTAGCAAATTATTAAATGTCAGTGGGTCTTTTGTGAGCCGAGTTAAAGAAATAAAATAGTTGGTGTGACTGACAATAATAAACATCTTCATTAAACATTTACCCCAATTTGTTATAGAGTTTAACGACCGTTTTTACTATAAAGGTACCACAGGCGGTGAACACTGATGATACACGAGATCAAATGATATATTGGGTAAGGATTCTTAAGGAAGGAAACGTTCCAGGCCTAAGTTCAGGGTACCTCCGCGAAATTTGCCATTTATGACGACTGAGGAAAACCAGGAAGAAACCTCAGTCAGGGAGGACGGTCCTGGAGGGATTTGAACTGCAGACCTCCCGCTCACGAGTCCGCACCTTAACGACCTCGGCCACCCGTGGCGGTGTTACCGCAGTGTGACAGTCTATTAAAAAGAGTCTTTACAAATTAAAGCATATGAACGTCAACTAGTGGCTACATCAGAAAGTAGTAAAATGAAAGCGGTCTTTTAGGTAAAGAAAGAGTCTATAACGTACATGCAGTTCAGAAGATGCCCAAAGGACTCGCCAGAAGGCTTGGCAAATGGGGATTAGTCGCACTTAGATGAGCATATCTGAAGTTGTGAAGAGCCGAATTAAACTTAGCAGGTTGTATCTTTGTTTTCTGGCGCTTTGCAGCATTGCAAGGTCATGTGGTAAGATCAATGGCCATATCAGAGAGACCCCGTCATTCTGGAGCATCAGTATCAAGCATGTTGAATATTTTCGGTTCCGACATCCGCTTACTTCACAAAGAACTGCGGAATAAATTGATTTTCTGCCTGAAGGCTGTCATTAGAAAGTTGCGTTTGATAGGTAGCACCGTGAAATGTGCCTAATGCAATCATTCATGACTGAAGAGATGTATGTTTAACAAAACTTAAAAACATACAAAGTCCGCAGATAATATATGTAAAACACCAAGCAACACCCAGAAGGAAAATATTAGGCCGTTTTTTCGAATAATAAATATAATAAAGAAATAAAATAGCAAAGAAAACGAAATTAGTGCGCAAAGAATTTTATTTTAGTGATGATATTAAGGTTTCTGCAGAGATTTCATATTCACTTCTTAACCATTCTAAAGTCTCAAAGCTGCTGTGAAAATATGCTCAAGAAAACAACCCAAAAATGAGAATATTTCAGCATTCATGCAAGATGGAGTACCATGCCACTGACCCGCAGGTAATAATTGCTTGCCTTCAACTGTTCCAGCTGCATACGCCAGGCTTGAAGTCGCCACGTACTCCCAATTAAAATGCAATGGGTAATGTTGCAAGATGCCAGTTAGAGAAGAAAATTTCGCTAACAGAGAAAACTATGGAATTTGAAGCAGTCGTGCAAATGACTCGCTTTCGGGTATCTTAGAGGCAGAACTTCTGATCAGTGTAAGTGTAGACCATAGCTACAAATTCCCTGAAAGGCAACGCGTTTATATTTAATTTATTTACTTTTTCTCTCTCTCAAGCTGAACGCACTCTCTATAATTTTGTTCATATTCGTTATTACTGATTAGTTCATACACGAAGAATAATTTTTCTTTTAAACTCATAAATATAAGGCACATACTAAAACGAATTGTAATGTTCTAGAAAGTTTTTATTTTATAATAGTAAAAGTAGATAAATAAATATTTTTTGGAATAATGTGACTTTTGTAATTAGCTCTTTTATGTTTCATTATTGTATATGCAAGTAACCTACCGGGTTAGCTCAGACGGAAACGCTTAGGAATAGTATTTGGGAGGTCTTAGGTTTAAATCCCGTGCTTTCTGAGGTTTACCGTTACTTTTCAGTTAATTTTAAGAATGGGCAAATACGAATTTACCTTCCACGGCATTATTCATCTTTATTCCATCTATCAAGTGCCCAGAATGACACTTGCCCAGAACCACCCTTAACACCTGGGTTCAAACCGGTTTCTTACAAATTAGATTGCTACCTGACTAATGATAAAATTGAACCTGCTATTTTTCTCCATAGAAAAATAATATTATATATTCACTAAGTATTATTATTATTATTATTATAAATTAAGAGACGCCCACAAGATTCCGTTCTCAGGAAACACCTAGTTGAAGAGGTCTCTTTGTGCTTCCCCCGTCGTTTTATGTACAATGTTTTACTTTTCGGATTGCTTATTCTATTTAGCAGTGAATTGATATTTGCTGCTTTTTTAAGTAGACCATTACTTTAAGGAAATGCATAAGATTTCCATTATCCTCAAGGTTTTTTAATGTCTCGTTTATGGGCTTGATCAGATTTTATTGCTGTACATTTTCCGTTTCTTGCCCTCAAAATTGAAATATATTCCATTGTATATGTTGGAATGTTGTTCAGCATTTTCTCGGAGGATATTTACTAATGAATGTACATAGGATGTGCTCTTGAAACGATTCCAACCTTCAGAGACATTGTTGGCCCTGTGCCGTTTGGCTGAGCATTTCCGAAGAATTTCGTTCTCCAACCATTCATTGATCGACGAAGTAATCATAGAAACTTTGGAGCTGTTCATTTTCTGGTGTGTTTTCCTGGACGCGTAACCAAACGTCGTTAATCATGTTTAAAGGTTCTTGCGCCTATCCGAATACAAAGTCGAATTTCTTCATTTTGCAAGTATCCTGTCACTAATCCAAGTTGGTGTATCTTTCTTCACAAGCACTGATTAAAATAATAATTACAGATAAAAATCTTCGCTGATGGAAACAAAATATTTATTCAATGATAGTCAACTCTAAGTCAACAACAATCGTCTTTGTATTCCAGCCCGCCATGTAATTATTGTAACTGTGAACAATCTCTCGTAGTATTCGCAGAAATGCGTACAGTGCAGGTATGACGGTGGTTTCTTCCAAAGAACTTCCCAGATCAACGTGGATTGTGAAGACATGTTTAAATTGCTTACTGAAACTATTGAATACTCCATCAATAAAAAGGAAAGAGTCAGTTACCAAAACAGCCCTGGCAAACATTAATATCCTATATTTAGATCCGCTATTGTCGACGTGCAGAAGGAAATTTTCTCCGTCTTTCATAGTTAATAATTGTTCAGACAGAATGACTTGAGATCTCCTGCATGAGCGATCTTTTTTTGAACCCTGTTGTTTATTCCTAAAGCGATTCAACGCCATTTACTACTTTGCCTTCATTGGAATTGCAGTCACAAAATCATAAGTACGATTAAATAGCTTTACAATTTCTTGCGCTTAGATTATTAACACTACCTATTATTTCATCTGCTTACCTCACGCGTTTCATTTGTTTTCTAACATTATTTGGTGCATATTCAGAACACATGTGCAACTCCTTTCTTAAAATGACTTTTTTCCGTTGAAACACGCCCTTTACTATTATTCATCTTATAATTCTCACAATGACAATAAAGGACGGCTTTCTTTCTTTTATAATGTGCTGTATATTGATATTCGTTGTTGATTAACAATGCTTACTTTTGCTAGTCGGTGAATTCCAAGAAAACCATAATGAACATGAAGGGGAGGATTTTGTCCTCTAACATCTCTTAACTGACTTTCGACCTTCAGCTTTACTAAAAAGTGATTTTCCTTAATCACCTAATTAGTGTTTTTCCCAGAACTCGGACTCCCTATCTCCGGACAAGTGTTACAAATTTCATCTCTCTGTGTATGACTGCGTCTTCTGTGTTTATGATATCATCGAGGCGGCTCTGAAATAGGATTGTTAAGTTATTCAGGGATCCCCGCATGCTCTATGGGCGTCCTGAATAAATAGCTCCGCAAGGCGAATGGCCGAGGCTTTGGTGTGTAAATCCCTAGGAAAGTAAGTCTTGCTACAAACGAAGATAAGTAATACTGCAAAAAAGAAGAAGCAATGTATACAGGGCTAAATAGGCTAAACAACAAAAACAGTAAAAGTCTCAAAAAACAGTTACCAGCAAACACATCCCGTAAATGTTAATGTAAAAGTTTTATTATATATAAACAAATGGATTAAATTATTCTAACAAAGTAGAGAATTAAGACAGAAGTACCCGTAATATAGTTTAAGGGTTGCTCGTCATTATATTATAAACAGATGGAAAGGCTACATATAAACATGCATCAATAAATTCTATTATGGATTGCAACTTTGGTTTGTCGTAACAGCAGCCGTGTTTTTTGACTTATATGAGCAACGAATGGAAATGTAGAGATCTTATTTAATATTCACAAGGTATCTGTGCCTTCAGAACGAGCTATCTGCCTGCCTGCTCGCATTGTTTACCGGTCGTTGTGTTCTTGATTCTCCCGCAAAACTCAATATGAATAATAACCTAGATAATGCAGATGTGCTTATTTGAAGGGGATATACAAGGTTGTTCAAAAGTAACTGAACATCATTTGAACTTAACGAAGCAGTTCTGAAACGTGTTTCACGAAACTCTGTCTCCGAATTTTATTTCGTCTCTTCCTCTAAGTCGGATCTTCGTCCTTTTATTGCGGATTTCAGCTTTGGAAATAGCAGGCGCTAAGCCAGGAGAGCAAAGAGGATGAGGAAAAACAGTCTTTATGTTTTTTGTTGGTGTCTTATGTCTTAACCATAGACCTATGTTTCACCTCCAGTAAAAGTTGCGATCCAAGAGCTCCCGAAACCTCGCGACAATGCTGTCTTTTTGTTGAGGGACAAATTTTGCTACAACAGAATGCATATCGAACTTTTCTGTCAGAATTCCTTGACACAATCCCACAGAAAGTTTAGTCTTTTGGCAGCTTTTCGAACAGTCAGACATAGATTCTCATGGATAATCTCATTAATTCTAGCCGCATAACTCGTCCGTTGATGTCGATGGCCGTTCAGTACGCGGACTATGGACTTCCGACCAATGTTAAACCGCGCGAACCACTCATAGCACTGAGTACGACTTAAACAATTATCACAAGTAATATCACAAGAGGGTCTGAGATTTCCGATAAATTCACCAACGTAGTGAATGCATTTATCTGAATAGCGCATACCCTCAAGTGATAATAATTAAGACTATTACATGAATAAAATAAATATTTAAATACAATTCCTCTAAATTTGGTTTACAAAATTGTAATAATTGTACATTTGCATTATGAATACTTAACCCTATCAAGCCATCTTGGAATAGATGAATGTCGATTGTCAGCATTGCCAATATAGAAAATCCAAATTGGGTTCAGGAGTATTCCGTGAATAGAATAAGAATGAAATTAACATATATTTGAAATTCACGCACAGAATGTTAACAGTTATACAAAATGTAATACTTACTTATAAATGTCTACCTATTTAGAAACCGTGAGAATGAAATAGAAGAAAGTGGCACATTTGTTATCGTTGGGTTTACTATTACAACTAAGAAAAACAAAACAGAGATAAAATTTTACCATTCTGAACAACGTGTTCATTATAATTTATGGCTGTGTGGCAACGAATTGTTATATAACTTACAAAATTATTCCAGACTCTTTGATTAAATATGCAAAACAGTTGTTTGTTTCCAATACCTTTTCACAGCGCTAGAAAGTGGTCATTGGTGCATGCTCAGGAATTAGAAGGTATAGTGTTGGCTACTCTAACCACAAGACAAATGCATTTCGCGAGGTAAAAGTATTTGGTAAAATGACAATTTCATTACATTGGACTGTATTGGTTGAAATTTACAACGTTGTTTCATTTCATTGGTCGATATAATGACGTCACATAAGTGAAGTAGTTTCCATAAACTTTTTCATCATCTCATGAGCCTCGGTAAAGGATTTATGAAGTTGACGCAAAATTTGATGTTAATGTTCTACTCATGAGAGCCTGCCATCTCAATAATCGCAGACACCCACAGCACTGTTGCAAAAAAGTAGCGTGGAACTCGACTGAAATAAGATAACCGCGCAATGGATGAGAGGCGTATCGTATGAGCTCTTCACTGCTATCAACTGCTCTTTGTTACATTTCTTTATTGCAGAGTTTTGAAAGTTGGGATATTTTTAACACATCTTGTATGTTTCAGTTTAGTTTACTAACGTGATTAGAGGTAAAGTTGTGTTATTAGTTTTGTTATACTGCTGAAACTTAGTTGATTTTAGACATATATAATTTTCGTGTAAAAAAGTGAGACGGTGATTTTTAAGGGAATTCTTTAGTATTTCTGCTGCACACAGCCGTGTTTCATCATGCTAATCAAGTTAGGACACTGATATCTGTTCTCGATAAGAAGCCGCTTCTGATGTAAGTACCGTCATCATGGATAAATGTTGTAACGAAGTCCTAGAAAATCTCTAAAGCGATTTGATGCAAACCCCGGCTTAGAGAACTATTCAACTTTTAAAGTCACGTTTTACCTAAGTAACGGTTGTTCAAGAATTGCTACGTGATGATGTATGCTGTGTAAAAATTCTATAATGATAGTGGTAACTAAAACACGGACATTGCCCTAAATGCATATTTTATTTTTGTGCACAGAAACTTAGGTAAACATAACCCAAATCCTTTTCAGATCTTCAGAATATTTTAATGCAAGTTTTCAGTCCTATAAATGCCTAATTTGAAGGTTAGCGCCTATTTTAAAATAAGGGCTTACAAATGCCTACTTTGCTATTGCGTTACGCGCTTGATTCATTGTTTATTTATTTATCTCAAAACAAAGTCCATACTGCTGCATACTGTTCTACTAGAGGCATTCAAAAAGGTTTACAAGGGTCACTTTAAGGCTCTGCTAAGATCGAAATCGATAGTTGTAGATGATGAAACCACATGTCATAAGCACTACTGTACTTGGACTGAGGCATTGTTAACAGAGCTGAATTTATAGCTGGAGAGAGGTCCTACACTCGTTTAAAAGGTTTTCTAGCTGTGTAAGATTTCACTCGAAGTCGCATGGTGCAAGGTCAGAGTTGTAGAGTGAATGGTCAAGCAACTGGACTTTGGCGCCTGCGTGTTTCAAAGATTATGATACCTAAATATTTTCCCAATAAATTGTTTTACTTATTCTTGCTTGAGAAATACGAGTACGAAAAATTTAATTGCAGGCCCATAAAACTCACACTATATTGTCTATTACATAAATATTTAATTACATAGTGCCTATTTTCTAGCTTTTTCCCGTTTTTGTTCCTTTTTGCCCACCTATTTTTTTAAGTTTTTAGTGCCTGAATGCCATGGCTTCAGTGATGATGAGAAAATTAGAGTTTAGTGCGTTGTAAATGTAGAGTCTATATTATAAAGATATCCGTCAACACACAGAAATTCAGGGATAACATACCCTTGCCATAATTAATTAATTATTCAGCACTGAATATATCTACAATATTTCAAAATTACTTTCCTGCAGCACACACAACTAGTGGCTTTAACTGAACATAGGAGTCCGAATTTTTATGTAATATTATCCTAAAACATGTAAATAAATATGTAATAAAAACCTCAAAATAAATAGTATCGAAATTGCACAGTCACATAAAAACCATTCCAAACAGTTGTATTAAAAGTAAACTTTAAAAAAAAGATTGTTTTAACACAAGTTGCACATTTATATATGTCACATTAACTTTCAATGCAATCTAAAGTAAATCAAGGCATGAAACACAATATGTCACAAGATATTTCTGCATATGATCAGATCCGTTGGCGATCGGAAAGCGTGTGCTCGTATACATAGTGAAAACGATCTTATCTCGATAGCACACGACGGGGCTGATCTGGGCCTCTCGTTTCTCCGCTGAGGATCTAAGAATAGATAACATGCAGTTGTAGCCTTCCACATGCGTCACTACACGTTACAAGCACTTTTTTCTTTTGTACATCCCCAGAACACAACGTTTTTGAACCATCATTAACGAATTGCATGATCTGCTGATAATGGCATACAGTTTGGATGCTTTATCCGAACTGGGTCTCCTCATGAACAAGTTTACAATATATCGACCCAAAACATCGGTTGGGTCATCAAGATATGACACAGAATATTCTAATTCTGTTCTAATGGACTCCGGAGTTTATTCTTAGAACACAAAGTATCTCTTATGAAGTGCAGATTCTTCGAGAATTAGACGACCACCGTACTTCTCGAGAAAAACCACGGTATTTTGGCATTTGGACTTTGTTCCGTGGTATGTTGACACATATGTTTGCGAAACTATTTTCGATACATCTACTTTATTATTAAAGTCTGTTTTTTTTTAACTAAATGCAACTGTTTCTCTTTGTTGTAAAGCGCGCTTCATGTGTGCTGCTCCAATTGAAATCTCATTGCAGTCTACTTATACCCCACGCTCTTGAAACAACGCCAGCATCGTCCTTAGTTATCCAGAATCGTGGTTTTGCGGCTAAACAACTTGTAAACTGAATTAGTGTCAAATAAGTGTGAAACATATAGCCAACAGCAATGAAGCATTCACGTAAAAATAAAGCTATTGTGCAGTATAACAAAACATATATGCTGCACCTCCAGGAAATACCCTAACCCTGAATCGTAAACACCAGGTAGGTAACTAGAGATAATGATAAAAGTTAGGCTGGCTTCGGGCTATGGAATGAGGCGCACATTATGTACTGAAACCTTTCAGTCAGCTAGGTTTTACCAGGGTTAAGAAGGAAACACAAGATTATAGACTATTAAAAGAAAATGCCAGGCTATACCTGTGTGATTGACCTATCGGGAAAACTGAAATATACGTTCCATTGCGTATCGACAACTTTCCATTTAAATTTGTATTATTTAAAATAATACTTTACTATTTTCTATAACTGAACACGTTTAATTAATGCGTGAATTGTTCATTTTATGTAAAAATATGCAATTATCCTACAAATATATTGAATGAAAGTTAATTAGAAACCTAGTAAACCATTTTAACTGTAAAACATGTATGTAGCACAATAACTGGATATCGCTACAGCAGCGAAACACTTCACAGAACTAAAAGCACACTAGAGGAAGGTTATGGCAAAGATCAACAAATTGACAAAATGCATTAGAAGCTAACAATAAAAACAGTCAGCTCTGGCTCACAGAAAGGGTATATTCTTCTTCATGATAACGCCCGGCCACATATTTACCAAAGATCATTCCATAACCTGAATGAAAGATTACTAAACTTTGCCTCATTCAGCATCTTTACCTGATCTTTAGCAATAATCTGATACGGTAGAAATGTCATCATTTCTAGAAGTTACGATTTTTAAATAGATAAACTGCTACTAATTAGCAAAAATATATTATTTTAATATTATTAAAGCTAATTTTGAATGTATTCGGATTAAAACACAAATGGCCATTATTTTCCGAACGACTAATTGCGACTTTTATCTGTTGAGAAACTTAAAAAAGCAAAATGTATATGAATATTCCACAAAGGTTAGAAAATTAAAATAGTCCGTCACGCAGGAGCTGTATAAACCAAACTAATTCTCAGCAAATGGAATTTCTGAAGGGTATTACAGAGCCCTTTTTAAATTTCGGTTTTCAGGTCTACCCCGACTCCTAATGGTCCGATTTTCCTTATTTTCAGCGATTATTTTTCTTGTTTTATTTAAATGGTATATCCCGAGTTTCGTTGCGAAAAAACAAATTTTGATGCCGCTAGAGCAGTTTTAAAATTTTGGGTTTCAGGTTAATCAACATTCCTATTTAATAGTCTATTTTACTGATTTTCAGAAACCATTTGTCTTTTTTATTTCAATGAAATATACAGAATTTCGTTTAGGAAAAAAAATAATTGCAACTGCTAGAGCGATTTTTAAGTTTTCGCTTTAGGTTAGTTAACCCCCACTCTATAAATTGCAGCTTCAAGGTATAGCCTCATTCCTAGCGGTCTGATTCCCCCGATTTTCAGCAAGTATTTTTCATATTTTATTTAAATAGTATATTAAAGTGTTTCGTTGCGAAAAAAGATTGGTGCCTCTAGAACGATTTTTAAATTTTGGCGCTCAGATAAACCCACGCTCCTAATTTTCTGATTTCACTAATTTTCGGAAACATTTGTTCTATTTTTATTTCAAGAGGTCCTATGCCGAGTTTCGTTGAGAAAAAATGAACATTGCAACTATCAGAGCGATTTTGTTTTAACTTTTGCTTTAGGTTAAACCCCGTCCCTAATGGTCAAAATTTGCTGGTTTTTGAACTTGATGAACCATGTATTAATTGATCGTTATATGCCAAGTTTCGTTGAGAAAAAACATAAATTGCGGCCGCTGATGCATACGTATAAAAATATATGTATCTCTTTAGGTTAACCTCGACTCCAAATGATCCATCTTATTTTGCTGGTGTTTTAATACTATTAATCGTTTGTTAATGCCAAATTTCGTTGAGTAAAAACAAAAATTGTGATTGCTAGAGCGTTAATATACATGCATATTGTGTATACATTTTTTTCGTCGCCATTTTAGTGCCGAGTAAATAGGTCGATGGAGATTTGAAGAATTTTTTTCAAAAATCGTTTCATGGGTACTACAGCAATACCTACCTTCCTTTGGAGTTCACTAAAATAATATCAGGGGAAAGAACTAGAGCGCTTGAGTGCAATGTTTTTCAAAGTATGTGAAAACATATCTCAATACGAATGTCCACATCTTCTATGATAGAGTTACGCGATGTAATTGTGAAGTACAACAAATATTTTGAGTGTTACATTTAGAGAATAAAAATGATGTCTTTAACGTTTATAGATATTGTAACTAATTGCACAAATAATCTCGGAAACGAAGAAAGCTCAGCTCTGAAGTAGAAAATATGGCTACTTTTGACATATTTTAGCTCTTAACTTTTGGAACTATCAAGGAATTAGCTCGGTTTCCCTCCACTTCAGTAACAAAATGGAAATTCGTGCGTTCGTCCCATGCAGTGCGACGTCATCATTACCGAGGGGTTATACATCAACGTTGCCAACTTTGTTTCGCAAGATTTCAGAATGATAACGAACTTATTGCCATCATAGCTGCACTACAGCCAATCACGTGCTGCAAGCTGACATGCAAGTGATATCTAATATCCTATCTGTATATCGATTTCCTATTTATCATCCGCGGCGTGTTACAGTATAGCCTGGTCGTTCTGATGGAATACCTTTGATTCATGTATCTGGGTTAAACGTTCTCGAAATCTTCCCAAGTTTGGTAAAGCAAGTAGAGACCCCATGCCAATTCAGCACAGTGTGCTATGTTCACGTCTATCTGCTTAAATGCATTCCAACAGATACGAAAAGATGGATCTCTGATCCCACACCACTGCATTTGCTTAATTTGTCAGATTAACTTTATTCTTATTAAAGTATTTATTGCCGGGGGAGGGGGGAAGATTGCTCAGGCGGTAATGCGCTTAGAACGCCGGGTTAAAATCCTTCCATTGGGTTTATCGTGCTTACTTAGGCAAATGCTGCAATGAATCTGTCCTTTCCACGAATTTTCCGCTTTCGCATTTCATACCATGTAATTCCGTTGGTTCTGTTACAAAGTCGAAGATACTGGGCGAACGTGGTTTGCGGTGGAAAGGTTTCTGCCCCTGCGTCTGCAAGGAAGCGGTCTTTCTGTGGGGTTGGAACTCCGTAGATGGGGGCCTCAGTAGCATTAGGGGGTTCTATCTAGAAACAATGTTAGTTCTTCACCACTTCAGGATGCTGGCCGCCCGGTTTCTATCTCACCACATGCCTTCCTCCCGGAGGAGAACGTAGGCATCAATGGCCTGCCATTGAGCAAGGCAGAAGTACCGAAATATTCCTCCTCTTAACCTAACAATCCAATTCAATTCAAAGCATTTCTTATTTTCATACGCTAAAGGGGATTATAGAAGCTATGATATGTTAGGCAACCAATGTAAAAGCATTAAACTTCTTTTTATAAGTGAGTAGAAAGTATAATTTATCTACTTCCTCTTTAATAAAATACGTTCTGAAATAGAATTAAATTAAGCTATGATTAAAAATATCATGTATTTGTACTATAAAATGTGAAAAAAACTCAATAATTTACTCCAGATTTTCAGTAAGGGAATATTTCTTTTATTAAGCTATTTTTTACAAGAATTTGTCTGTAACTATGACTGGCAGAATAGTATTTAGTATAAAGATAAAGATAAAGGTAGCCTATTGTGTCCCATAAGGGCAAAGGTGTCCTAACAAGTAGGGAAAGTTCGCTTTTTCGTAACGTGGTGAGTTATTCCACGTTAGTTTAAAGCGATATTCACAAGAATTTGTCTATGGCTGTGACTGGTAAAATATTATTTACGTATTTATTTCAAATAAAATATATACCTATCAATGAATTTATCTATTCAAGTGTGGCGTGTAAAAACTGCCAAAATATACTTCATTATGCGGAATAACTTAACCCCAAGTATTAAAGGAATTACGTAAAGTAATATAAAATTTTTCATTTTATATAAATAAAATTGCTAGAAAATAGAACGGCGAGCTTCATAACTTCAACAATTAACTAAATTATATATAAGTGTTCAGTAAAGGCAAAGAAGTAAAAGAAAAAATAGTCACTTAAGAGATATTACGTAGTTAGTTGTCACTCCTCAACTGACAGGAAGTTTACTGTAACAAATGAAATAAAAAGGAAATCAAACAAAAAGCAAAATCTAAAATGTGCGGAGAATACTGTAAAATTTGAAAAGTAACTTTGGTCGCAATACATTTATGATATCTCACATACCGGTACAAAAGCTTCAGGAAAAGTCTGCTTTCATCGAGATCGTTGCACTTGGAAAGTTGTAAAATCTTGCAGAAGTCAGACTAAGTAATCAAAAAGGTGAGGTTGTGTTGACAATCCATCCAATCTGAGATGAGTTCAACTATGATTCCAGAGCTAGTCAAGTTTTTATCACTTTCCCAGAACATTCAATTATATATTACTTCCATTCGGGTGAAGGCTATGTAAAACAATACAATATCTGTTTCTATACTCACTAATTGTTTAATATGTTTCAAGATTATAAAATGCTATCTCGTTTCCTGAATATTTTAGATTTTGATGTGTTTTGCAGTCTCTTCGGACTGTTCACATAAACGGCTTGTGAGGTTTCTAGGTAGAGTCCCATCGTCCATAGGTGTTTCCGGAGCGCCCATTTCCAGAAAGGATTAGTTTTTTCTGGTTTGTTTCTGTTCTAACTCAGAAAATACATGGTCTGGGGGCTAACGGCTGTTTTGACAAGAATTTTGCTCGGTTCTTGACCGGGATAGTTCTTCCATCTTATCTTATCTTTTTTTTTTTTAGCTCATTAATATATTTCATTTTAAGCAATAAATATTCTTGCTAATGTTGCAGAAACTTCTTGTCCCATGAAGTACGTCTTAGCTCCTTTTGTCAGCTTGCCTGCCACCTCGTTACTTTCTATGGCTCGATGTCCAGGCAGTCAACAAAGTTGTAATCATTTTCGTTATAATGTAATATACTTCTTTAAAACTAAGTTAGCTTATTTTTCTTTGTTTCATTTCTTTGTACTGCCAAGTCGCTTAAGATTGCGAAACAACCCGAATATTCAAGGCTGTTGAGTTAACTGTCATAGCCACTGAGAGGTTACATTGCCAGCACTATATTACCCCGGACAAATTAACCTCTACTTTCCAGATAGAATATATCTCCCCGGTTGTCCAGAACATTGGGCATTAGTATTATTAGATACTAATTATGACTTATGAGGAAACCTCGAATACATTTATTATACTGGCTAACCCACTAGCTCCTTATATTTATTGAAGATGTGCAACACTGCAATGTCATAGACTCAATTTGCTCTGCTTTTTACCTGGATATTAGCGGTGTTAACCAAGTGTATCTTTCAAAGGAAAACAGACCTTATGCAACATTCTCGCTTAAGGAAAAATTCATTGCAAAAACATTTAATCCTTGTTATTATAACGTTTGTGACAGTAACGTGGGAAGATATTAGGGTTCTGCAATTTGATCCGTTATGGTATAATGCTAAATGAAATCTTCAAATCCTGACTCAAAGATATGAAACGGATCTTAAATGTTGAGAAGGAGAAAGCATTTGCTACATTACTGGTACGGTATGCTAGTTAACTACCGGAAGGTCAAAGAAGGGTTCAAAAATAATGCTGCTAAACATTTTCGCAGCTTGTCATTCGAAACTACTCCACGTGAAGCTTGTCTACTGTTTCATTCTAGACTGCTATTGGCGATGGTGCGGTCAGACAGAGAGTCTCTATCCGAAAATATCTGATAACACTCAAAGACTCCCCTGTTGTTAACGAAGAAAATGTGGTGACTATACCACTTCTAAATTGAAGCAGAATTTATGAAACGGTATGCTCACGGTTGCCCGGTGGGAATGAAAAGGAATCAGCGGTTAAGTTTTTTTTCTACATATTACTTCGTACTCATATTCTTAATGCAAATCCAACTAAATAAAATTAAAAAGTCCCATTTTAGGCCCAAATAAAAAATCTTGTTTATAAATTAGTACTACATATCTATGTAATAGTAATGTCGAAAAAAAAACTGAAACTGTTCAGATCACCTATGGGGATGGGAGACAACTTGCCCAGAGTGACACTCTCCCACAACCACCTTCATATCTGAATTCAAACTGGTTTATCACAAATTACCCTGACCAAGAATAAGTTGAAGTTCCTATAGAAAAATAACAAATGCCTAGCTATCTATGTTACTATTATTATTATTATTATTATTATTATTATTATTATTATTATTATTATTATTACAAATTAAGAGATAGCCGACAAGATGTTTCCAGAGAGCACTGCGTGAAGGTGGTCTCTTTGCGTTCCCATATCTAATTTTTATTTTTGCTATAAATGTCTTTTAATAAAAAATTACTATTTCCACTGGAAAGAGAGATTAAGTAATTAAGTTATAATATATATTTGTGTAGGTCATTACTTTAAGAAAATACATAAGAGTTTCATTTTCCTCAAAGATTTTTAATGCTTCACTTATGGCTTGATCACATTTTATTGCTGATTTCGTTTCTTCCTTCAAAATTGATATCTTTATGTGTTGTATGATCAACATGGTATTCTGCACATTCTCGGACTGTGTTTACTGAATGTAATTTGGATCTGCTCTTGAAAACAGAATTTCGAGGCTTCGAAGCTTCCAACTTTAAGAGACCTTGTTGGTCCTGTGCAGATATCCTGAGCAGTGCCTCATACCTTTCAGAAGAATTTCGTTCTTCAACCATTGATCGACGAAGTAATCATAGAAACTTCGGAACTGTTTATTTTCTGGTGTGTTTTTCTGGATGCAAAATCAAGCATCGTCAATCGTGTTTAAAGGCAGGTGAGTCAATGCAGCACGCATTCAAATGTGAAGACGAATTTCTTAATTTTGAAGGTTTTTTGTCACTAAGTAAATTCCTGCACTCTTCTCCATAAACGTTGATTAAAACGAGAATTGCAGCTAAAAATCTTCGCTGATGGAAATGAAATCTTAATTGACTCAATGATAACCATCTCAAAGTCAACAATTGTCCATGACTTCAGTCCGCCAAGAAAATCTTCGTAGATGTGAACAATCTCTCGTATATTTCGCTCTTCTTATTTGGTGGAAGTGCGTACAGTACAGATATGACATTGGTTTCTTCCAAAGAACGTCTTCCAGATCAGCGCGAATTGTGACGACTACTTGCTTACTGAAACTCTTGAATGTTCCATCAATAAAAAGAAAGAAACAATTATCAAAAAAGTCCTTTCTTTTACACTAGCAAACACTAATGTCCTTATCAACGAGCAGAAGGAACTTTTCTCCGTCGTTCATAGTTAATAATTGTTCACACAGTTTGACATCTGCATGAGTGGATCTTTTGTTGAGCTCAGGTGTTTTCTCCAAATGCAATGCAACCTTTGTTTACTGCTTGTCAGCGTTAGCATCGCAGTCACAAAGTTGTAAACGCGATTAAAAAGCTTCCAATTTTTGATACTGTTTCCTCTGCTTCCCTCGGTCGCTTTGTGGCATTAGCACCTGTTTCTTGTAATTCGCACAGCCGCGATAAGTGACACCTTTCTTGTTTCTATAATTTGCTGTGTATTGATATCTGTTATATACCATCATTGGCTTATCCATGCTATTTGGGTGAACTTCAACGAACCCAACTTAACGTAAAATGTTAACTTCAGGTAACTATCATGACTCACTGAGATTAACTAACAGGGCCAGCAGCGGGCAACATCAAGGGGAGGATTTTCTCCTCTACCCTCTCCTCTCTTACTTGACGCTCCACCTATAGATGCATTCTAACGTGGTATAACTCGGACCTTCCGAGCAAAGGTCGCTGGAATCCATCTCCGAGCAAGTGTCACAAATTAGTCTATGGTACCAATGGACGTAAAGCTCTAACTGAAAAATAAACAACTTCCCAGGATGCTCACTTGTATTAAAGCGCTCTGGCTTCGAAGCGTTAGTTATAGTGCCCTTTACAACACTGGTGGATGCACAATAATCCTAACTTGCTTATACCTGCTCAGTGTTTATGTTCATTTCATGTATTAATGTAAATGTTATTCGCATCTATGGTCGTGTTAAAGTTCATTTCGGTTTCTAGTATTAATCACTAATGTTTCCTTCTATCTTCTAGAGCCTCAAACCCACCATATCATTATATTAATCCTGGGTAGAAATTGGGATCAATATTTGTAGGTTTTCTATAAACTACGAATTGCATAAAACGACATTATAAGGAGCTAATGGTTCAGGCTGTGTTAGAGAATAGATTAAAAAACAAAAACATAAAATGTAATAAAAAAGAAGGATTGAAAACTTGATAACATTGTATGCGTTGTTCCGGATCTTTCATATAAACAGGCAATGTTGCTATTATTTATATAAAATGAATATTATTTCAAATATTCCGTTCTACAATACAGTTTTTTTAACCAATATTGTACGTTTTGGGTATGTTTTGAAGCAAAAAAGAATATTTAATTTCACAGTCTATATTTACATACGCTAGCTTTTATATGGTAGCCTTCAGCAGCTAGCAGATATCAGAGTTAAAATAAATCTGGTGTAGAAAACCAATACATCGATATGGTTTCACTATATCGGTTCCGTGTCGATATGCCGATAGGAACAGCCGTGTGAAAACGTTTCAGTGCCTTGCCTTGCAAATGAAAGGTACTCTTGAAGAAGCAACAAAAAATCAACAAATAATCTGCAGATGCCAACAATACTTCAACTGCAGGAGACAATTTCTGCGCCAAACAAATTGGCTTTCATAACGTAAGCCAAATTAGATTCCTCGCCGGTAATTTGATTTAATCTCATTTTGATTAAATTTTTACCAGCAGTAGCTTTGTGGCGGGGAAGGAAATGGAGAGGATCTCGAGAGTAGGGAATGTGGAGGGGGAGATTACTGCAGCTAGCAAGACTTAGGACTTCCTCTCTGTAAAGGTGACAGTCTGTGAATCTCGCTTACGTAGCAAGTTTTCTGCTGTTTTATTTGATTTATTAACGTCTAATGTGTCCCTTCCACAACATACAAATTGAAATTTATGGCTTCCTTGAAGAAGTTCTTCTGCCAGTACATCACAGAATGAGGGGGGCATTAACTATCGGAACATTTTCTGTTCCCCTCTACTGCCTTTTGTACGTCCTCACCCTTATTTAAGACGCGGCCCTTTATCCATGCATTATAAGGCAAGGAACCGCCAAATTTTGTCAAAGGCATCTTTGGGTACACTTTTTGTTGTGGTATGTGCTCTCTTCAGAACGTGTTATAATTCTAAGCAATTTTTATTTTTATATCGGCTATCTTGGCCATTCTGAAAAACAGGCTTGAATTCCTCGCCTAAGAAATGAAATTTTTTAACCATATGACTAAGCCTAGAGATAATAAAACAAATATTTGTGAAGGAAAAACTCAAGTGATTGCAGAACATATACTCTGCTTAATTGCTCATATTTTAAAATAAAAAATATGCTTTATTCTCTGAAGAAAAGTTAACAATTTTTATTGTAAATTGCAATTTAAGGTAGCGCATGTAATTTAGTTGCATTTTATTGGATTGGTACGGAGAGAGGAGGATATTTCGATACTTTAACCTTGCTCAAGGCCGGAAAGAAGGAACGGGATACGGGAGACACCGCGCTTCTAGCACCCAGGTGCGGTTCTCAATTAGAACACCCCGACCGACACGCAGACCCTTCTTCAAGGAATTCTAGCCTCTCAGGAGAGCCGGAGAAACACTTCCAAAGCGCAAGCTACCGTCACACCCCCACACAACACCAGCTCACCTCTCATAGCACTTTTGACCCTGTGGCAGAACCAACGAAATGAAATATTAAGTGAGAGAAATGAGAATTCGTGAAAAGGAAATGTGAATCCCAGCACTTGTCTATGCGATTAAGCGAAACCCCGGGACTTGAGCCCAGGACCTTCCTGTTGCTACTCACAAGGGTTAACATCTGAGCCATTCTCTCATTTCCATAAACCTTCAGAATGCATTTCGTCTGTTTCATTCCAAGGCGGTCATTATGTTTATAGAATTCCTCCATAGTCCCAGTTTACCGAAAGAATACAGTCACATAGTTTGGTAGCTAATTAACTCTGTTAAAGTTCTGTAATTATTTTAATATCGTAGTAGTTTCATTGCAGACGGACTCCGTTGTTTTCACCTATAATTGTAAGATTTGACGAAAACTTTATTCTGCTCTTATTGATGGTTGCAAGGGATATAAACTGCCGGTTAAAATTGCACTCCACTTACCCGTCTCGTCTTATCAATCGCCTTTGCGCATCATGTGATGGATGTTTGTTTAAATTTCGCTTCTAAAGTGCAGAACAAAATCTTAATAGCCTCGTCCCATCCTACCGAGTATTACATCGCCATGAGTTATCACGTAATCTCGACCGTTGCTACTGTCATTTTCATACATCAAAGATTGAGTGGAAACTGAACATTTCCTGTTTCTCATATTATTAAGAATGATAAAGGGTGTCTTATTTAATAAATAAATGAATAAATTATTTATTCTCACGTCTCACCCGGTCACTGTTAGCATTAAACATGTATTGAAGATGATTGTCGAGACGTGACAAGGTTGTTTTCCTGTGCTGATACACCCCCTTCCTCACGCGTATTATATCAGCGTAACATAATAAATAGCTGGGGATGACTGTAATCTCAGTTCCAGGGAAAATGACCGTCAAGGTTTGTCTTCAGATATTCGGGAATGTGAATATGTAACATACTATTCATTTCATATTTTGCTAAAAAATAATAACCTTACTAAAATATTTATAAAAACAAACACATTCGATCATTTACATATGTATACTGTGGACAAAATAGAGGTCCCATTTCAGATTTAGTACAGCTTCGGGTAACGTGACAAACACACTAGCGTCCATAAGAACTTGTCTATCATACTACATTCGAGCGGTTAACTAGGAGAGTTTAGTGTTCTCAAATCAAAGATCTCTTGCACCACTGGTACAATACCGCTCAGATAATTTCATGTACACAAAATGCTTTACTCTTAATTACTCTAGACTACAGGACATGCAGCGGTTGGTCTTTTCATGTGTGAACAAGGCGCTACCTCAGGTGGATTTAATGAATAGTCCCATATCAAGAACTGGGCCATTTTTTTCTTTTTTGTTTTAACGTGTACATCAAATATCCCTAAAATATGACACATCTAAAAATAAATAAAAAATGCTAAATACTGGATAAATAAATTTTAAAATATCTTTGTAACAGTTTTATAAAAGGTCTAAGAACAATGAAAGGCAGCAACAAAGTAATACATTTGAAAAACAGCTTCATATCTAAAAATTACAAAACATAACAACACTTTATCGCAAAAAAAAATCGAATTAAAATGGCAACTACAAACGTTATCTTGGGTCATGTTATCTCGAGACAGTAGACAGCCCCAGGCAATTTGCCCTTAGATTTAAGTTAAATAGAAAATACAGTGCATTTCACGAATTCTTAGGGTAGAAGACTTTGCGTTGGATTGGATTGGATTGGATTGGATTGGATTGGATTGGATTGGATTGTTGGGATGAAAGAGAAAACTTGGGTACTTCAGTCATGCTCAACGGTTGCCGTTTGTGTCTACGCTTCCAATGAGGGCACTTTCGAAAGGAAGAGATTAGTTGAAGGAGATACCGGTGCCAGGATCAATAGACTTAAATGCACAGAGCCTGTCTGCATATTAGAAGCCGACACAAAATCCTGTACAAAGCGCAAGCCACAGTTACACCGCGCCAGCCCACCTCGGCTGGGGCTTTTGACACTGTAACAGGAACAACAAAATGAAATCAGGTGAAAAGAAGAGCGAAAAGTTAGTGGAAAGTAAGGATGCCTTCTAGCCAAAGCGAACAAATCCAAGTTTAGGATATCCGGTCCAAAGGATTTGAACCAGGGCTCTCCCGAATGCGTGTCCCAAAGCTTTACTGCCTTAGCACCGTGAAGTAGATTCATTTACATTTTTAGTCAACTTATAACACGTTACCTTTTGAGTGTTTTCTCCTTTTTAAATGCAATTCACTTGTCCCTATTAAATGTTTTATGAACACAAACACGATTATTACTATAATTAAACTTCAATCAAATTACAAATTAAAGTTGAACACTTATTATGATAATGACATTTGCAATAGAAAAAGTCCCTACTTAAAAAAATATTCCTAGAGGGGAATATTTTTATAAGTAGGAGTATGCCATTAATTTATCTTTTCACATGTTCCGATGTTTGTATCAATTTTACTATACAGGCCAAACATTTTCTTTTTTGTGTACACGTGTTCTACGGAGCATATAATTAAAAGAAAGCCCAATTTAAAAATAGAATCGTAAATATATTCTTTGTACGCTCAACAGAGTGCTTTTATAGTTACTCGCCTGTGTTCTCCGGGAAGTTGATGTTTCAAAAAAATATTTTAAAGGAGGTAGTAGACTAATAAATAACACTTAATAGAATAATTAATAATTTAATTATCATATTGCTACCTATAATCAATTGTAATTAATTATACGTTATGTTCTTCTATGTTGCGTCAACTTTTGTATCATTAATGCTTACGGGTAATTTAAAAGAAAAGTAGGCTATTCGTTCTATTCAAATCTTTTCTTTTCCTTTTTTTCCTCAATCTTCATCTAAATGCAAAGTGGAATTTGCTGGTAGAACGGCAGGGAATTCCTCTTGCTTTCTTTGCAGCCGTCCATGTGCATAACAACGCATCGCTTTTCCCCTGTAGCTCTGTATTTCATCCCATAATTGTGTTTCACCCCAGTCTTCCTTGCACATAAAGAAAGAAGAAAAAAAAAAGATGAAGAGACGAGAAGAAAGCCTGCTAATCTAATAACATATAGAGGAGCAGAGAATAGAGGAAGTGGCTGTTAGTAAGATGAAGGGACAGTCAATGTCATCTATTGTTCGGTGCCTAGCGATCCAGTATCAACCTTAGACCGTGGGTGCATATCATTATATTAGTTTAACTGATAATAAGAGTTAAGTAAACAGTCGTTTAAAAATTAGTAAATGAATTTAGTAATCAATTTTTTTTAATATTAGGTACTCAGAATTCCATTAAAAAGTGTTTCAGAGCAAAGTTTTTGCAACTTCCCTAAAAATGCCCATCACTACAGCAGATATTCATGTCCGTTAAGTCATTCCACTCTAGCAGAGGTTTACACGGAGCAAGTTTGTCCCGTCACATTGTAACACAGGAGTTGAAAGATGCACTTCCATTTCGAAAGCAAGGGAGTGCCTCACAGTAAATACTTGTTTGTTGAAAGTCCAAAAGTTTCTGCATCTTGCCCCAGAGTTTGTCAAGCTAATTAATTTACATCGTGCGTTTCAGAAACGGGCGGCGTTGCTTCGATCGTTGTTACGTTCGGTTTCAGTGTGGCATAGTAGGCGTACATTGGCGCGTAACCGCAATTGAAAATGAAAGGGAACAGGTGCATTAGCTTTCAGAAAGTTAAAATGGAGAATCTATTAGCCATTGTAAAAGCAATTCTTCTTTTTCATCTATGGCCTAACGCAGCGATCTCTGTTTTTCTTCTCTTCCGTCTTACGACTTCATTGATAGAGGGCATAATTGCAGGAGGTATGTAATCAGCATGCGGGCTTTCTCAACCGAAGAACGACGCCACCTCTCCATCAGGCAGCTCCCCAATTACCTCACGAGGTTGGGTGAACACCGTTCCAGACCTACCTAACTTATAAAAGCAGGTCCCTAAGCAGGTATCGGAAGTCGAACCTGGGTCTTCCTGACTAGCAGTCAGCAACGCTAACCACTAGACCAAGGAGGTGGTCGTAAAAGCAACGCACTCATGCTGAAATAGTAGATTTCAAATAAGTAAATGTAACGTCAATTTACAATTGCTGAGCAACTATGATAAAATTAAGGGTAGAGATATTTATATAGGGATTTCTATCGACTCTTGTTGGTATATAACGTTTTAAATAGCATTAATGCAATCTACGATTTTACGTGAGTAGTAGATAAAATGATGTTAACGTAGTTATTACAAACCTGTTATTAACTCACAGTAACATATCTGTGCTGTTCTGCACTGTGTCCCAAATCCGTGGTAGCCGTCGTAGGCCGTCGGCGAAGATGCTAGAAAGATGTCAAAATCACACGGACTCGCGTTCGGTGAGTATGGTGGATGACCCACGCGAGGAGGAATGTTGTCATGCAAGTACAAGAACAGAGGTTTGTGATGCATAGCCGATCGCAGACTCCTTCCGGCCTGCACGAAACGCCTTGACCTATCGAGCAAAGTCCGATAGGGCAGCGCATCATTGTCACACGCAACCCGTGTCGACATTGGCGTGCATTTTTGCCACGGGCAACGTAGATCAATCCAGTAACGCTGTTTCACTTTTGCAAGTACCTTTACATCACCTCATGCATCACTAGTCAATTCCACCACATACAGCACCACAAACCAAATGCTTTCGGCACTGCATATCTCAACACTTTTTCCAAATATCATCATTCTGTCCAGACGTTCTTCAGGCAGTAGCATGCATATACTTGTCTCTTTAAGTATTGCCACTGTTTTATTACAGTGTACATATATTTAAGCTTATTAATTCATATTAATTGCTTATTTATATTTGTATGTGAAAACCTCTTTAGAAGTACGGCTTTTATTTTATCTTTAGAATATGCTCTTGGGGGAAATGACATTTAAAATACATAAGTACTCAACTAAACATTGCGCAACTCTCAGTGCATTTGTTGTAGCTTCCTGGTATTTGGAAATGGTGCACACCATACATGACGAGCATGCATGACAGTTTTAAAGATATTAAAATAATGTTTTGTCTACAATCGGTTCAAGGATTTTTAAATTTTCATTTTATGTAATTATCTTCTTAAAATATCCTGAGAATATATCCGTCTGTTTTTCTGTTGCTTTTGTTTATGTTATACAATATCTTAAAATACATCTTTTTCGTCATTTATTACGTTGCTTGAAAAATATACTACCTGTCCAAATTTACCAATTAGAAACAAAATTTATAAGAGTTGTAGAATTGTTCAAACTTTCAGCAAATTCCATCGGATAATTTCATTGAGCATGAAGTGTAAAGTAATTTTCAGGAAATCAAAGGCAATGTTTAGGATGATAAAGGTGGGTTAGCTATTTGTTGTACCTGATTCTTAGAAATGTGCGTATGAATACTAAGAGTGCTATAGATGCACATTTGAAATTATTTTTTGACTTCTTATTCTCTGTGCAGACTGACTTATGGCTTTACCTGCAACAGAGATCCTTTTTATAAATAAAATATATACATATTTCTGAAGCAAATCCTAACTTATTCATTACAGTCACTCTACTAGCATTTCCATCATTAAGTATCGCTGTAACATTAAAAGTAGAATTTCTTTTACAGTTTTTATGGCAACAAACGTGCTCTTGGGGCATCGCTTCCATATTGTTGAAGCTCTCATTATATTTTGTACATCTCACAGAGCTCTGAAAATGAGCCATGCCAAGTTGTCTTTGTTCTTTATTAGCAGATGCGCTTTCAGGACATTCACAAAGTATGACAAGTGTGTAGAGTTGTAATTTGTAGCTACTACTGGTACTGTGCTACACAAAACTTTCTTGCACACTGTACCAGAGCCTATGCAATGTTTGACTTGTTTCGGCATCTTGATTGGACTGTATTCCTTGGTGAAGGAAGGGTAAAGTAAAGTAAAGCAGTAGGTCCCGTTTAGTAAAGAAGAGGCAATTGAGCAAAATCACGACGTGAATTGAATGGGACGCTGATGACCTGGGACGTTAAAGAGCGTCCTAAAATAAAATAAATAAAAAAAATAAAAATTGGTGAAGGATACAGGATTCTTATGAAAATAAATTAAAAACTAAATACGACCTTGTTAGTAATTCTCTTTCTCCATAATGTTGGAAATGAATGAACTGTGAAAATTAACTAAATGTACAGTATTTGACTTCTGAGAAGCTTTTACAACGCAAACAAATAGTTCCAACAGCAGTCTCTGAGAAAAAACAAATTTAAACATTCCATGGACCTCTAAATTCAGAAAATACGGCACTTTATAAATTGAAGTACAGTAAATATGTGCAAACAAAAAACATTCAATCATCCTGTAAATGTTTCTAATTGCATAAAATATGTTTTTACACATTTGCCACATTATAGAAAATGCAATAAAAGTCACGTTTCCCTATAATTCGTTTTCAGTTTTTATATTTATTTACACATAAACAATACATAGTCGCATACTTGTACAAACCAGTTTCCACATATCAAATACGAACATAGAGAGTGTTGGTAGCCAATGGCGCTCTATCTTTTGTTGCTATGCTCGATGTCATTGTCGATTTTGTTATCAGCAACTTCACGTGTTCATTGCAATTACTCTGTAAAATGAATCGCAAATTAGCCACATAGTAATTGTTTTTGTGCTACAACGTTGATGAAAACAACGAATACACAGAACTTGTGATAGAAGACTTTGAACAGCAGCAGCAGCAGCAGCAGCAGCAGCAGTAGTAGTAGTAGTAGTAGTAGTAGTAGTAGTAGTAGTAGTAGTAGCAGTAGTTGTAGTTCTAGTAGTGGTAGTGGTAGTAGTAGTAGTAGTAGTAGTAGTAGTACTAGTAGCAGTAGTTGTAGTTGTAGTAGTGGTAGTGGTAGTAGTAGTAGTAGTAGTAGTAGTAGCAGTAGTTGTAGTTCTAGTAGTGGTAGTGATAGTGGTGGTAGTAGTAGTAGTAGTAGTAGCAGTAGTTGTAGTTCTAGTAGTGGTAGTGATAGTGATAGTAGTAGTAGTAGTAGTAGTAGTAGTAGTAGTAGTAGTAGTAGTAGTAGTAGTAGTAGTAGCAGCAGTAGTTGTAGTTGTAGTAGTGGTAGTGGTAGTAGTGTTTTTATGCAACATTGTCTTCCATAGGTAGGTATAACACTAAAAATAACAAATTACGGAATTAAGTGCTCAAACTAATATACACTGCACCAGTTCAGTTAATTTAAATGTAAACTCCCACTTTAGTGAGTTTTTCCATGGGTGAGATAAAACCTTAAAGAATGAACAATAGGTCTGCTGGGCATCAACGAAATCGGGTTCCTGGCGGCCAGAGTCACAAAGAAAAAGGACAATTTATGACCAGTCCTTTTCTTTTACTTCAGTCTAGGTACAGCACATAGGAAATCGTACATCAACGCATTCATTAGCATCATTTCTTGCTGCATGTGCTTTATAGCGCATCATCGTAATATCTCTCAAACTTTTCAGCAGTGCTATTTTCGTTGAATAATAAATGATCTCACGACAAGTTAAAAAATGGTAAGGAACATCATTAACATAGCTAATTATAGTGATCATAATGTAAGAGAAACCACATTTGAATGAAACGATGGAGTTTTGTCAGTTTTTGGTGTTTAAAGTTTCGTTTATCCCTTTTCTTTTGATTTTCATTATGTTCCAACATCAGGAAGTCATAAGAAATTAATAAAATGCTAACTTGAAAATAATAACAATACTAATACTCTTTTTCTTGTGTGTCTAAAAAACATACAATAATGTATGTTAAATAGTTATTAAAATTAAAGAAAAAACATTTTTCTTTAGGAAGGAGATTCACGCGAAAGAGAAATTCAAAGAATTAATTTATAAAAGACTTTAAATAAATCTAATAATCTATACAGGGTGTGGAAAAAATGTCTATAACGAGCTTACGAGTCAAAAGGTGACTGACACTAAGTTTTTTAGAGTAGGATCAAATGATCTGAGACGCTTCAATATGGAGCTATATGCATCGACATGAATTAATGCCATATCTATGTTGCGTCATATCAGTCAAATGTATATCATTGTCATTAACAAAGCGTAGCCATAAGCATGTTGCACCTAACAAGTCACCTTTTGCTCTCATTGGCGTTTTGAGTACTACAGTAAATAAGTGTTATGTACGATTACTGCATACTGAAATTTCAGTTAATTAATTACATATGATCCACTGAATTAATGTTGTGTGTGCATGTGCGTGCGTGAGAGAGAGAGACAATAAAAAGGTAACCTATCATGTTTTCAGTCCTCTTGATCATCTTAAACGCATTTGTATGTTGGAAATTAACGTCTGGAGCATCACGGCAAAGCGCCCAAAATTATTTGTTCCTATTCTTGAATTGCTTATTTTTCAACCCCATTTCTGTTTTAAATTTTCTGTACGTACATATTATTTTGGAATTTATAGTTTAAAACCTTTAAGGAATATGTTTTGAGGCATACAGTTTTAAAATCGAAAAAACTAGTTTAGAAAGTATTGATTTTTACAATACCATCTGTAGAAACCAACTGCCAACAACAGCTCCTAGCAATGTCCCCCAAATTTTAAGAAATTAAAAAGGTAACTTAATTCAGTTTTATATTGGATTGAACAGTTTGGGGCGAGTAAGTTTCTTCGGCACTTCACCTTGTTCACGGCTGACCATTTGTGCATACGCCCCCATTAGGGGCACCCCAGGAGGAAGAGATAAGGTAAGGGAGATCCAGGGTGTTGACTGTAGGGAGTAGATGAGTGCCTAAACCGTTTAACTAGAACACCCCTACGACGGAAGAACTCTCCCCAAAGTGTTAAGAGTCACTCAGGACGTCAGGCTCTATACTAGATAAAAAATCCCTTACAAAGCGCAAGCCACCGTCACACCACACCAGTTCACTTAGCCCTGGCACTTTCGGTCCTGAAACAGAACCAACAGAATGAAATAATATGAAATGGGAGATCGGAGAACTAATGGAAGTAAAATATTCATCCCAACATTTGCCTACGTAATCATGAAAGAGCCGAAGGTCAAAATAGCCGAACCCAACGGATTTGAAGCTGGGACTATCCGAATGCAAGTCCCAAGCATTACTGTCTGAGCCACCCCGCTTGGTTAATTTTGAAGCTCGGCGGGTACTGTACATTGGTTGCTTTTTAGTGAATGTATGCTATTTTGTATTTAGTTTATTTTTTTTATTTATTTATTTAAGGGCGCTCTTTAACATCTCAGATCATTAGCGTCCTCTTCAACTCAGGACGTGAAATGGCTGATAAATTTTGCTCAAAAGCCTCTTCTTTCAGGTTTGAAATTCTTTTACGAAATCCACGACACCGAAATTACAGCTTTACTTCACTTCCAAAGGGAGCTATACTTAGGATTTTTACGCCCGTAAAGGTATGCTATAATACCTTTATAGTAAATATTGTAATTATTGCATTTTAACTGTCTGCAGTTCAATTATGTTGTAAGAACGAAGGAAATGATGTTGCTATTTGTGTTGTATAATTATAACACTGATATAAACAATTAAAATAATCAATAAATTATATACTGCGTTTAACAATGTCGATGAAAAGCATTCATAATTTGAAAATAAAAGGTTTAGGAAAACGTTGTTTGTTACTTTTATTAACCTATTTGCAGAATAAGAAACGAAATTAAACTATAATTTACAATTTTGTTCATTTCCTCCTTAGCTTGTTTTTAAATGTCTTAAGTAAAAAGTTGAAATATGGAATACAAAAATGTACGTAAGAAATACATTTTAACAAAAGCCATTTTATAGAATTTGTTATTTTCGTGTTGCTGTGTTTTGTTTCTGAAATCGATGGAAGGACAAAACTTATAATGCACAAAATATGAATTACAGTCAAAATGGTCCAAGCACTAACGTTAATTGAAAAATTAAGCTTATGCAAAGATTATATTTATGCCCTCCCAAAAAAAATATTTTGCATAAGTGTCTGTAACTCTGAAGCAAGTAGGCCTGTTCCTTATTTAAAAATACTACTCCCTAATCCATGAAGCTTTGTGTTCGATACTGAAGGTTCATGAATCTTATTCAGCATTGTTTCGCTTTAAAGATTCAAGAAATATTGAATTAAAAAAATAAATTGGATCCTGGAATATAATGTAATATATTAAACTGGGGTGATAACTAAACTCAAACATATTTATTCTAGATATTTTAAAAATAAAATCCTGAATATTAGACTTGTACTAATAAACACGTATCTGACATTTATTGGTTTAGAATTACCCACCTCTAGAGGGTTTGTGTTTGTCACCGATATATTCCTTGGTGGCAATACTGACATAGATAATAAAGTATATGAATATAGCGATGAAAATGTTCTTATTCTATAGCGCATTTGATATGGAACTTGATTTTAAATTCGTTTCATTTTACGAGATTTTATTTTCCTTTGTGACACTATTTTATGAAGTTGCATATCTGATATGATTTTACGCCGATAACACTTTTAATGATGTAGATCTGTTCAGTAACAACTCAGAATACCGGGAATTCGATACATTTGTATATGTTTTTATATAAAATATATTTTCTCTTCTCGCATCCTGCACAAACACTCATAGTTATCAGTGAAGTAATTCCCACTGCGTTAGAACATTGGAGGTTGTGCCTTCCTCATTCCGGCCCAAAATCTTGAGATAATGCATCGGAATGATATTTGTGCCATTGCTCTACTTCCAACTTCTGCTGTATATCTTCGTTCTGCATTGCTTCATAATGTCTTTCCTTGTTGTAGGGAGATATGGCGAGTGTGCAGTCGTTTCGGATATAACGTGGTTATGACAGATAATTCTATCTCCTTGGCCTTTGTCCAGGAGAGAAAGCAAATATAAGACAAAATGTTGCACAATACTGTAGGCAGAAGGCAAATTGTGTTGTAATAATAGTTTTAAACTAGTAATGATGTAAGTATAAAGGATAAATAAACAAATGCTATAGAGAAGTGTAAAGTGTAAAGGATTAGCGAAAGGAAACTTTTGACAGGACATAAAACAGTATACTGTATATAGAATGAGAGGAGGGGTAAAGTGATTGTGGAAAAAGGGTATGGCGAAAGGGTGAAGAACAAGAAGATAAAGAAAAAGTAAATAAATATATAAATAATGTTAAAATATCTATTATAATTATAATTAATAGCACCAATGTTATTATTATTAACTCTATTGTTAACGATGTCAAAGTAATGAATTGGTAGAGTAAATGTTGCACTGATAATTGTCAATTAGATTCGCAAACAAAGGACATAAGTAATGTTGAAAAACTTGCCTAATATAAGATATAAATGTGAAATTTATACGAATATCTTTATAAAGGTGATATAATGTAGAAATATATGTTTTAATATAGAAAATAAAGAAACATATACGATCAATAGATATGTAATATATAGTTTTATACAAATATGGACAGGAATAGATACATATAAGTAGTAAAGTAAACGTATGTATGGTCACCAGTACAATTTCTACCGGATACCGCATAGTAGTGAAATAATTCAGAGTTAAAGATTAAGTGGAAATAGTAGTTGGTTTCCAGCAATTAGGAAGTAGTTGAAGGGAATGTAATTTTGTTATTCATCAAATTTGTTATTTTTATTATTTTAAAAAATTTCTAATTGTAACCTAGGTATAAGTATCATCCCCTATATAATAATGTAAGAATGTAATTTGGTAATTTAGAAATAAACTGTAAGAGTTTGCAATACACGTCCCGGTGTAGAAAAAAAAGTACCGGGATGCAGTATTTCAGATTATTATTATTATTATTATTATTATTATTATTATTATTGTTGTTGTTGTTGTTGTTGTTGTTGTTGTAGGCACAAGACAAATATAATGCAGGACTGTTAAGTATTCTTTAAGAATTTACGAAAACAAATTTAAAAATTGACATTCCCTGGAGCTAACTATAAATATAGGCTAGCGAAAGGCCTCTGAAGGAGTAATAAACAGCTTTTAAAATTCTGAAATAATAATTATTGGTAATCAAACACTTATTTTTTAAATTAGGCACAAATAATTATTATTTTAAAGAATAGAAATTGAACAAAATGAAAACGCTACAGAGGAATAATTATGTTATATACAGTAAACTATTTACAGCAAAATTACTAATGATAACAGACTTTTCTGTTAGAGCAGCAATCGGGTTTTAAAAAGGGGAAGATCCTGCAGGGTAAATGAATTATTTTAAATTCGTAAATTGGAAAATGTGCAGAACTTAATAAAGAGCCACATATTTTGTTTACTATGACATAACATTCTTCAAAGAGTCATAAAGAAATGTATAATAGAAGTTATGAGAGAATTGTATGAAGAAACAAACTTTAATTTAAAGACAAAAGATGTCAATAACTTTTCTGAAGATATAAATTGGGGTACATCTCTTTCTAGCATACATTTGTGATATCGTGGGAATGTGAAAAGTACGGCTAAATACGTTTAATGTCAATACTTACAAAGAAATTTTTAAAAGATTTATGTTTGCAAAGATCGAGCTATCAAATGCTATAACTTCACAATTTCCATTGAAAAATGTAAATAATTGCTTTCAAAGTGGGGCTAAAATTAGAATTGGAAAGTAAAATAAAACAAGTATCTTAATTTATTGGGGGGGGGGTGCTTGCAAATACATGTTGAATTAAAATACGAAATTTTAACTGTGGTCCCACTAGAAGTAACTTGAAGAAAACTTGAATTGAAACTCAGCTCAAGTTTTTGAAAGTAAATACTGATTGTAACTGGTTTCCTATATGCAGGCCTTTTTTTTTTTTTAATTGTTGGTTATATTTTAATAAGATGTCGTAATTATGAATTTTTCGATGATTTTTTCACCTTTTGATGTCATCATTCTTACTATACCATCTTAATTAGCATTAATAATCTTGCAGGATGCTATATTTACAACATTCATGGTGAAATATTAGCTTTAATAATAAACTAATAATAAGTGTACTTTTGCTAAACCAACCCTATGTTTAAGTAACTCACTTTTATAAGAAGTATTGTTTAAAAAGAAAATTATGTGTCATATAATCAATAGCTCAATTAATTTAAGCATAATTAAATATATGCATTAGATATGTGACTATCTTACTTCTCACTTTTGAAACAAAAAGATTGTATTTTGAAAAAACTGTTCACTATTTGCGTTTGAAATGGTATCCCCAAAGACTTTGTGCATTTGTCTAATTTCTTCCAACAGGTTTGCTTTCAACGCTTCTAATACCGCCACGGGTGGCCGAGGTCGTTAAGGCATGAACTCGTGCGCGAGGTCTGCGGTTCGAATCCCGCCAGGACCGTCCTCCCTGATTGGGTTTTTTTCCAGGTTTTCCTCAGTCTTCATAACTGGCAAATGCCGGGGAGGTACCTAAACTTAAGCCTGGAACGCTTTCTTCCTTAAAAACAAAATATATCTTTCCCAATATATCATTTCATCTCATGTATCATCAGTGTCCACCGCCTGTGGTGCCTCTGTAGTAAAAACGGGCGTTAAACACTACTCAAAAAAAAAAAAAAAAAAAAAAACCGCTTCTAATACATCAATTACATTGAGTACACATTTTCCATTATCATTCAATATATTCTTAGTTAAATTGCATAACTATGCATAACACAGAAACAAAGCACATGTTCTCTAACATTTCACAAACCCTGGTAAACATTGCTTTGAGTCTATCAAAAATATTCAAACCTACCTACTTTCACTGGTTCAAAAATTAACCTAAAGCTTTAAGTACATCAATATTACTTATCTTTCAACAGAATTCTAGTTTATTAAGCGTTAAATCATCACATATTTTAATGAAACCATATTATTATATGAATTTTAACATATACAATATACTTAAAATAACATTAAAATGCGGTTTTTTCATTTTTATCCCAGAAAGACACATTTTTGCACAAATAGTCAATTTTCTCGAAAAATCGTGACAATTTTACAGTTACTAATGACTCACATTTATGATGAGAGTTGTACATTTCGTGTTTATCGCTAATAAGAGGAAAAAAAACTGAAACTGCTCATATGCAGCGAAAATTGGGCACTCACTAAGAAAGATGAACGGACGTTAAGCAATATATATATAAAACCATGCAAAGAAACAAAAAAGGACAAAAAGCAGAATTCAGATACAGAAAATTATATTTCTAATATTTTAATAGTTTTAATACCAAATAAAAACATAAATAGAAATTGTTTAAATATGTTAATACAAAGAAGAAAACTAGCATATGTAACAACTCTATTAATACAAACTAACAAACTACATACCAGATATAAATACAGCTACTACTACTTCATTCACTGGGAAAACTCATCATAATTTGTTTTCCTAGAAAAGCATGACAGGTTAAAAATATATATACACGAGTATGTAATTGTTTTCTTTTCTTTTCTGGGAACGCAACAAACGGAAGAAAATGATTTTAGCGCGCTAAAATGCTCGCACTTATATCTACTCACAAATCGGTGTTTTATTTGCTTGAGGCTTCCACAATTAGCATCTTTAATGAATATGTGAAGGTACTTGATCGTTTTTTTAACAGCAGTAACTGCCAGAGGGAAGTACGTGCGTTTTTTTTTTTTTTTTTTTTTTTTTTTTTTTTTTAATCTGATCAACCACAAGTTTTTAAGGAAAGCAGAGACTTGCTTAACGACAGTAGCGGAGCAAAGAAACAAAACAATCAGCAGAAAACCTGAAAACAAGGCAGTATTCCAAAGAATATTTAATGACGTGCAACAAAGTTGTTTTCATGGGAATACGACGCGGTAGCCAAGATCAAATGCTGAGGTTCTTGGGTAGATTTATACGTGCAGATCACGCAATGCCAACATTTACTGGGCCTTATGGAATACAACTTCTGGATTTAGACCTCTCGACTTCCGCTGTGTTTATTCTTTTTGTTGGTCATTTCTATAATTAATCTCTTTCTTTCCGTTTATTGCTTTTTATGCAGGTGCTACAAATAAGATTTCTACGTTCCGTTGAGTTAACGATCGTCAGCTATTATTTATGTGGCACACGCGATGAATTTCCAGGAAGGATGAAAATGGAATTTATGGTGTCGTATGCTAATATCACTCTAACACTGAATTAAAAAGTGTTAAAGGTGCCCGAAGAACCGGTTCTCAGTACTGAATAGAAGTGAGCTGTTTAGGAACATTAACCGGTAAATAAACTATAAATGTGTGACTTTTAAATAATATGTTTTACATAGGAAATGTTTACACACTATTTACATATATATATATATATATATATATATATATAAACATAGATCTTCTACTTCTTCTTGTTTGGTACTGCAGCCAGGGTGAGACTTGGCCTGCCGCCGCGACCTCTGCATCCTCTGTCTCCGTCTTACGACTTCGTTGATAAAGAGCAGTATTGCAGGAGGATATGTGATTAGCATGCAGGCACCCTGCAGGTCGCCTATCACCCGACTTTCGTGATTGAAGAACGTCACTTTTCCACCAGGCAGCTTCCGAGGCTGGGTGGACCGGTTCCAGAAATCCCTAACTTAAAAATATTGCTAAGCACGTACCGGGAATCGAACCCGGACTCCCGGTCAGTAGCCAACAAAGCTAACCACTAGACCAAGGAGGTGGTCATAGATCTTATACAAGCCTTAGAAATGTATCTTAATACATTGGATAGAAGTGGATTTACTAATTGTAATTATGTACTATTGATTTAATAAATCTAATTAATATGTTCAAATAAGTCCTCGTTTATTTTAAGCAGGCTAACTTCCAGATTTTTAAGTAATGCTGCAGAACATGGATCTGCTATATTCAGACTATAATGATAGTGAGGGCATCACCTGTGATCAATATCAAAATAAGTTTAAAGTTGTGGAGCAACACAAACATCAGTTTCCAAATACTAAAACGGCAGTTCTTGTTTAAAGCAGTTTAAATTACAATACACGGTTAAAATAACTTGTATTTGCTTAATTATTTATAATAAAATGTATTATGTATAGCTTCTGACTTTCCTACTCTTCAAACATAACCTAATATTAATAATTTGAAAGTCAAAAAGCTCAGTCTTCTTGAGTGACCTCTAAATTAACTATTCTTTTTTAATTTCGCACGCAAAAAGGAATTATTTAAAGGGGAAATGCTTTCAGACTTCCATTTTGGTTGGGCCTTCTAATAACTGACCGCTATTAACTTAAGTAAAAGGGCGCAAGCGAGAGTAGACAGTCTCTTGTTCGCAGAAAAATGAGAGTGGTACTATAAGTTCATGACCGTTGCTGTCAGGTACAGCATGTGAATTAGGCTCAAGAACCTTTCTCCCCACTACGTGAAAATTTGAGATATTCCTGCTGACCCTGAAATAAATTTTGTTGCAGTAACCACCCCCATTCTTTAGTTTGGGTAGGTTACAAGATGTTAGGTCTCTTCTACAACCGTTGTCAATGTAGGCAGTTTTATTTCATTTCCAATCTCCGTTCTCTTTCAAGCTTTATTTCGTGCAGTATTGACACACTGTCAATATAAACAACCCCTCAATGAAGGCCAATAACTTATTCATATCATCTGTTTCATATCCTGTCAATTTGTTTTCAGGCTGTTCCATAAAGAATAGTCATTATTTTCTTTTAACGGCATACTCTTATTCGTTCTCATAATTTTGAATATATTTTTCATAGTAGTCCCCTTTGGACGTCATGCATATCTTCAAAGACATTCTGGAAACAATTTTTGTTAAGTCTTTCAGAATCGCTTCCGCAGCTTTCACCACTGCTTTCCATAATGGAAAATGTCTCCCATGAAGGTGTTACTGTAATATGAAGAGAAAGAAAAGGGGCTAAATTTATAATGCAGAGAGAGTGAAGGACACACTTCAATCTCTGCTGCCCAGTTACAGTTGTGTGTGCAAGTACGACATACTGCTAAACCATTCCTTGAACATCGAAAAATGAGATGAGCACAATTTTCCCAGCAGAATTAACCACTTTCTCTAGTTTTGTTTGTTGATGTTGGAGATTTCCACACAGACTTTCGCTGTTCGCTCTCAGCATCGAAATGATGTAGCCAAGTTTGATTCCTTTTGAAAGAAACTGCGCATCTTCTGTAACATCATCTTTAACTGCATGTAAATCTGCTTGTGGGTGTTTTTTGTTCTGAAATCAGCAGTATTGGAGCCCACCGTTCACAAACACGTCTCATGTGCAACATTTCAGTTACTAACGTGTGGGTGGCACCCAGTAAAATTTTCAAAAGTTCTGGAATTGTTCTTAACGTTATTTGACGATCCTCTCTCACAATGACAGCAACTTATTTATGTTTTCTTCCATTAGAACACAAACTGAAGCGTTGAGCTTACCTTCCTTTGAAATTGATTGCCTCCCCTCTTCTAACATTTTAAATCATCTTCGAGCTGTGCTATAGGAAATAAAAAATTCTCCATAGGCCTCCTGTAACACTGTATAGATCTCAGCTGAAGATTTATTGAGACGAAAGCAGAATTTCAATACAGCATATTGTTCATCACGCGTCACCTTCATTTTGTTGTAAGCGGAACTGAACATATCTCAACTTGCATACTTCTCACAGGCGGGGACAGGAAGTGACAACAATGGAACTAATACCGCGTATACATTGCTCATGAACTGAGAAAATATTGTGAAGTTAAATTTAATCGCCAGAAATTATTTCTGCAAAAAAACATGTCATTCCTTATGGAACATCCTTCCCCAATAATAGAACCACTGTGCGTTTTGGAAGGATAAGTTTGGAAAGTAATTGACGAAAATTTGGGCATATTCAAAGTTACTGCAAAAAAGTTGCCAGGTACGGATATCAGGCCAAGCAGAGTTTGTCATCCAAGACTGTGGGTTTCAACAATTGAACCATGCACTCTTTAAACCTGACTTTGCCCCTCGAATTATCTCTTTTTCCAAATTTTGAGGAATTTTCTTGTTTTCAAGTGATTACGAAATCAAGGTGCTGTAAGTTCTTGGTTTTCACACCAACGGAAGAATGTTCTAGTAATTTTTAAAGTAATTGCAGGAAAAGTGGATGAAGCGTCAATGTATGCAGTCCCTCATTGAAGGTCAATATCTTATTCATATAGCCTGTTTCTTATCAAATAGTTAAGACTTCAAAACGCAAAGTCCGCATTTTTCTAACTTTCTACTCGGCCGCAACCTATTTGACTTCTATTTGAAATCCTTGGCAGCACAAATGATTTGTGTGAAAACTCATGTACAAAAGTGTGTAAAATTTAATGTTCCAGAAAATTATATTTCTCTCCCTTAAAACGTGTTTCTCTGATTCCAGGAAATTTTCCCAAATGTGTGTTACCATATATACAATCTACCGAAAGACCTTCCGGAATCCAAATTCCCGAAATTAACAAAAAAATCAGAAAAATATCAAAAGACAGTCAATAATGAGTGTTTTCACCGCCACGGGTGGCCGAGGTCGTTAAGGCGCGGACTCGGAGCGTGAGGTCTGTGGTTGGATTGCCGACACGACCGTCCTCCCTGACTGAGGTTTTTTTTCAGTTTTCCTCAGTCCTCATAAATGGCAAATGCCGGGAAGGTACCCTAGGTTTAGCCCTGGACGTTTCCTTTCTTAAAAAATATCCTTTCCCTATTTTTTTTTTTTTCATTTCATGTATCATTAATGTCCACCACCTGTGGTACCTCAGCAATAAAAGCGGATGTTGAATACTGTTCTAAAAAAGCCATATATTCTTGAAATTTTTTGAAAAATGTACCTACGATGAGAAATTGCATTCATTCGTCTCGGGTGATCTAGTATTTTGTTTTAGCTATATTTTAACCATTGTGCTACATGGCAACTGTCTGCACGCTGTTTTCTTTTAATTATACACGCACATTTCTGTCCATTCGTCTCTTTTACTGTTGATTCTGTGTCGCTTTGTTCCTTCTGTAGTTCTTTCAGACCTGTAAATACACTTGGATGATGTTTTCCGACTCCGTGTTGGAGTTTGTTATGCTAGTCCTAATAACATTATTCGTACGAAAGTTATTTGTTAACCTGGTTTCCAAATTGGACTTATAACTTGGAACCCTGTATCCTTGGCTGCCTCTTGCTCGTTGACTAGAAATCAAAAAAGTCCAAAACTGGTAGTACTGTATCGTGAACCTTAAGTTTTTTTCAAAATAGTTATGGATATCGTTTACTGACACAAAAGCGAGAACTATAAATATATGTAAATAGATTTAAAAATCTCTTCTATCGGAATCATAGTATTATTGTTACAAGCTATATAGAATCTAATTAAATGGATAAACCAACAAGATACACTTGTCATATTCATCATCACTGCAGCATTATTTTCACTGTCAGTCCTGGTGATGTAATGGTAACCATAATCCCAAAATCGCGGGCTTAATCCTGGCCCGGATCGATGGATTTTCGGGCGTAAAAACCTAAGTATGGCTTCCTTCGGAAGGAAGTAAACTGTGGGTCCCATCTCGTATATTTACGGCATGTAAAAGAACCTCAAGCCTGAAAGAAGAGGCCTCTGAGCAAAATTTATCTGCCTTTTCACGCCCTGGATTGAATGAAACGCTGATGACCTGAGATGTTAAAGAGTGGCAGCAAATAAACAAAATCAACAACAACTATTTTTAATGCCTTTCTCGAAATCACACATTACTCTTTCTGGGTACATACACATGTTCTATGTGGAGTTGTGGACTGCATTCAAGGTATCCCTGAGAACTTTTGCATACAGTTCCCGATTTTCACTACTCATTAGGATATAAATAAATGGAAGGGGGAGTAAAAGTTTCAGAATTGCGAGAAACTTTCTTCATCAGCTCTGTTGTTGAGAATATATAGTGTACTCATTTTGAAAGTTCCATTGAGAGACTAGACTTTTGAATAGTATTTCAAACATTTTGACGTGTTCCGAACACTGTCATGATTTTCAGGTACAAGAATAGAAATGCACATTCAGTAAATTCTCAAATATAAGAACACTGATAGTCGCGGTAGGCAGGAATGTGCGGTACATATCCAGTTTAGTACCTAAACAATTAATAAGGACAGACAACTCTTTAAAAGTTTCATATGTCTAGGCCTCGGCATTTTGGGCTCATCTAGAATAAACTACAACACACTGTTGATAATATAATTTCCTTAAACTGTGGACAAAATCCAACAACATGCACTGTTTTTGCCTAACACTCAGAAAATATTGTCTAATGAACATGGAAATTCTCTAAAGGGAGTCTCTCAAAGTCCGAGCCCTATATATGATTATATCTCGTGAAGTACTTGGCTTAGAATCATGCAAAAACTCCCTTTGATATTTTAATCTCATCTAGTTTTATTTTCGTGAAGTCGATAGCATTGTCACATTTGAAAAAACAATGTTTTCTATTGTTGTACTTTGTATTAATTATTTTATGGGCTACATTGATGAGCCTTTATCTGAATTTAATTTCGGTTAAATCAGGGTATCAATAGCACCTTTCGTTTTAGAAATATTCGCGGTGATAGTTTCAGGTGATTCAATCTGTATGTTATTTAGTTATCGCTAAAGTCAAAGTGAAATATATAACTTTTTTGTGATAAAGAGTTAAGTTTTTACATTCACGAACATGTAAAAAGCATGACGCTTTGAATTTCTTTTCATTAGAAGTAATCATGTAATTAGATTGCATTATTTTTTCTTATCTTCTTCGCGTATTACATGTAAAAACGTGTTCCACGTATGGGCTAAGTTATTTAGAAAAGCTAAATGTATGTACAAAACTTCCTACAAAGTGTAGTACTTCTTGCATATAGATTGCTTTTCTACAATAGGTATTATGTACGGTAAAAAGAGAAGGAAGTTTTAAAGAACCAAAATGAGTTTTCACCTCTTTTCTACCGTGATATCACGATACTCAATCCGCCCTTGCATTCCCCTTTTCCCCTCCCTTTCTTTTCCTCCCTCTTACATGCACTTTTCTAGAATTTGCTTGAAAGCGCATGTGGCGTCAATTTTTCTTCTCTACTGACTGGTTTGCGTATTCACTGACAACACGAGTTGATCGTCGGCTCTCTTCGGGAAAACATTGCTTTTCGCTTCTGGCTTAAGGACTGGAAAAGCCACTGTTCCATACTTTGTGATAACTTTATTCTTACCATCGGGATGGTGTCTCTTTGATATCCTTTCCACTAAATTTGCTCTTTCTTTAGCAATATATTTGTGCAGTGACCCAGGTATTGTTTATTAATTTTGTAATTGAGGAATTCTTTGTTGATATGGATAATTTATGGAATTTCTTTATTAAATTTATTAAATCAGCTAATGGTTATAGTTCTTTTGTAACATTATTTTAAAGAAATTTGTTATTCTATTTTATCTTTCTTTCGTTATGCTAGCTTTTAAAAGTATTGTTATAAATATTTCAATGCTCCATTTTTAATAATGTCTAGGTTATAGTTGAATGATAATTATTTTATTTCATGAGCGCACTTATTAATATTGTTTAATAAATTGGAAGTATTTCTTTAGATATTTTGTTTCCTACTTCAATGACATAGTACAAGTATTTTCTACGAGCAAATTTTGCTTTTATATCAAGTAAAGTTCCTCAAATAAAGTAAAATCTAACTGTAGCATGCTGATATTTTGTACTTTTTAGGATAATATTAGAATGTTTCAGATTGCCCATTTATGGTCTTCATATTTACACAAGAAATACTTTTTCATAGTTAAATGTGGGCGCCAAAAGTATTCAGACATTTATTCTAACAATTCCAAAATCCCCGTGTTATTTAAGCAAAGCAGTGTGATGTTGAAAATAGAATGTGTTATCTTTGATATCAATGCATACATTATTATTACGTTTGGGGCTAGAAAAATATTAGGTTTGCAATGTTGACAGACAAAGGCAATTAAAATAATGGCGATATGTCATTAGGCAGCTACATTGCCCTTAATGGGAGTAAAAAGCAATTTCATTTAGGGCATGTAATTTTGTAATGTAATGTTTGTTGTAATTGTATTTTTTCATTTAAAAGCTTAAATTGTTAAAAGGGCATAACGGCTTATTTTTAATTATACATCTACATGATATATCAATCAGGAGGTTAACTTAATAGTTTACAATTTGTACAATAGTTATAAACTTTTATTGAAAATATTATTTTTGTGCACAGTTTATATAGTTGCAATGTCATAATAGTGAAACATTTATTTAATTGAATTTTATGGAGCTGTTTTAAAATCCCTTATTCCTATTTCACAGATCTCCGTTTTTGCTAGCAGTACAATTAGAATGATCACTTTATACATTTTATGAAATGTAATTAAAGTTACAGAATAGTTTAATCAATGATATAGCAGTATCGAAAGAAGTGTAAAGGAGACAGTGGTTCCATAATGTAGGGCAAAGCTGAACGAATATCTATAATTTAAGTTATAATATTATACATTGGAAACAGTTATTATTCTTTTGATAGATTAATGCAAATATGTACAAATAAGTCGGTCCTGGTGGTGTAGTGGTTACCATACTTGCCTCCTAAACCCAAAACGCAGGTTCAAACCCGGCCAGGACCGATGGATTTTTTCGGGCGTAAAAATCCTAAGTATGGCTTCCTTCGGAAGGGAGGTAAAGCCGTGGGTCCCGTGTCGTACATTTGCGGCACGAAAAAGAATCTCAAGCCTGAAAGAGAGGCCTCTGAGCAAAATTTGTCGGCCGTTTCACGCCCTTAGTTGAATGGGACGCTGATGACCTGAGATGTTAAAGAGCATCCATAAATAAATGAATTCAAAAAAGAATGTGTACAAATGTACAGCTGGTTTCCTACATAATTAATTAAATATAACACAAGTGGAATGTGCTGATTCTTTTGTTTTGTCAACCGTTTCACGGCAGCTGCTGGATCGGCAGTCAGAGAGATAACTCCCGGTAAAGCGGATATAATATCCCCGCAACCGATTCAAGTTCTCACAATTACAATTACAATCAGCATGTTCCTTATGACAGTAGACGATGAAAATACTGTCCTGACACATCCACAGATTTCTGATATCTTTTTAGAAGATTGTTATTAACATCCATCAATAAATCTTCCAAAATTGAATCAGTTTCTCATCAGATATTTTCTTTCAACTGTTCTAACGTGTATATTATACTTTATTTTTCATCTTCCCCTATAAATAATATATGCATTTACCGAGCACAATACATCGCGTTTTCGTCATATAAGGGAGTTTCAGGTATAAAATAAAGTTTTTATCTACTACAAAATATGTTATGTTGCGTCGAAATATGACCACGTAAATAGAACCATGCTTCATCATTAAAGAATATTAAGCGTGGTTCAGTTCGTTCAGCCTGCAGTTCGTTACAAGTTTAAACTGACACGTTTTTGAAGATGAACATGCGTTTTTTTTTTCCTTTAAAAAATAAAAAGAGCAAATGAGTGTGGATGTAGAAGGACATTTTAAACAGCCTCTATCATCATTTTGAATCAGTTAGGAAGCAGTTGCTATGAAACGGGCGAAATGATAATGAACAATGCGATATGAACAAAATGTGTTGATATTTGTAGGTTGAAAGTCAGTAGTGTTTTAATTTTACACTAACAGATACATCCAATAAAAAGTAAAGTACAGCCTTAAGTTCTGGAAACCGAACAATCCTGGCACTGTATACTGCACCGATCAGTTTTTACTCTCGTGGTTTTCCTCAGTCGCGAATTTTCTAACCATAATCCCCAAGAGAACTCATATTTTGCAACAATAGCAAAATAAACGGTACAGAAAGCAGAATATCAAAAAAGGTCATCTGCACTATATGTTGCAATAAGATCAATGCTGTAAAAAGTAGCAATAAGGAATCAGCACACAACAATAAATAAATAAACAAGAAAAATGGATAGAGGACATGTGTTTTACAAAAATATCAATCGCCAATTGCTACTTTACACGCTTGTCCCCCAGCATTTTGCCGGTGTATTTTATGTCACTAATCATTAAAATAGTTGACTTCTTCCTTAAAGGCATAAAGTAATTTCAACAACTTAAACTTTTTATAAAACTAATCTAAAAGTTAAATGCATCAGTATTTTAATTAGATAGAAATATTACGTTATACTTTTCGGGGGTGACAAAAGCGAGGAAAGGTGAATACGAAGTAAAAAAGCACACATAAATAAAGAAAAATGTTATTGTTGTTTTACTTTGGCGTAAAAACAGTATATAAATATGAAATTGATGCCTTTAACAAGAATTAAATGCACTAGAATGCTCTCACAACAGTATTCTTTATTTCAGCATAATTAATTTTCCCCAATCCAAATTTCATGGTTTACAGCGCTGGTGATGGGCCAATCTGATTCTTTAATCGACTGATCGAAAAGTTCACAGTTGCAATCTTCAACCTAATTCTACCGAGGAAACTCCTTCTCGCTTTCTCTTTCTCTCTCTGTCTGCCATGGCGTTTATTCGCTTTGGCTCACTGGTAAACTTAACTCATCCAAAATTTGAAACATCCACTAAGAGTTTCTTAGTTAGTTCAGCAGGTCGGTACTCGGATAGCGCTTCCGGATTCTTCAGGCAGACTTGATTGCTACATAAGATAAAAGTCATTGTGTCTCTCCTATAATTAAGGATTTAATTTGCGCAGTTTTTCTCTTGACCTTGTTCTGTGATCGAATTGGATTACGGTCGGAGGAGAACATTTCGGTATCTCGAAGCCGGCGGTGACTTCATTCCCTACAAGGACTTCGAGCTCTTTAGAAGGTTTGCTTCAATTCCAAATGGCAGATACTTTCCAGGGCGCAAGGCGTAGATCCTGGCCTCCTGGTGTCTTCCTCACATCATCCCTTCCTTCTGTAGGTATCCCCAATGAGGGCCAGCTCTTGAGCAAAACTGAAGTACAAAAATATTGTCACAAGCACCGCACCAGCTGTGTAACAGAATCAACTAAGGAGCGCAAAATTCACCTCAGCATTCGCCTAAGTCCAGGAATCCGTGAAAACCCCAAGCTCAGTATGGCCATTCCCAATGAATTTCAAACCTAGACCTCCCGAATGTTACCACTTGAGCAACCCCGTTTGTTTGGGCTTGGTCTAACATTACAAGAGAAGACATTATTATGTTATTGACTTAGTTATGATAATAGAATTTACGGACTAAGAAAAGTCGGAATATTTTTCAGGGATATTGCAGCTCGTTCTGACCGAAACCTCGCACAATTATGAAGAGGAAGTCAATGCTAGTAATCACTAAATCTTGATAAGAAACAATAGATGCTCGCGAAGATCCATATATGGTAAAGTTAGTCCGAAACAGTAGCGTAACACTTGAGGACTTGCAACGTCCAATGTCGTGCGCATATAAATACTGGACCACAACTTTTCCGTTTTGAATCTTGCTTGAAACAAGGGAAGGGAACGAAGGATGTCCTGATTCAATCTAATAGCAGCATGCTATGGAGACATTATGGGGTAGGACTGGTGAACTCATTCATTACCTAAGATGGAATTTATGGTTCAGCATGAAATGTTCAGCATTTCCTGAAGAGCTATCTCTTCTATTCAGTACTTTTCATCAATGACATATTTGCAATCCGTTTGCTAAACAACTAATTGCTTACATTTAACTATTTGTTACATTGGAAGGAAAGAAAATCAGCATGTAATCACTTATAAACGAAAACCATTAAGGATCTTTATTTTTAATGCCATGGAGCATAGACGTGTTAATTAAAACTATATAAAGTGAAAAGAAGCAATTTTAATATTTTTTTTAAAAAAAACTTGGTAATAGACCAAAATAAGCACAAAACAAATAATTTTTCTGATTTCTTAAGACTTTAATGGGATGAAAAAATCCGTTAGTACAAAACGTGTGGCAACACCGTTTAGTTGTAACTACTCTTTCACTTGTTTATTTTAAACTTGCCGATTTAGTGGGAAAGCTATGAAATGCTTACACCCGCTGTTATTAGTGCCTTCCCCAACACCCTGACTGATAGAGGAACAAAACTCAAAACCCTCCCTTCTCCTGTCTTTTCGCTAACTTGACTTCAACCCGATCGGTAACACTCACGATGTGTGTAATTGGCTAAATTCCTTCCTTGGCCGTCAGCAAATGTAAATAAACAAGTATTATCTCTTTTGTAGCAATAGGCGATCACCTATTATCTAAAAATGTTTAACAACTTGCTAACACAACTTTCCTTATGGAATTTCAATATATATATATATGCCAAACTTAAGTTAACAACACATATATGCAAGATAATACGTTTTCATTCCAAGGAACAATATAGAGAGAGTATGGAAGGAATTTTGACCAAGTGGCTGTAGAACATGAGAATGAAAAACTTTTTCACTCGTTTTGCTGCGTAGAGGTAGTTCTTAACTTTTCTACATTAAAGTCTGCATTCTAAGATACAGTCATTTTTATATCCTACACGGACGTGTCTCGCAATAAAAATTAAAGTGAATATTCTGACTTTGTTTGCAATTTTTTTTAACTACGCATATCTTTCAGCAAAGTATTCACACGTCCCACAAGCAACCCATTCAGTTCTATTTTATTATTTTGTTTTTCTCTTTTTCCACTTTCTTCTTTTTTCTATGTTTCTACTTTTTCGGTTATTACTTTTAATTCTTGTTTGTCTATTCTTTATTTACTCTTTTTCTCTGTTTACTTTTTGTTTCTATATTTTATTTACACAATTATTTGGTTCTTTCTATGCCGACTCTTCCTTTCATGTTTTTGACTCTCTTCCTTCACTTCTTTAGTAATTTCATTATTTTTGTTCCTTCTCTTTCTACTTATTCTTTCTTATTTGTTTATTAAGTTTGATATTTTTGCTCTCTTTTAGTATTAGTCTTAACCTTTATTTTAATTTTTTTCCATATATATATATATATATATATATATATATATATACGTATTCTTTAGCTCACCCATTCTTTCTATCGTTGTGTGCGTATTGCTTTTTCTTTCCTCTTCCCATTCTCCGTTGAATTTGCCTTGCTGGAGATCAAATCATTTCCTTGCGACGACCCAACATGTTCTTGACATTTCCACAGTTCTACGAAACGATGCTCTGCAGTTCCGTCTCTCTTTGCCTCTCATTGCTTTTTAATATTTTCTTCCTGGTCGTCTTATTCCTCCCAGCAAGTGATTTTCATTTGTTTCAGGAACTTGCTGTGCCTTTGATGTAGTAGCTCCTGTTGAGTCAGGGGGCAGGCAAATTCAATATTGCGCTAACCGCTGTTCAGCTTGTCTTACAATTCCCATATATGTATATATACGTCGCGGTATTAAATCACTGAAGGACTTCTCTATGGCTTTGGATATCTCCTTTGTGCTCATTTTTTCCAACATGTGGGTAGTGAAAATTCTCGAGCACGTATCATATAAAATATTCTTGCTGCTGGTATTGCTTTATATGTATTTAATTTCTTGCTTGTGAAACCAACTCTGCATTTCTAAATCTAATATTTGGAACCAAAGCCTTTTAGGTTACTGAGAGCTTAGATCCGATTAGTTGCGGACATTGTTGCATGATTTTTACCAGGAACTATTTTAAAGTTGTTTCAATTGATAGTGGTATACCAACAAACACAATTCTTAAGCCCGTTTTGCAAAATGAGCGAAATTTCCGAAACAGCGCCAATAGGTACAGTTGCCAGCATTGAAACTTTAATCGCTAAAGAAAATATATACACAATTTTTGCTTAATGAATAACAAAACGAAAAAAAAAATGTTTTATTAAAAAAATGACCAATAATGAACGAAACATCGCCGAAATGCCAAAAGAACACAATTAAAGAGGAACGTCGAACATTCAAAACATTAAAACCACAGATAACTTCAAATTAAACACATTAACTTCACATTAAACATAAACTTTTAAATCCACTTGCATATTTGAGTTTATCAAATGTCCTACAAATATGCCAAGGCAATAAAAATTAAATACATTACAATTTATTTAAATTGAAACCTCCGAAACTGCACATAATAAACCAGAGAGAGCTGCAATTAGAAAAATAAAAAAGTAAAATATATTTCCCCCGGCACACAAAATTGTTTAACTTACTTAAAGCTCACGAACAAAAACTTAATCCGAAAGACATTGTGATTAAGTACTAAATTTGAATTATAAATATTCGTCAGCAAACTTAACATAAGCACCAGGGATTCCCGAGTTCGATTCTTTCATAAACAGGGCGGAGAGAGCAGAAGAGCAAGGTGGCAACCACTCAAGGAGACGGGAAGGAGTGCTCGCATGTAGCTGGTTAATGGATTCATGAAACTTAACTCGCGATTATAACTTTATTAATTAATTAATTATTATAATTGGTACGTAGGTGAAGTGAAGGAAAGGATCGATCAATGTCTTCACTCGGGTGGCAAGGCCCTTTTAATCAAACTGTAGAACTGTTTGTTATTTAAAATATTTATTTAATTCAGCTGACGATGTTTGAGGAATCACCGGCTCTAATTCCATAGACCCTCAGAAATGTTTCTAGAAATCTTTTTTTTTTAATGTTTTTAGTCATTAGTTTAAAGAATTGTAGAATACTTCTCATTAAAATGTTTAGATAGTAAACAATTTTCCAGCAATATTGTATTTGTGTTAACACAGGAATATTTGTCAGCATTCCAAATAACTTTAACAGATAACATGGTTTTCAAAGAAAAAAATTGGTCACCGTGTTAGATAATTTTTAAATTATAACATTTCCACAGAGTTTATATTATCTTCCTTCATAACAGTACAATGCAAGTCGCTCAAGACTGCCGATTGGAAAAAAAAAATGGCCTGTCAACATAGGCAGAATAATACCAAACTGACCTGAGTGCTCTTCTACTAAATTTATGTTGATTGGCATGCAAACTAAAGCCTGCGTTATCTTGCTATCTCGCAGTGCTTTTTTGACCTTAAAGTTCATTCTTCCCTTTAATGATAAATGAGTCGTCTTAATTTGGAAAAAATGGAATTCACTTCAAAAAGGGATTTCTTCAGGATATTGTTATTTACGAATCAAACACTGCAAAATTCGCTAGGTCTTCAGACATTGTTTGATGTTTTGTTAAGTTATTATCCCCACTAAAGTTTGTGTTATAATTTTTGCTACTAGCTCCTATTCCTTAAAGTTTCTTCTATTTAAATATTTGCATTATTTTGACAACGGGAAATGTGATACGTTAAATTACCCCTGTCCGTAATGTCGGTCCTGGTGGTGTAGTGGTAACCATTGCCTTCTAACCCAAGATCGCGGCTCTAAGATCAATGGATTTTTACGGGTGTAAAATCCTAAGTATGGTTTCCCTCGGAAGGGAAGTAAAGCCGTGGGTCCCGTGTCGTACATTTACGGCACGTAAAAGAACCTCAAGTCTGAAAAAAGAGGCCTCTGAGCAAAATTTTGTCGGCCGTTTCACGCTCTGAATTGAATGGGACGCTGATGACCTGTGATGTTAAAGAGCGTCCGTAAATAAAACAAATAAAAAAAAATACCTATCCGAAATAAATATTTCAGAAAATCATTTTAAAATACTTTAAGATCTTTCTAGAAAAGTTTTATTTTAACCTAGTGTGGAAAATACGCATCGCACAGAATCTAAATCTCAGTTCCACGACAGCTGAATCAGTAAGACATTGTTCTTAGATCTTGATAAAAACAAAACGCTGCTTAACAACTAGATACGCGCCTTGCTCCAGAGAGCGGTTCAAAGATGCAGGGACAGCTCTCTCAGCTCAGGACCTTCAAAAAGGCAAGTAGTTTTAAAAGTAAATATTAAGTGGAGTAATTCAATTCTGTAAAGTTATCTTTACCTTTATGTTTTGAATGTTGGATGCTACTTTTGAATTGTGATCTTTTGGCCTTTGGCAATTTTTCTGTGATAATCTGTCAATATTTTAATATTTTTTTTTCGTTGTTTAAGCAACAATGGCATATAGGTGTATTTCCTGTAGTAAACAAAGGCCCAAAATTCTACCTCTTCCCACGTTCTGCCTTTTAGAGTATCCTTGCTTCATGGGGGGGGGTCAATTATTCGACAACTTCTCATTCACGTTCTGTGACAGTTTCCACACCAGTTATCATACACTTTGCTATTGATGTATCTCATTAGCAAAACATTAGTATATTTTCATTTTACAAATTAATATAGGTATATAAATAAATAAGCTGCAGGAAGCGGTTATTTCAAAGTCTCTGCAAATAAGAGAGCAGTCAACAAAATTATGTCGAAATTTACTTTAAATTCTGTGCTTTCAGAGGCCAGCCAAAAATCTCTAAAAGGCAAAAATTTGGCCCAAACGGAAAAATCTCAGCTGAACAGTCCACTTGATAGCTGTTAACAGGCGCAATGGATTATCCTTATATGCCTAGCTCCTGGAATAATTTTCCGGATTCGTTAAGTTTTCGGAACTCTTAGTTTGCGAACAAGAAAAAGTTATAGTTAAATTGTCACGGTGTGACTGCTCTGCATTCTGATTTTGTGACATTTTCTCGGCGGTCCCGAGTTCTGGGGAAACAATAGTAAGGTGATTTAAAAAAAATGGCTCTTGGACAGAGCTGGCGACAGTTAAGGGAGAGTAAAGGGGAGAAAATATTGCCAGAATTTTGCTTATTTATTCATTACTATTAGTAAATCAATGTTGATATATTTCCTTGCTGAAGTTAGTTTTTTGGTTGTAAGTTATGCATTTCATGGAGTTCAGCGAAAGGTAAGCCACTGTTGATGTAAAACTGCTGTCAAAACATTCGTACATTAGAGTTCCCGAACAGTCATTTCTTACGTGTATGAATTGCTAGATTAAAAACTGTGAAGAGCGTATTTCAAAGAAAAACAATGACATTGCAGTAAAAGAGCATTATATATGTATCCCAGATGTTGTAACAAATGAAGTTCAAAAGCGAATGGCTGAAGCCAGGAAGCGAGGGAGAGAGGCATCTGATGCAGTATGAAAAATTTATGCAGAAGAAATTGGAATGCGCTTGCGATTTTGTGACGCGATGCCAACGCAGGAATATACCAGACAAGCATCGTGTTTTGTGAGAATCCTATGGAAAAAGAGGGGATGTCAACATGAATGACGAGAATTTTTCATTCTTCACGAGATATTAGCGGATGCCTTGTCGGGATTTCAGTGTTTACCAGTGCAAAAAGGTGAGATGCTTTGGTAACTTCTACTGTTTTAGTTAATGGAACATTCGAGTAGCTCTTCACTATCTATGCCGATCTGAGAAGTTCCTGTCCTGTATGCATTTCTACTAGCTGCTCGCAGCTACTATGAATGATGTACCCGAATGGAGTCCACAGATTTCGAGTTTGGTAACATTCAATCAGTTATGTATTTGATTCCAACAACAAAAATGTTTGGCCACAATGCTCCTTAAAATTAATGAAAAAAAAATCGCTGCAATAGGTATAGTGACTGAGAGTTTGAAAAATGAAATTAGTTTTCATATTGGAATATGTACCTCATTTGTATACATGTATTAAATACATTAACGAAGCTTGGTGTGCATTCAGCAAGTTTCTACAATTATTTCGTTGATCAATGATTAGAGAATAGAAATTTTCCAAGAGCTGCTCAGGAAGGTATCAAACTAACGAAGTTGAACTTCAGTGGTTTGATTTCAAAAGCACGTTCAAATGTATATGATGTAATAGTCTCTCTCCTGGAACATGCTAAAGCTCAATCTTGAGGGAAAGAATGGGAGAAAATCAGCACTCAAGTCTCATCAAGACATAAAGGAAACGTTAAAAAATTTGAGGAAAATTGAAATCTTACCATTCCTGAAAGCAATGTGTTTATATACAAAAAATTACATTGAAACAGCCTTTCACTGTCTAAGATAGTAAATAGCTATATTGCAATTGTAAATGTGCTGTGCAAAATGCAAATATTATATATAAATACTGATAACAAAGAAAACTTTTTGAAACATTACTTTTTTCACTGAAAAGATTGATTGGATTATAAAATATTCGTACCACCTTCCTTATAAAGACAATAGAATAAATAAAAATAAATAAAAATAAAAATAATAAATGATAAGGCAAAAGAAAAGAAATCACTTTCATGCTGTGTTCTTTAGGAACGATATTCTATCGGCCATTATTATTATTATTATTATTATTATTATTATTATTATTATTATGATTATTATTATTAATGTGGGAGGTTGCAACTATTTCGCTTGCATTTACTAAGTGACACAATCAACTGACCCGTGTGGATGCACTTCAGAACGTTTTACGTGCTTCCAGTTCCAGTTTCGAGCTAATTGGAGAAAGAAAGTTGAAAGGTATTTCTTGCAGTGATAAACGTTTCCTCTTACGAACTTAAGATACAAAACCTAAAACAATGATAGCTTTTCAAAGGGAACACTGTGTGCGATAGAATGGAGGTCACTGCATACATAGATGGAAAATGGGGGCTGTGTTTCCGTCTTTGAATTTTAAGACGCATGGCCTGATTCGCTGCAAATGGGCCTATTTCGCTGTCACTCTCTTTGCATAACTGTTATACTTGTTCAAATATATTATTATTATTATTATTATTTATATATTCATACATAAATAATATATATTTCCGAACCTATAAAAGAAAAGGTCTTAGGAGAAAATGGTATGAATCGTGCGGTTGGAGATATATTGAAAAGGGATATCACTCTTAGGCCCAGCATTACAGTTCAGGCTTAAGCTTGTTAGGAGCTTAAGCTGGAACTTATAGTGTAGAAATAGACTTCACTTAATTGACTCTTGGCTTAAGCTGAGGAGGAACGTGGTTTAAGTTAGGTTATTGTTGTATGTCAGAATGTTTTCCGAAGAAGAAGGTATAAGTGACGAAGAAATTCAGTTTCTTCTACCTCAAATTTAAGAATAAGGTGACCTACAACATTTAGAACACGTTCAGATCATTTTCAATTATGGAGATAGTAAACATAATATCAGAAATCTTTGGAGATGTATTAAAACATGCAACACGCTGGTAATAGTATTCGTAACGTATAAATCATATAGGTATAATTAGTTTTAGAAAAGAGTTGAAAATGTTTAATAGCGATTTTAATAATGAAATTTTCAGGAACAAGCAGAAATAATATTTGAAGTTATACGCAACAGGCTGTATGCTGATAACAGGCGATTTCTGCAGCGTATCAAAATTAACAGCGAGCAGAGTGGTGAAGATTTCTCATCAAATAAAACTGTTCAGAGAAATATTCATAAAATTTCCTCCAACACATGAAGAGAGAGTTAAAAATAAAGAGAAATTCTACAGAGTAGCAAAACTTAAATAAAATTATGTTACATTAAAGCCCTACACTTTATTTTCTTAACTTAGCAAAATCCTAAACAATAAACAAAAAAGGATAAACGTTGAATTAACTGCGCATACTCATGTATTGCCAACTTCAGCTATGTCAAACAACGTTCAGCTTACCAAAGCTAAAGTTTATAGTGTAACTGTAAAACTCGAGGGGCTTAAGCTGAAAGAAAGTTTAATTAAGTTAGGGTTTAACTGTAAGACCGGGCTTTAGAGAAGCAGCAGAAAATTGTAAATTGTCTTTTTGCACACTTAAAATAATCATGTGAATGTAACAGAAGACAGCATGCATTGGACAAATTTTAATAACTTCGCCCAATACATCGAGTTTCTAGTGTTATCGTTTTTATTGAAGCAGTAACAACACACTGCCACGAGATAGGTACGTGGCAATTCTCCAGCGTTACCACTATAGCTTTCGTATATCAAAGATTGAACAGAAACAATTAATATTTCCTGTTTCTCATATTTTACGAATATCTTAAGGTGCCTTGATTAATAATTAAGAAGAAATTAATAAATGGTTTTTTCTTAATCCCATACACGATTTCTGTTAGCACTAAACATGCACTGAAAGAGATTACAGAGCTGTGGCAACGTTGTTTTTTTTTTTTTTTTTAGAACTTTGATAAGCGCCAATGTTCATGCTAATCATATGAACGTAACATTAGTAAGCAGCTAGATAACTATAATCTCAGTTCCAGGAAAAAATGCCATCAAAGCTTATCCCACACTATAATATAATTCTAACACCGGAAAAAATTGCAATAAAAAGCGTCGAAAAACTAGTTCAGAAGGTGGCTTAAAGCTATGAGGTTTAATATTCATTGCCTATTCCGCAACTTGAGATACTTGTCATCTAAGTCTGCATCGAAGACTGCAAGAGGTCTTGCATTCTTAAATGTGGAACATTGTATGTTGGTCCAGAAAGAAAGAAAGGAAGGAAGAAGGAAGGAAAATTCATTTGTAGCAAATTTTTGTGTTTTATTAAGAAAAACTTTGAATTATAAAGCTCCAAAACCGAATGGAAAAGCCCCCTAAGTAATATTTTTATTAATATACACTTATATTTATTATTGCTCTTTTCCTTATCTGCGTGAAAATGTGCTTTAATGGTTATGGAATATAAACTTTAATCAAAATGCCATACAGTGATCATTTAATTTGTATACAGGATGTAACAAAAAGATGTCCAAACGTTGGGGAAATATTCGTTGCATATAGAGTGAAAATATGTTTTAATGAGCATAAGTCCCGAAATGCTTTATTTCCTGTTAGGGCCCTTTGCCTAAAACTAGGCTTACACAGTGTGATATGTAAGCTAGAATGCAGTTAAAGCTATCGTGCGGCAATAATCTAACGACAGAATAGTTGCTTAATACATACAGTAGGTAAACATTTACTTTTACATCTAGTTAAATGAGGTGGGGGTTTGTAACTACTCCTAGTTCCTAGGTTCAACATTGTTGAGGTCGTTCTGTATCATATAGTCCGCTTGTTATGCTATTCGCTTCATTGCTTGGTGTAGCACCGAGCACATAGTGTAAGTTCTGTGTGTTTATGGGTTCCAAATACAGTAAAATGAGGTATTCAAATGCGGAGTTGGCAGATGCTCATATAATTTACGGATTAGCCGAAAGTGTAGAGAGTCTTCGTTTTCGTATTCTGTAAGGCTGCCGGACAATACGAGACACTCCAGAGATATATCAGCCCATCAGACAGTCCATGCGACGGCGGATTGATGGACGTATCCGTGCTAACAGAGGACATTTTGAACATTTCATATGATTTTGTTTCCCATAGTTCTGTTGTTGATATTCTGATATGTGGTACAGGTGTAGAAAAAGGGTTCAAACAAGGAAATAAAGCGATTCCGTATCCATGCTCATATTATTTTTTTAAATACTATATGTAAGGAATATTTCCTCAAAGCTTTGAATACCTTTTTGTTGCATCCTGTAAACACTACATTCATTTTATTTCCTAATTTTGATCTAAATTCCAAATGAACGGAATAGCCCGTTCTACCCTAATTATGATGGCGTTTTTTCTGCATTCTTTTCCCTCTAAATGATAAAATTGTCTACGGTTTGTTTATGTAGTATATGTTTTTAGCAGAGAAAGATGCACTAAACATCATTGCTCTTGTAAGTGTAACATGTAATGCGTGAGAAACCAGTTGGACCCAGGTATACGTACAGCTATGGGAAAGTATCACCCAGTATACAACTGTCCCAGATTTCAATCATTTGATCAATACGAACCACTTTTGTGCCATGTTCCACCCATAAATATTGAATGCAGTGATGAAAAAAGTTCAGTGTTTATAAAATGTAATGTACAATACAACGTACTTAATAAATTAAAATGTTGCATGAGTTAACAACAGGCGATCTGTGATGGTTGCCAAAACTCAGCCTGGCATTTCGTCCCAAACATCTCAGTTTCCTTTCGAAAGATGTGAAGTTGGATTTCTGGATCGAAGCGACAGCCCCTTTCATTTTGTTATAGATAATCTTTGTGCATACACGTAATCAGTAAACTTTCCACCCCTTATAGGATAACAGAGTAAGGTGACAGTAACGCTTGGTACTCGTGTTCGGGAGGTCCCAGGTTCAAATTCCTTGCGACCAGCTATCCTGACCTAGGTTTTATCGCGATTTACTTTGGTTGCTTCGGCGAATTCAGGGATGGAGCTTTCCTTTCCAGAATTATCCGCTCTCACATTACATTTCATAATGTTTCATTCCGTTGATTCATTTGCAGAGTAGAAAACACTAGGGTGAGGTGGAATGGTGCGGTGTGACGGTGGCTTGTGCTTTGGAAATGTTTTTTTTTCTCCGGCTTCTGGTATGGAAACGGACCTTCTGAAGGACTCGAATTCCTTGGAAAGGATGAGGGGGGAGAAGAGGTGCCGCCAGTATTATGTTCAGAAACTATGTCAGATCCCGTCTTTGTCGTGTCTCACTTTTCGTGAATACTGGCCGCTAGGTGTCTCCCTCATCTCATCCCTTTCTCCTGGAGATGCCCCTACTGGTGAGCAAGGCTCAAATACCGAAATATCCTCCTATACCAACAATCCAATCCAATGCAATCCCTTGTAGGACAAAGTATTAAAATAATTTATAACGCATGGACTGTTGAAGATAATATATATGATAAAAACATAAATAACAAGTATACAATAAGATTTGATACATTTAAAATAGAATGGTAAGAAGAATAACTTGATATCACATTATCTTATTAATTTTAAATATAAAGTTATCGCTTCTTAATTGTGAAGAATATATTTAATTATAATGAAATTAAATGCTTGAACCCGTTATCTTTATAGTGGATTTCGGTAATTTGCCAATGATTATCGTAATCCAACGTTATTGATTGTTTGATACTAAACTAACATCCTATTAATCTGTATAGTTTCTGTAACCTAAATAGTTTTTTAAATGGTAACTAGAAGCAAGTGTGATGTGCGCGCTTCCACACGGAATCTCAAGATAAAACGGGTAACTTTACTTTTTTTTTTTTTTTTCGCGGCGAAGCAAAACGGCGCACATTAAATTTTCAAGAAGCGCGCACTGAAACCATAATAAAGTATGAATATTAGATGAAAAACCCCAAGCGTTCTGGCTGAACAAACAGGCTGAAAGAGATTCTCAAGAAAAAAGGAAAATCGTTGTCCGCAAAGCATCCTTAACCTAAGTGACAAGAATCTGTGTTTATAGAAATTGGAGCGTTAAGGAGGACACAAAAGGCGGTATTTAGGTTGTCACAGACAATGTAATGTTTCACATTACTACACCCGGGCGGCGCTGGGCTTGCAGCGATGCAAGCTGCGACACAAAAGCCTTTTTTTTATATGTGTTTAAAAATTAGTTAAATTATTTCCTCTTACTGCTGCTTCTGCCCTTCCCTCATTTCATCTTTCCCATGTTCTACTATTTTTCTATTTTGTTTATAATTGTTCCTGTTTTCTTTCTCGGTGGATTCCCTTAATTTATCTTTTTTTTTATTTGGTTTATTTACGGACGCTCTTTAACGTATCAGGTCATCAGCGTTCCATTCAAATCAGGGCATGATACGGCGGACAAATTTTGCTCAGAGGCCTCTTCTTTTAGGCTTGAGGTTCTTTTTGATGCCGTAAATGTACGACACGGGACCACTTCCCTTCTCTTCCGAAGGATCCTTAGGATTTTTACGCCCGAAAAAATACATCGGTCCTGGCCGGGATCGAACCCGCGGTCTTAGGTTTCGGAGGCAAGTACATCACCAGGAAGGAATTTCTTTATCTCATCTTTGACATGGAACATTAATTTGTTCTCCATTTTTTAAATTATTAATTTATAATCAATGCATTTTCTGTTTAATCCTTTTACTTCAAGTATTCCGAAAGTCTGTTTCTTTACGCAGTTTGTTACATCTTCATAGACCTATTTTTGGGGAGTGCTTCTCTCACTATAGGTTCCAAACTTTTATCTATAAAAATTATGATATATACAATGACTTGAACAATTTTATGCACGTACCTTCAACAATACAAAACACCGCCTATTTATAATTTATGCTGAAAACCGCTTCCTCCCATTCGCCTCCTATACCACACCACGCTGAGATTTTCTGAGAATGTTCTTCATGCACAGCTTGCGGATTTACTGGTGTTCCTATAAGTGTGTTTTGCGAGTTTAGGTATCACTCAGATTAAATCATGCCTTCATCTATGTATAAAAATCAAGGATTCTTAGTATGAAAATCTCTAAACCATAAATAAACCAAACACGTTTTTCGTGGTGCGTTACATTCTTGAACACGTGACACGCGGTAAGCGCATAGATTTGCTTTGTTAGTGACGGCAGTATCGTTCCTTTATTTCGTTTACTTTTTTTAAGGCAATTATTGTCCTCTTGTTGTCTCTAATCTAGATGCAATACTTTAACGGTACTTATTTCATAAAATACAGTTTGAAATTTCTGGCTTACTTTGAATTAACCGTTTTACTAGTATTTTTGCTAGAGATATACGCATTGTGTCGAATTACAGCTGCTGTGATGCGGTGCCGCGGAACATTAAACAAATGAAGATTACTCAAAAATTAGTTATATCGCAGGGGATTCCGTCTTTTGCATCTTTGAGGTGTGTATGTAAATTTTGCAGTCAATATCTAAATAACGTAAATGTTAATGAACATTTTGGAGCCTCTAGCAAGAAGATACGCCTGCATTTTGCTTGGTATCCTAATATATATCTTATTTCAAAAGGCTTATATTTTACCGCCTTATACGAATGTAGGTTTCTTCCATTTCTGTGTTTAATCTCGTTTCTACAGTTCGGATTTTCTCTGTATAGTTTTTCTTCGTGGTCCTGTTTCAGTTCCACATAGCCGCCACTGTTGGCAGAGGTGTTTTAGGAGCGGAATCGTGAACGGGAGGTTTGGGGTTCGATTCCCAGTAGGACTGTCCTCCCTGACTGATGTTTTTTGCAGGGGAGGTACCCTAAAATTTGTCCTGGAACGCTTCCTTCCTTAAAACAAAATTGCTCCTTTCCCAATTTATCATTTCATTTCATGTATCATCAGTGTCCACCGCCGTGGTGCCTCAGTGATAAAAACGAGCGTTAAACACTATTCAAAATTTTCCACGTCATAGCTGAAACAAGTTTCATTAACTGAGTTTTCAACCTTTATTTTCAAATCAGCTGATTTGCCTTCTTAATATTTTCTCAAATCTACGTGTGCTTCATCTTACAAGCTAAAACTATACTCTTTGCTGAACTGGTGAAGTTTAAATCCTGAATCCTGCCGATTTTGGGCGATATTTTATTATCTTCGTATATTAATGGGTTAAGTATTTTTTGCTAAGTTTACTCTTGAAAATAGCAGCTTCGACATTGTCCTTATCTTTCACATCGTCATAACGCAAAGTGCTGATGCATGTACTCCAAGGAAGAAAGTGCTCTATAAGTTAACAGGATCAAGAATCAATGGCGATTCTGGTACTTCGTTCCGATCTTACTTTACTTGCCAGGACTAAGATTCTCGATTCCTGTTTATTGATTAGTAATTAGGAAAAGTTCCTGGCTTGAGATCTTTTTCTAACGGCGTTTGTTTCTTTCGAATGAAAATAAAATGTAAAGCAAATTAGAGCAACGTTTCACACTCTTATTAAAATAATTTTCACAAGTCAGCATTGAGCGTTGAAAATTGCACCCCTCTTTTGCTTATTTCTTCCTTTCATTCTCTTCCATCTTATGTTTGCATCAGATTTCTTAATGATTTTCTCCTTCATGTTGATTGTCTTTCGTTGTTTTGGTTTTGTTAATTTTTTCTTTTCTTTCTACTTCTATTTCAGGTATTTTTATATCCTCCCTTATGCATCACCTACTTTTATTTGTATCTATTTACCCTATTTATTTGTTAAGCTTAAAGGAGGATGAACAAATAAAACATGACCGTTCAGCTGCATGTGCCAATAAGCGGTGTAGGGATGGGGAAAGAGGCAACTATGTAGATCATCATACCCCGATAGGAGATGCAGTTGGCTAGAGTCGTTTGGCTGTGCAGGCGCCGAGTAAATATAGCGGCGAATCCGAACCTGTCAAAAGTGGATCAGTGTTATGTGATTCAGTTGTTGATAGTGGCGTGAAATTCATCGTAGCATGAATGTCTTGAAGATATCAGTGAAGGATTGGGCACACATGTTTCGGACATGAACCGACCTTCATGTTCCGTGAAGAAGAAATTGTATCGGAAAGTCTGTTTGCAATGGGTTCCTCGACTGCTGAGTGACAAGCATAAGTTTCTCCTGCACATAGTGGCCCTACAGTCCTGACCTTATCACCTTACAACTTTCCTTTTTTTCGAACCTTTCAAGGAATTTCTTAAGGACACATGCTTCCACAAGGATGATGAAAACAAAGCTGTAGTGGGGATTCTCCTTTTCGGATAGTATAGATAATGAGAATGCCCAGAGGAACTTTATCTCCTAAGACAGCATGTAATTTGTACTATTTGAATATTGCTGCTTTTGTTTGTGTTTTGTTTTGTAACGCATAGTGATGGTTTATGTGTTAATATGTTATGTTGTGATACTTTCAGTATCGCTTCTCGTAACAATTGCTCCGTATTTTTATGTGATTATTTATTCATAATTAATACGTAAATTCACTCTTCTCTCTTTCGTTGTTTGTTTTCATTTCAAATGTACATGTTACTCACTTACAGGGAATATATACATTGGTGTATTTGTGAACGATTGCATGTAATTTTATATTTATTCTTATTTTTGATACCTGTTATAATTTTGCCATCGTTTGTATAAATAATTCAGTATAACTTTCGGGCGTAAAAATCCTAAGTATTGCTTCTTTCGAAAGGGAAGTAAAGCCGTGAGTCACGTGTCGTAGATTTACGGCACGTAAAAGAACCTCATTCCTTAAAGAAGAGACCTCTGAGCAAAATTTATCGGCCGTTTCACGCGCTGAATTGAATTGGACCCTGATTACCTGAAATGTTTTATTCATAAATAAAACAAATAATAATTAAATCTAACAATGCTATTCCAGCATTTTCTTGAGATAGTCTCTAAATCTTAGAAACGCCAAGTAGATAGGCAACCTTACTCTCTTCAGTGTTAACTCCTTTAGATATAGGCTTCCAGCCTGCCTTGTTGTTGACGAACTTATATCCGAAAGGCTATTTATAAAATCTTCGAAGGAATTTTGGCTGGAAAAAAAATGTTAAATTATATAAATGAAATTTACGTCTTCTATTCAAAACAGCGTAGTCCAGACTTTCCATTTATAAGTTAAATTATTCAAGAATTGAAACTTCAGGGAAATATGTCACAGTATAGGGTACGAATCAGAGGTTAGCAGGAATTAAACTCGAATGAAAAGCTGAAAAGGATACAGGGAAAGTAAAACGCCCTGCAGGAAAAAGTTATTAATGGAAACAGCCCCCATTTACTTTCGCTTTTTCCGGGCAGGGAGTTTTTCAGGAATGTTGGAAATATAATTACCCAGACATTATGGGGTTCGTGACCTGCATTTAACTGCTGTGTCGGAAGAAAACATGTTAATAAACACCCCCGTTCACCGTTTGTGAATTACGGGACAGTAATAGGAGGAAAATATAGTGAGTAGGAGATTGCTCGACAGAGAGCAGTACGGGTCTTGGGCAGCTCTTCTGATAATTAGTATCTTCCATCATGCAAAGTTGCATGCCAGTCCTCCGCCCTTCCCTTCCTCACCTCCCCCTAGCTTTTATTTTTATTATCTTAACTTCGGAGAGCTCATGTGAGCATTTCGGAAACGAAGAACTACAACAGACATCCTGTTGCATATTGCATGCGCTGTGCAGAGTAACAGCTTAACGCGAATTTCTTTTGGTTTAGTTTTTAAATCTAGCAGGCAGTGAAATTCGTCAACTTCCGGTTCCTGGAAACAGTAAGGGCGTAACACAAAAGTTGGCAATTTGTTCTCGTAAAGCTTTGCTTTAAAACAATGGTTTTGGCGCCCTCCTTTGTAGACCCTTAAAATTTCATGCTCCAGCATTTGTTAAAAATATTTTCTTCTCAGTAAAACTTATTGGAAAATAATCTATATTTTACAATAAAAGAGGAGTTTGTAATTCACAGTATAAAAGTACTATTATCTGAATGTATAGTGGCTGAAACAAAAACTTTTTAATTTCTTACTGTAATTAAATTAACTTCATTCACATACATTTACGTGACAACTTTTAAAAAATAATTTGTATTAAAATGCACAAAAACATATTTAATTCATCCTTAGCAGTACTTTTTAATCGTTCAATAAAACTCTCAAGAACGCAAAATATAAACGAGAATTGTAGTATTGTTTTTCTGTATAGAGCTGCTAATGTCCTATATTAAGTTGGTTAAGGACATGTGAAGTCACTCTTCATGTTCAAACGAATGTGATTGTTGGTTTTTAAAATGGCCAGTGCTGAAAATCCTACCTCAAAGAAATAGGTGGAAGAAGACTTTATTTATTTATTTATTTATTTTTGTTATTTTAGTGTAAACAAGATGAAAACATACCCAGAATCTTCCAGTCCCATTGACACTCGAGTCACATTTTAATTTAATCACATCCTCTTACATTTCATTTGAAAGAACATTCACCTATCATGAAATATAATATTGCAAACTTGCACTACCAGTCTTGTGCAAATAAGTCAGCAAGAATAACGCTTGAAATGCTCTTGAAGCACTGCAGATATAAGTTGATATCTTTCTATTCTTTGAGGTCATATTGTTTCCTGCCTAGAGACTCACTGATTAAAGGGCATGAAGAAAATTAGGCTTTTGGAGTATACAGTTGATGCTTTCAAAGTTGCGTCTTTTCCATGTAATCCTTGAGGTAGTATTTATGAGATGCCGCCCCCAATTAAAATATCACTGAAATTAGTATAATCTATTACATATATTAATAATTGGTATTACAATTAATGTGTACAATTTATGTGTTTTCATATTAGTAGTTATTTGTGTATTTCATGGGTAGTGAGAAGGAAAAAAAAAACTTGCGGACAGAAACTTTAGAAATAAACCAGAAAATGAAGATTGTGAATGTGTTTTGTGCTGGACAGGGAACAGATGGCCATGTGACTCCTTTTGTATTTTGTTGCAAGAGCCTTTGTGTAAAAAGGGTCGCCCCTTTAAAGTTTCTGGAAAAACTTAGATTTGTTAAAATCCGAAGGCAAAGCGTAATATAGAACAGACTAAAGACAGCAAGTCAATGTGGGGTGAAATAAATCATAGTGCCCGACATGTTAGGAGCCAAAGGGGAAAGAATAACTTAAATTTAAGGCCTAAGGAAAGTCCAATCAGCGATCTTAGGAAAAGTATATGCACGCCCCTCGGCGAATAGATAGAAAGTTGTTTAAGAATAATAGTTTGAAATGGTGGGAGATAGTCTAACGACCGGACGAAGGAATGTTTGATAAAATATTAGGATTTCGAGATCCGTAGGGAGAAAAGTGAGTTGAGCTATCGAGTGAGAGTGTGGTTTAGCTATCCGGAGAGAATGAAAGACAATTGGTTCGGTTATAGTGCAAGTGTGATCTAAGAACCGCTCCACCGAACTTAAAAAGGCGACCCTTAACATTGAACAAGCAACACAAGTAAATAAAAAGAGTCATCTCCAGTCTTAAGATTTGATTTTATACATTTCCTAGTTCCCGACTCTTTCCCCTGTTGATCTGAAAAGGTAAAAAAATTCCAGCGCTCCACCGAATCTAGCTGTGGCATAGCGACACATCGAGACTGCGGCGGGAGAAAAGATGGAGAGCTTCATTGATTCTACAAATACTATGAGTGTTCTGATTAATTAAAACCCATTTAGCAGATAACCGTCCTTTTCTTTCTTACCCCCCCCCCTTCACTATATCATAAGAATTTATGGTGGTTTTTTTACTTTGTAGTGTGCATTTGAGAACTTTTCAAACTTTGAAGAAGTCAAAAAGTGAGAAAAAATGAATGAATCATATAGCTCACTCAAAATTTTCCACCTCTGACTTCAGTTAAAATACCTGCTAAACATATTGTTCTTTTAACTTCTGTATGAAAAAGTAAAACTTTTGTGTTATTTACTTAGATGGCTTCAAAGGACCGGTATTCAGAGCACTTGACTTAATGAATTTAACTGCATTGAGAGCCACGCTCAATGGGAGAGTCGGTTCTCTGGTAAAGTCTTAGAAGCTAGAACTTGTCAGAGAACTATTAAGAATAAGTTTTATAAAGCCAGACCGTGAACATAACATTGCAGGTGCTCCGTCAATATAAATTCCCATAATATTGTCCCAGGTAAATCATTTTCATTAAAGGCCAGTAATAGCAGAACGCACATCGGAACTTTTGCATGTCGTTTCCAGGTTTATAGAACATCTCCTCCATTACTTTTTTCCTTCTTCCGCCCATTATTCTACAACATACTAATCAATCGGTACTGTTGATCTACATGCGGAATCGTCATACAATAAAGCAAAATATGGAACAATTTTCAATTTTTTCACTCAGAGCCATTTTATAGATCCTACATTTCACAATATTATTTGAAAGAGATATTTTATCCATTTTTTATAATATGGTTGCTTTAAGAATGGACGATTTCATTAGTGTCTCATCAATAGTATGCGGTTACTTGTCTTCTGCTGTTAAGAGAGAAAACATCATATGATGCTTCCTTTTCATTTTCTTCCTTGAAAGGTCTAGCAGGATCCAGTTTCATACAATTTAATGAAATTATTTTCCCAATAAAAAACGTTTTGGTTCGTTCTTCAGCGTAGAGTGTGCCGTTGTTAAATAATATTGAAGATAAATGGGCCGCTATGTAAACAGTTGGCATCACCTTTTTCAATAAATGTTAGTCCATTTTCTTTAATAGTGTTTAACGCCCGTTTATACTACTGAGGCATCACGGGCGGTGGACACTGATGATATGTGAATTGAAATGATAATTGGGACAGGTTTTTTTTTTTAAAGAAGGAGGCCTAATTTTAGGGTACCTCCCCTACTATGGTCTTCATATAGCCTTCTCTTAGCAGAAACTTCCACATGCAGTACAAAAATAGCTGAAAGATATATCTGCGCAGCAACACGTTAATGTTGAAACTGAAACATTAGAAACCCGCCCGTACACACGGGAAAAATTCTAGTTCTGCTGCTGCCAGCGGAGAAAGTGAAACTACTGTTTGTGTGGCCGCTTGTAAATGTTGCATGTATTATTTTTAGTTAAACATAATATAATCTCTGCGTTGTCCTCCGTAATTTTTCAATATAAATTGAAAAGGGGTTTTTAGGCGGGTGAAATATTATAACGGTGTCAAATCTGCTCTTTTTGGAATTCGCAATTAATTCATATACAAACATACGCACACACTAACCCTAATGCTAACCTCGGATTATCTGGAAACCGATGGACCCAATAGTTTGCTGCGGCTCACTGCGGCCTGACAGCCTACGCTCGCCTCCTTTTCGTAAATAAAAATTGATAGCGGCAGATAAATTACTGAAATGGTGGCAAATCTCCTTTGAAAAAAAATCGTCAATTTCAATTTATAGCGCAATAAATGCGTGGTGCTATATTAGAGAGTAAATCATTGTAATGGCGGCAAATGTACTTTAACTCCGACAGAAAAAAAAGCATGTGTTCGTGAGTATTCGAAACCATTATCTTCACAACTATAGCATGACACTCCCTCCGTCTGAGCTATCCTGCAAGTCTTATCTTGTAAATATTGTGCAACTCACTACCTTCGGCTATCGCTCGGGACTCGCCTGCAGCACGGAGCATTTCTGTCCTCCGTGTAAGGATAAATCATTAGAACAGGACGCATCAGCATAGGAGACAGCAAATAGCAACAAATGATGAGGCGACTGCTCCTTGGCAAGGTCAAAGCAAACGTTGCCAACTTGTGCAAAATAGAATCTCACTCACTTAATATGTATAGCCATCTTTCTGTATGTCACGTTACAGTTTCTGTGTTCTCTTCCCAGTTAACCGTGGCCCCCTCCTCTCCCCTTAAATCACTCACGTCTCCAAGTCTCCCATCAGTGCTTTAAAACATTATAGATGAACTGCTATTGAGCTGATCACAGCTGTAGGAAGAAATTGGCAGGATAATTACCCCTACCTTGCAACCGGAAGGCATTACCTTGGAATGTGACCTGCGCTTAGCTGGTGATTTTCCGAGAATTATCCCACCATATAGCTAAAGTAAATGAGTATTTGAAATATTACATGTTTTCCGGTATCTCTGCAAACCCCATATAAACGTTAGCGCCGAATTGGCCAGCACTGCCTCTGTTTCGTTTTTCATCTCAGGTTTTGCTGCTAGAGTTGCTTTGTATAGCCACGTATTCATACCTGACCTGTAGACCGGCAATTAATCATGAGCAAGCGATCAGAATCGTTCAGTGTGTCGGCAAAAGCTATACAACCTATGCCTGCCTTTATACCGACAGGAAAGTATTTCACTTTTCTATTTTGTAAATATGTACTAAAATATTGATTTACCAGTGAAAATAAATCCTCGGTTGTATACTATGAGACCGCTCTTAATAACTTCGTCCCAATTCCTGAATTGTTACTAGAGCTGTGGCATGTGAGGGTTAAAAAATGAAAAAATAGACAAACATAAATCATAGCATATCTTAAGCTTTCACGGCTGTTGTTCATAATGTTAAAATTAAAAATCCGGACTGTGTCGTGGTCTTTGTTTTAAAAACTAAAATAGAGTTATCTAAAATAGAGCCGGCTATCTACGTCCAGCATCTCAGTGTAGTGTGAAGTATGTCGTGAACATACATGACGCAGATAGCGGCGAAAGCTCTGTTCTAGTTTTTAAAACATAGACTACGACACAACAGCCCGAAAGTTTAATTTTAACAAACATAAGTCAGTAAAATTACATTAGAATAGACTTTTAAGAGACACTTATTTTAATTTAATATTACTTTCAGACTAACATTTATCCAGCAAAATTCATGTTCCTGTTAAAAATAATACACAACAATATATTTCTCTAAATTGTTCGCTGCAAAGGATGTTCTTCTATTTAAGAAAAATCACAATTAATGAAATACAAATAAAAATATTTCGATGTAAAGTACATAGTTTTAGAGCCCTTGGCCCATAGGTCCAAAGCAAATAATAAAACTTGCTTCGCAATTACTCAACCCCTTCAGAGCTTTAGATCAATTTAACATTAACCTACCTGTTAAAATGTTGCCAGAAGAAAAGCTACCGCAGTTATGGAAAATGAAACCTATTGCCCAGTTCGCATTTCGAATACTTTATGGCCATGCAAGTCCATTATCAGTCACTACAAATCGAACGTCGAGTGATCAGAAGGAAGAACCGTCGAAGCAAACGTGCAGTGACTTATGCTTACAATTCGTGCAAAAACGGCACATTACACTCTTTCTGTTCTGATAATTAACAACAAAAAAGTAATCGTAGAAATTCAATTGCTCAGTCAATTGTTTACTCCTTAATTGCACTACATCATTGCAGACTGGCATTAGTGTAGGGTGTTTATGCTTGCTTTTCTTCGTTTTTTAAAAATCTAGAACTCTTGCTCCAAAACTTTCAGTAAGTACAAAGCGTAAGGAATTTAGCACTAATAATGAGTTGTATTTGCGCTTATTAAAACATCTCTTGGCAGTATTCTTTTAAGTTATGGCAGGAGAATGCCAATATCAGTGATTTCTCTCACCATCTCAATTGTCAGATTGCAGCATTTTGCACCAAGTTGCATTAAGATCATCTTCTGTGCACAAGCACAAGCGCTCCATTTTGTCTTCCTAAGATAATTGGACACAATCATAAGATAGACAAGGCTTTTTCTCTCTCTCTCTTTTTGTTGCCTCTACGAAAATTTCAGACCCTTCATAATCGTTTGGACTCTGACACCAAGGGAGTCATTGACTCATTTTCTTCTTTCCCTTGTCTTTTGGAGACAATTTTCCGGTTGTTGCAGATCTCTTGATATCATTAAAATTAACATTAACTGCCTTTACCCATTTACGAGCGTACTCTGTGTAAGGTTAAGTTTCCTAGCTTTGCGTTTAATGTTTAGACTTGCAGTGAAGAAGTAACACAAAAACTATTCCTCAGTTAAATGCTACCAGAAGAAGGCATTCAGAAAGTCGCTACTACCTTAGTTATGCATGTTGCCTACTAACACGGCGCAACCAGAGTGGCAGGCACGTGAGATTAAAGTCTCAACAAGCTCATTTGCTACAAGGTTAAGCTATATGAATTAGATTTTTACATAAGAATAAGACCCTTCCTTTCCACAGGCTGAGTGTCAAGTAGCGTGTAGCACTTTAGATCATTTACGCAAATTCTGTTTTTCATATTCGTCATTCTGAAGATTTAGACCATGTCACGGGCAACTTTCCTCTCTTCCTGGTCTGAAAAGAAGTTATTTTTAGTTTTGAAAGTGCAGCATAGTTGGTCTGTGAGCGTTGTATGCGACAGCTACGAGGATGATTTGATAAGTAGCTTGGTTTGCATACCAATAGAGGGCAACAGCAGCATACATATTTGTGGCCATAAAGGTTGCTTTTCTAAAGTCACAAGTCATTCTGATGTTAATTCATTGTTTGTCTGTTTAAACGCAGGCGCTTCTAGTGACAGTGAAAAACGGATAAGTTTGGAATTCGTGGTATGATTCAATACTTTTTTTCTGGAAGGGAACACAGCAACGCAAATTCATGAGAGGATTTAGCTCACGTTGGGTGACGCTTTGGGTAAATGAGTTCAAGCATAGCAGAACAAGCATTGAAGACGCACCACACCCTGGAGCTCCAAAATCAGCAATGAAACCAGAAATTGCGAATAAAATTCATTATATTATATTGTTTTGACTCGCAAACAAGTGAAAGGGCTCGAATTAGCAGAGATCACAGGCATTTCAACTTAGTGGATTTCTTTTATGTAAAATAAAAGTGAAACGTTTTGCACAAGATGGGTGCTGCATCTAATCAATCCGGACAAAAAGCGAAATCCCATGAGAACATTGGCCCACTGTTTGCAAATGTTTACGGAGAATCTAATCGATTTTTATGGCGTTTTGTGACTACGGACGAAACACGCATTTATTATTGTACTCCAGAAACGAAACAACAGTCTAAACAGTTGAAGCGAAAGGTTCCGAAAAAGGTGAAATGTGTTTCATTCGCTGGAAAAGTGATAGCTTTTTTGGGACGCAGTAAAGAATTATTTTGATTAATCACTTGGAGAAGAGGGAAAACATTACTGAAGAATGTTTCGCTCTACTTTTGGAGAGACTGAATACGCGATCGCGGGAAAACGTTCGAGAATTGTCAAAAAGAATTGTTTTGCGGTTACAATGCGCCGGTGCATTCAAGCCAATTTCTATTTGAAATGCATCCGCATCCACCCTATGCACTAATTCTCGCTCCTTCGGATTACCATCCTTTCCCGAAGTTCAAAATTTTCCTGGATAGACACAAAGAAGTCATATAGTATCATGTTTTCAATTAATGACACAATTATTTGAAATGGATTATAGCCATGTTGAAATAATATTTTTTTAAAAGCATGTACATATATACATCCTTTGAAAAAAGAAATTAGTCATCTATTGAACGCAAAACTCTTCAAGTCCTATTCGTTACAGCGCGCGGTTCACTAGGTAACCAGCAAGGCCGTGTAGCCACTGCAGTAGTTGTGTTATATGGCATGCACTGAAGACGCTGTCTAGTATGTGTGTTCCGTTAGCTCTGTGGCAGAGTGAGCACTGATACCGTGGTTGAAAGCGCAGTTTTGCCTCCCGGCATGAAGCACGTTTTTTTTTATTTATTTATTTTATAAACCTTTGTAACATATTATGACAAATTAGTTTCGTAATATTGCTTCCCATACACAGCAAGATTTAACATTATATATATTGTAATATTTCCTTCAATATTTGTTCTATTTAAACGTAATATGGTGCACATGCACACGCATTCCCTGCACATACTCAAAGGACAAATTTATGGGCACATATTCAAGCAGCGTGGAATGCTGTAGCCTCTCGTCCACATTACTGTAGAAATCTGATATCATCTATGCCCTGAAGATTGAAGGCAGTTGTACATGCTGAGGCATCATATACTTAATATTAATTTGTGTTTATTTCTATTTGTTTTTAGCAGATAAATGTTTCTTTTCATGTATTTGTTTAGTTATTTGTAAATAATTCTTTAGTTTGTGATTACACTTTTGTATGTGCATAGGTATTAATGTCATAAAACTCAATTGATGCGTAAAATATAATATGATATTAACATAATGTTCTACTTATATACTTATAAAACCAGTAATAAAAAATAAAATAAAATGTTAGTGTGGGATTTGAAACTCAAGACAATCCTTCTCGGCCACTGTTATTGTAAATGTTCTTTTTCCAGATACTTATGATTGTGACCATTACGTTTACACACAAAGCTCCCATTACAGTGTGCCAGTCGCTGCATGCGCTTTGAGAATACAGCGTTTACGACCGTCCCCGAAGTTCTCCGACAGACAAGCAGAATCTGAGAGATACTTTTTTTTTTTAATTAAAATGGATCTAATCTTTATATCCGCCCTGTATGTATGTGCAGAATTCACTGGTTTCTCATTTCCTAAACGTGAAGGGACTGTGATCAAAGAAGAAGAATAATACACAACATATTACATACTCAAAGAATGAAAACAATCTCTCTTCTGCACTTTGGTACATGGTATGCACAAAGTGTCGAGAATTTGTGGCGAGGACTCAAACTAATGCAAGAATTGTAGGAAGCGCGTTGGTTTTTCCTTTTGCAATCACTGCAGTGCCAATTTTGAGTAGCTTTTCATAAGCGCTATTTACTCAAAATGACTTGTACAACGCTTATCTATAACTGTGGCGAACAATTGAAATAATATTTAAATAAGTGTTTTAATAATAAAGTATTATTTAATTCAACGCTTAATAAACCAAGTGTAAATATTAAGCTCTGTTATTGTGTGTAATTTTGTGTGCTAAAGCTTTTTGCTGAAAGGGGACTTATTTCTACTCAAGTGTTGAAACCTGCCACTTTCGCTTTTGCAGCTGGTTGAGGACGATATCCTGGCAACTGAACCACGAAAGTGGCTGTCTCACATACTCCAGTTTCTAAAACTGCACGATAAAATAAGTGGTAGTCCGTAAACATGCTGGTAAACCCGACAAAGTATATCTACATTTACAGTGCAAGCATGCTTGGCGATCATGCGATGCCCGACCTTGGTTGAGGGGTGCACGGGATTATAGGGCACGCACCACTTCCCGAGAGAGAAGCGAGATAACACAACCTTCTCTAGATAATTGACATTGGGAAGGGGGGGGGTCACTGACAGTACGCACACTCAAGCAGGAACAATCCCCAGTGAACTAAGACGAAAATAATGTGTGTAATCCGTATTTCTGGATAATATATAAACTTATTTCTTAATACTATTAAGTAAAAGGGAAAAGTTGGGATCATTGAAAATTATAATAAAGTGCATACATTTTATCTTTCCACGCTCGAGTACAAAATCTGCATCGGGAGTAGATTGCTGCACGTACTGCCATTGAGGGTCGCGCATGGTCGCTGATAGGACGATTGTCTTCAATTATCATGTGCAGTATTGAGTTTCATTTCTCTCTTGGTGTCTGTTGCTTGAGATTTAGCGATTTACTATACAACAACAATGTTTCATTTGCTGTAACCCTTTAGGCAGCGAACCACCTGCTCAATGTACAAGATTATTTCAAAAACTTTTTTCTGGGATTAATCCATCTGAGAAACGAATGCGTCATGTTTCAACAAAAGAAAACTTGGTAAATATTGGTGCTCGATTAGATCAATCATCAAGAAAGGTTACGGAACATTTTCAGCACAGTCTTCGAAATAATGTAAGTATTTTTTCTCCCTGCTTTTTATTTGCTGATCGTGCGTTAAAGGAGTGTGTGAAGCTGTGCTATGTACTTCCGTTTCCATTCTATTCACACGAGCATGGAAAGATAAAATGTTTGCACAATATTTCAAGTAATTTTTGCGTCGTTTGATGCGCTGATTTATGTATAAACATGTTTCTTCTCTAATGCATACAGGGTGTTCTTAAAATAGATTAGAAAATGTTCTGCTTAAAACACATACTTACAAATGACAACGATGATAATTATGACGATGATTAATATTATTATTATTAATCATAATAATAATTTTCGTGTGCTGATTGACTAAAATGTGAGTTGATACACTTTGGTTGTAACATTGGATAGACAAAAAGTAATTTAATACTTTTTTATTTTTGCATTTTGTTTATAATCTGAAACTTTGGCGAATTTATTTGTTTATTAAATTATATTTTACACCATTGAGCAAATGAAACGGCTTATCTAGATATAACGGAACCGACTTAAATAAAATTAAACTTGGTGTAAATCACTTACCCACTGTTTAAGGAATATTGTGTTGATAGTAGGTGAAATGTGATTACGAGGTCGAGAATTGAAGACAGAGGTTACATGATATACAATAATTACTATTAAGTGGCATAAGAGATAATTCACGATAAATTTTTTCTTTAACTAATGTCGTAAAACAAAAGTAAATGTTTTTATTACTTTTTTTAATGCTTCGTGCACTATTATTACCATTTGTTTGGGTACTAATTTACTTTACATTCTGTATATCAACTGTTTCCCCTCTTCTCCGAGCGCAACAAAGAACTGGAAGATTATTACGTGGTAAGCTGTGTCGAGAGAGATAAGGTCAGCATTTTATACAAAGACAGGAAATTTAAAAATCAGTGAAATGTACCTTTCCTCTCTCTGTTTTCCTACGGAACGACTGACTGTAGAAAAGAGTAGACCGTACACCTCTTTTTCTTCTTGGTAAACACTGTAAGGAAAGGAAACAAGAGAAGGCAGTTAATTTTATTTAATCCAGAGGAAAAGTTGGCGTAACTTCGCATAATGCCGGTATTTCTACAGCTGCCAGAAATGTGACTGTGAAATATTTTCATAATAAGGTATGCACACTTTATATACATGTTATTAAAATTTTATTCATTTGTTAGTGGACTGATTCTGAGGTATTTGTGTTCCTATAATCGAACTCTGGAAGTGTTTTTCCCATTTGCTGCTTGAAATTGTCAGGGTTAGTATCACACCCTTTGCTTGGAAATGAATCTCCCATTATTATTTTTTATTTATTTTTTATCAGTGTTTAACGCCCGTTTTTACTACCAGGCGGCGGATACTGATGATACATGGGATGAAATGATAATGGGAAAGGATTTTTTTTTTAAGGAAGGAAACGTTCCAGGCCTAAGTTTAGAGTACCTCCCCGGCATTTGCCATTAATGAGGACTGAGGAAAACCTGGAAAAAAAACTCAGTCAGGAAGGACGGTTCTGGCGGTATTCGAACCCTAGACCTCCCGCTCACGAGCCCGCGCCTTAACGACCTCGGCCACCCGTGACGGTAATCTCCCACTGGTCAACGTGGAATGTAAATGTCAGTGATAATTAACGTTATAACGTGAACGGCGTTTAGCAAAGAGATAAAAAATTTTGAATTTGTCGAAGGAGCTCTTTTATAAAAAATGCAAAATGTTGGAAATACAAACTTACTACTTACTACAAGAATATTAACAACGCTCATAATGATGCCGCAGCATTAAACTTTTCTATCCAAATCTGTCTTAAGGATGACATTTCAAGAAGATGTGAATGATCCTGAGAAACCAGTTTTAGATGCAGGGGAATTTTTTGAGTGATTTATTGGGGAGAAATAATTTTGCAGTGTGTATTACTGAATCATAAACAACCGGGCTTCCAAAATATGTAGTTACCGCTCGCCCGGGTTTTTACATCTCTGCCAAGATCTGCTCATTTCCCCACTCATGGTCACCTGCCTGCCTATCTTTAAACTTCCAAGCAGTCATCAGTTTACATTCGTTTGCGAAGACTTTAAGAGCTTAGAGCAATGCGTTTTTTGTGTGTAAATGCTATTATAAATAAGAATCAGGTCGTCGAGTTCGTAAGATTTATTTGGAAGTTACTTGGGCAATTGTCTTCTTCCAGAACTGCAATTCACGATCTTGTGATTAAATTTGATACTACTGACCCAGTCCGAAACAGAAACATGCGAAGACGTACAATTAGACGAAATTGCGCAACTCTTGAACTTTCGCCAAGAAAATCACTAGCGAAATAAGCAGCGTCTTCTACACATACATCTACAACATCATTTCTAAAACTCAAACCTTCCAATGTACACGTACTACAGGTGATCCCGTAGCGAATGTGCGTTATTGTGAATGGTTTCTTTCATCAGTGACTGAAGAGTTAATCGACTCTCAATTTGTGTCCTTTTCAAAATGGTCGTGTCGGAGCACAGCCGTAGCCGGCTGGAATAGGTCCAGCTGCTGAAACGCAAAACCCTGCGAGAGTGGAAAGGACATACTCTGGAAGCCCTGTAGAGGTATTTTAACTAAGTAACATATGTATCGAGTTGTCTGTTGTTTCATTGTGCAAAAATTGCTGGTTCGCGTTGTTATCTAGTACATAATTTACCAAAAAAAAAACAGTATTATGAAAGTAACAAATATATGTATGTATGTGAGAAAGCGTTATTTTGTTAAAAATTTCCGGTCTGATTAATATAAATATACTTCAAGAAAAAACCTGTCAATTTATATATTCATACGGAACGTTTAAAGCCAATGTTATTACGTTTTATGTTTCACTCTATTGCCCTCAATTATCCAACTTTTAAATTTCAAATGTGCCTGCATTATAATACTTAAATTTCAAAGAGAATTGAATTGTCATTATGTCTTTTGTTTTCTATTGTTCCCTGGTAACCTATATTGTTATTTCAATTGAGTAAATGAACAAAGCCTTTTGAGCATTTAATGTGATAGTTGTGTTCTCGTGCTATGGTGAAAAGAGAATATAAACGCATTAGGGAGTTACGAAATTAGCTGTGTTACTGTAATAGTATCAATTGCAATGTTTTCCCCCAAAATTCTATTTTTACCTTACAACTATCTGACTTATATTTTATTCCGTCTAAATTCAAATAACAGTAGCAACAATCGTGGTTGCTAGGCAGCTATAGAAGAAAAAAAAGTATGACAAAATTAAGTCCTCTTTAAAATGTATATATAAAAAGGCAGGGATGCTGTTTGAATCTCCAACGTGGGGTTGACTGGGAGTGGGTGTGAAATGTAAAACGCTGCTTATAAACTTCTGTCAGTATCTAAATTAACGTATTTTTGTTTAAATTACATTTATTTTAAATTTACCGATTATTCGAACTTTAATCTGTTTTAAGCAATGTTCCTAATTTTTAAGAAATTGGACAATTAATTGTTATGATAATTTTAATTTTGTATGTTATAAAGATTAACACTATCTTTTAAATATTTTAATTTTATTGGCATATATTGTTACTATAACACTGGCCTGCGATGATTTTGCTGTCTTGGTGAAAATAAACAATTTATATAGAAAACAGTCAACTGATTTCGAAAATGATATCAGTTTTTTCATAACACTTACGATTTTTTGTAATGTGATATTCTATTGATTATATTGCTATATTGCAGTGATAATTATACAGTAGCAAAAACTTTTGCACACACAAGTTATACATAATTGCTTATATAGCTTCTTTATCCTTTCCTCTGCCACGTGTTTAAAGTTTCCAACGTGAATGGAGCTTATCAACACGTGACCAGGAAATAGGGGAAATAATTGCGCCGTAGTTTAAAACCACAAAGAAGTCAGTTAAAATTCATTAGCCAGGGTAGTCGCTAGTGTATTTGTTATTTAGTACTATATTTGTTTTTCTTTCTGTTGTATTTAGTGCCAGGAAACTAATGATAAGATGGCTTCAAACTGTGGAACACTAAAGCGGCAATGTGTGAGCAATTCATATAATTTCCGTTTCGTATGAGGTTCGCATTTGTTAAAAACTGAATTTATTAAGAAAATATATTTTGCATAGTTTAAAGTTAAGCCTGGAGATCAGGATAAGAAATCCATTAAATACCTGGAACATCATTGGCTACTGTGCGGAGACTTAAAAGTTTGTCGTATCTTTTGGTCAACAGGATGGGTATACTTTTTTTTTTTTTTTTTTTTTTTTTTTTGTTTTTGCGAGAATGGAACAGTAGGTGCATATGTAGGGACAAACACTGATCAACGAAAGAATGGCCTAAGAGAAAAAGTTTATCGCCGGAAGAAAAAAAAATATAGATATGTGTCAGTCTAGTTGACCCTAAAATATGCTATTGCCTCCGCTTCATATTAAACTTTGCATCATGAAGCAATTCGTCAAAGGGCTGTACAAGAATGGCTTGTGCTTCAAGTAAAAAAAAAAAAATCGTAAATTCCCACTTTTGCCTGAGGCTAAAATAAAAGAAGGTGTATTTGATGGGCCTCAGTTCAGACAGCTAATGAACGATTTTGTGGAATTCAAGCATGGTGTGCTTTCATGAATGCAATATGAATAAATTGTAAGAAATATTTACGAAGACTGAAAATGCTCGGTTGCTGTATTAGATTGGAATTTCGCTTCTTGAACTCTCACCTTGCTATTATAAATACTTGCCACCTAATTTGGGACTCATGAATGATAAGCAGGTGGAAGATTTCATCAAGAAATTAAGGAGATGGAAAGACGATATCAGGGATGTGGGATGAAGCAATGCTGGCGGACTACTACTGGTCCTTGAAGAGAGAAGATGATGCAACAAAAACATCAACTGCCTTCCAAGCAAAGAAAAGATATTGATCTTCAAACACGGAAATTTTTAAAGGTATATTGGTACCTGTTTTGTGTATTAGATAGGATTTTAGTTTAGGTTTTACGATACTCTTTATTTCACAAAAAGTTACTTATTTTAAAATTCTTATTGCTATTTATTTAATAATCTTAGAAGATAAGGGAAAACGTTCAGCACTGAACACTAATGATGTAATATAAACTAATAAGCCGCTAACATAAAGAGTTTGAGAAATATTATATATATTTCGGTTTACATTTAGATTCACTTCTCTTTGCACCGGGGACCGCCACGGGTGGCCGAGGTCGTTAAGGCACGGACTCGTGAGCAGGAGGTCTGCGGTTCGAATCCCGCCAGGACCGTCCTCCCTGACTGGGGTTTTTTCCAGGTTTTCCTCAGTCTTCATAACTGGCAAATGCCGGGGAGGTACCTAAATTTAGGCCTGGAACGCTTCCTTCCTTAAAAAAATCCTTTCCCAATATATCATTTCATCTCATGTATCATCAGTGTCCACCGCCTGTGGTGCCTCAGTAGTAAAAACGGGCGTTAAACACTACTCAAAAAAAAAAAAAATTTGCACCGGGGCATGAAATACGCCGAAATGTTCTGAACTGACGGGTGCGCTTCTTTTACTAACAAAGTTTCCAGCATCACATGTGGATCTAAAATAGCTGAAATGTAAAGCAATTTTTCCGTAATGCTTGTGAGCCGTGGAAACTGGACAGAACGTACTGCAGAGTTCCTGCTACTTCCTAGCAACGATCTCCGTCATAAGCGATATCGATTTCGAAACCAAAAGAACATGGACCAGAAATTTGTTCCTCTTCTTTACTCCCAAAATTCAGCTTCCTGTATTTGCTGCATGATTCTATTGAAATTTATGCCTGCTGTCCGCATCTCATTCCCAATTTCTCCTCTACACGGATTACCTGCCTATTTTTATTTTTTTCAGTGCATCTCGAATATTTAAATCTAGGATCTAGAACTCTAGCTTTCTGGTATGTTTATAAATATCTCCATTCATTTCCCTTCCATTGTCAAAGGATCTGATATTAAAGGTATCCATAATGCTTTTGCAACGCCCTTTTATGTCTGTCACAGGCCCCCAAACATGAAATACGCGCCCCTCCACCTTAGAACTATGTTCTGTTTCAATTTATAAGCTCAAGTTATTTTACATTTCCATCAAGTTACGAGTACTAGTCAATTATTTTCGTTTTATTTTGTTTGTTTGTTTTGTTTTCCCATCACTCAGTGCAGATAACGTGTTGCAAAAAATTGTAATCAGAAGAACCGAGATCACTTGATTGATGAAATTATTTGAAAGCACTGACGCGCATGCTCATTAGTACGTTACGCAAGCAAAGAGCAAGTAAAATGGAGTCAAGCAGTACGCCACGCTGAAATTTTGCTTCCGTCTGCAGAAATCCGATATGGAACCCAACGCGATATTACAGCAAGCTATAGCGATTATGTTTTGCCACAATCAATCACGTTCAATGAGTTTAGAGAGGGCCGTGTTTCAACAACAAAGAGAACGGCCCAGGTGTTCGGATCACAGCAGTGAACGAGACCATGCTGCCCACATTGTTCGGGAAATAGTAGTAGTACTACAGATTTCCCTGGTAATGTGGTCATCCCCTGCATGATCGCTTACACATTAAACACTCTGTACCTGTTGGTTCCGAGATTGTTGACGTCTGAATAGAAGATGGTACGAGTGGGCATGTCGGCAACTTCAGCATATGGCAAGGCAAACCTGAATTCCATTAATTACAGGCAACGAGATTTGCGTCACTATTACGTCCCAAAAGCAAATCACCTGGTTCTCTGACACCAAAGAACCAAGTTTGTTTGGTCGACGAGAAAGGTTATGGCGATTTCGTTTTTCAACATGAAGTCCTCGCTCAAGCAACGGTTAAAGAAGAGTATTACAGGGCTATTTTGAGTGTCCTGGCTGACCTAAACGTCTTGAGCTGCATCTATCTATACCGTGACAACATACACCCTCGTGTTTGCAACATTTAACCAGAAAAGAAACCTAGAATGTGTGCTTCACCCTCTATACAGCACAGACCTACATCCGTGTGACTTCCCTCCCCCTCTCAAAAACGAACTGCGGGGTTAGAATAAATGAATGGTGTTTAACGCCCGTTTTTGCTACAGAGGCACCACAGGCGATGGACACAGATGATACATGAGATGAAATGAAATATTGGGAAAGGATTTATTTTTAAGGAAGGAATCGTTCCAGGCCTAAATTTAGGGTACCTCCCCGGCATTTGCCATTTATGAGGACTGAGGAAAACCTGGAAAAAAAAAAAAAAAAAAAACCTCAGTCCTGGCGGTATTCGAACCAGACCTCCCGCTCACGAGTCCGCGCCTTAACGACCTCGGCCACCTGTGGCGGTCTGCGGGGTTAGAGATTTTGTTTCAACGGCTGTAGCGAAAAAGGCGAAGGGGGTTCTGAAGACAATGTCAAAAAAAAAAAAAGTTTCCATTACATCTTTCAAAACTGGCAAGTGCATGCAATTCAATTGAAACTACTTCGAAAAAGATCACATCAACCATTTGACCCCTAGTGTACTTCGTAAGTAAGAAAATTATTCTCAGTGTTTATTGACTAGCCTGCATAATTTCCTAAATGAAGGTAATGTTTCAATTATCCCGCTATTTTCTTTAACTTTGAAACTGAAATTTCTACAGAAGCATCCTAAATAACGGGTCGTTGACAAGTTCTTCCGCACTCGAGTGATGTGCTTAGCTCAAGAGAAAACTGGTACTCCTACGTTTCTGAAATGTCTTTCAAAACCTGTTTGTAGCAGGTGATCCGCCCACGGCTGCTAGTTTGGACTTTCAAGTATGTGCTTGCCTCGGTGGTTAAGTGAACACAGTACTATATTTTCGGCGCGTGATTAGTGCTGTCAGCCGGATTCGCTTTCCTAGTGAAATCTGCGTACATAATGGCTGCGGAGCGACTTCTCGATGAACCTTTAGCTCTGTTTGAACTTAATTCTAGAGTATGAGTAGTATAATTCTTTCAGTTTCAACATTGATGTTTCTTTCATTTTCAGTATAAACAGCAACAACTTTGTCTTTTAAGCTCCGCTCATGAACTACAGTATTTTTCAAATGGGAAAGGGATTCGGCTGCAGTCATTGGAACGTAAATGCTTAACGCAAAGTTGTCAAATCACTTTATCCCTCCCAACTTCTATCGCCCTCTTTGTCGCACTTATGCAAGCAGCATCATGTCTGTTATAACAGTTAAAGTTTCCTAAAAATGCATGCACTTCCGAAATAAATTATAATTTATAATATAATTTATATATAATTGTTTACCCAATGTTTAATCCAGTGTAAGTGCTACAGGCTCGTTATCATCGTCGTTGTCTTCCTCAGTTTGCAGTTCGTCCCTGTCATCATCAGAATCTTGCAAATTTAATATTATTCGTTCTAGCATTTCGTCACGTCCTGTTTCTTTCCTGAAATCTTCCTTTTGTGGTTTTTCAGCGGTACCAGCATAGGATTCCCGATATTTTTTGTCACGTTATCTTTCTTCTCCATGTCTTTAATATTAAATGTCCTACTTTTATTTGCAACCCCCTCCCGCTTTATTTGAGACCATACATTCTCAATTTAATTATAATGACAAGGGGACAATCAAATTAATATTGTGCCCCTTTCATTAGCCAGATGTTCAACTTCTTAAATATTAGACTGATTTTTGAATAGTAAAATATATTGTAAGAATTTATTTATTTATTTATTTTTGTTTCTTTTGCGGAAAACTGATTTTTTTTTTTTTTTTTTTTTTGCAAAATTTTAATATCACCTTTTCTAGTTGAGTATTTGGTTTTTGTTTATAGAGACCGAATGATAAGGGCATTATTCATTATTACCTTACTTCCCTCTTCTCAATAATTTAGGTTATCTTCAAAAGAACTCTTTAAATGTTTAAGTCTGATTTCTTGATAATGGTCAGAAGTTAATTTAGAACGAAATACCCACATGGTACAAAACCTCTTTTCACCGATCCTACATGACAAATGATTAGTCTGCTGCCCTTCACCACATTCTATCATTATTAGAGGAGTCTTGTCAAATGGATTTTTGAGTGTGGTTTTCATTAACCTAAGTTTCATCTAAATAAAAGATTGGCCTTAGTCGCCAGAAATTAGAATTTGATGCATTGTGCGCAGGAATTTTAACAGTGCTGCCACAATGTCCCTCCTTTCCATTAAGAATTTACGTCCATCATTTGCCTTTCTGTATTTGAAGACTGAACTGCTTAATGTTCTATAGGTAGACGATTTAGAGCTTTTGTACAAAACATTGGTTTTTAAAATTTTGGTAATTTTACCATTGATGGAAATTCACCTTTATCGTAAAAAAAACCCCAAAAGTTCTTCGTACAACGCCTTTGTCTAAGTCATTTACATAGTAACTCTCTTAGAGGGTCCTTTTATGTTTTCGAGGTGACGCAAACACCGCAACGCTCTTTTGACCTCAACGCAGATACTTTACGCGGTATTTTTATTTAATCCAATGGCCTCTGCTGTTAGGCTATTTAAAATTAAGAGTTTGTTTCTCTTTTTTTCCTGAATATTTTTTAAAAAGTTGTATACATTAAAACCATCTTTCGAGCCTGACTGCTTACTATTCTCTTTTAGAACTTGGAGCACTTGTACTCAGTTTACTGAACGACAATACAATCATGCACATTATTCACTTCCACATTCACTGACTGGCTACTAGCAACTAAGCCTACTTAATAAACAGAAGGAAAGAAAGTGGTATGTTATGGCTCAACGAACTATTATCGACATATGTTACTGATATTGTTGACATCTGCAGACATTCAGCGCGTTCATTCTACCAGTAATATGAATGTGTTATCGTCGTGTATATACTGGAAAGTCTTGTAATAAAACTTGGATAATCTGCTATTGTGCCTGTGAAATAAGAACAGTATTAAAATTGTATATACTGAAGCTAAAACGATTGTTTGGATGTACATGCCCACAAAAATGCTCTCTGCTTGTCTTGTTAGGTAATCCTTTTCTCTGAAGTCATACAGGGTATTAGCGGGGAGAAAATATTGCAACACTCCTAGCCATTGACTGGCCAGGGGCTGGAGGCTGGAGAAGGTCACTTGTAAAACACTATATATCTTCAACTTCTTCTCTTATCTATTTATTGTAATTTTGTCACCATCTTGAAACGTATTATTAATCCCCCCCCCTTATGGTATCTCTAGGAGAAAACTGGTAAGTTTGAGAACCAAGTGGTTACCTAGAGCCGCTAAGAGGCACAATTCGAGATGATGTTGACAAATCCACTTCATGGGCTTATACCTTACTTATCCAGGATACTTAGTCCAGCTTCACTATTAGGAACTCCATCGATGAGAACTACAGGCGGTGAACACTGACGGTACATTAAGTGAAATGATATATTAGGAAAGGATTTTTTTAGGGAACAAACATTCCGAGCCTGAGTTTAGGGTACCTCCTAGGCATTTGCCATTTATGAGAACTGAGAAAAACCTGGAAAAAACCTCAATCAGGGAGGATGATTCTGGCGGGATTCAAACCGCAGACCTCCCGCTCACGAGTTCGGGCCTTAACGACCTTGGCCACCCGTGGCGGTACTCTGAAAGTGAACTAGTCACTGAATGCTGAGCTTAGTACATACAATATTCAATTACAGAAATGCCAAAGATGATTGATGACTTTCCTCTTCTGGTTACTGCAAAGTTCCAGTTACCTTCCTGTGACGTATGTTGACAAAAGACATGTTTGCAAACATAACATAATGTGCATAACTAGGAACGTCCTTTCCGTAATTTAGATATTAAATGATTGTGTATCCGTTTTTATTTTATTTATTTATTTTTTCAAAGAAGAAAGATTAAAGTGACATTTGTGCTTAGTTGTACTAAGCTTTTTAGCTTTTTAAATCAAGAAGGAAAGGATGTCAGTTGCATTAACGACCTGTCAATCACGGCAAAAGAGTCTACCCACCAACTTTTATACGGCAATTTTGCTACACAGACTTTATTGAATAGCTATGTTTTCCTCACCCAACTATGCCTTTAATCGGTTCAATTAATCGATTAAAGTCGTGTTTTTTGCGGTTTTTTCTAATCGCTAAGTGAATGCTGGGATGGTTTTTTCCTTTCCACGAATTTTATATTCTCCCATTTCATGGTCGAAAGTGACAGGCGAGGTTGGCTGATGGTGTGTGCGGTGTGGTGAAGGCTCCGCTTGGAAACGGTTGTGTCCTGGAATCTGGTATGGAAAAGGCCTTTCTGAGGGTCTCCGCCAGCGTCAGGGCGCAGGCACAAACGGTCGGCCTTGAGCATGGCTGAAGTATCGAACATTCTTCTTCTGCTGCTACCAAACCAATCCGATTCCTATACAATGCTATAATCAGAAATATAATAAAAGTATATGTTCCAAAATAATTAAAATTCTGAAATGGCTGCACATTATTTTCATCAGCTATATGTTTTTCTACAAAGGCAGTAAAAAACATGGGGAAGAATAAAATATAAAATAACAAGTAAAAGAAAAAGAAAAAGAAAAACAGCAAAACTATCAAAAGGCAAATAAACTAAAATTAAAAACAACTTTAAAAAAAACAAGAATGAAAAACCAGAGATGAATATTCTGAAAATAAGAAGAAAAAAAAAACAATATAGCTAAAATAACATATTATAAATTTTATTTTTACTTAAAGTCGTACGTGTTAATATTATTTAAACTTTGTTGCTCTGTCGTTAGTTTTATTTTCACTCGTTAATTTACTTGGACTGCTCCTTCACCCTTTTACCCCTTGTAGCTTGTTTCAAATGTTTCCATGCCATACGTCACTTTCGATATTCAATATTTACTTTTACCGTTTCAGTTATCTAAAAAGAACCAACAGCCAATTGTTATATTGTCGTAATTTGTGTGACTGTTTAAGCATTTTATTTATTTCGAATTTCAAAAAGACTGATAAAGCGAGAAAGAGAAAATCCATTTTGTATCGGCAGATTTTGTCCACTATTTAGCACATTATAGCTGTAATTTGATATGCGATAACTGGCAACACTGTGGCTAGCGTTTCCGGTTTCTAATTTGATTCTAGGTGGAATGCTGCGAATGCCCTTTTCCTGAACACGTGGTCGGTAACAACTTTGGTGATCCTTACTTAGTGTTCTTAGCTTTCGGAAAACACGTAAAAAAGCGTATGGTGTTTATCATGTAAAGAAGAATAATATTAACAATGCTTCTCACCATCTTAAGATGTGTTAACCGTAGATTGGAGTTCTTGTTGGGTGAAATTTGAAATTTTGCTTAATTCAAAGAATCTTGTTGGGGGCAAGCGGGGGCTTTTATTATATAAATATTACTGACATGCATTCATAAAGTAAAACATTACTATATAAATATGTGCATTAATTTCAAAACATCATAATGATAATTTTAATATCCACAATGACCATCATTAAAGGGATTACTATGCATTCTTTTAATCTCAAATGAATTTGCTGCGTTATTTATATTTTGAACTGAGTAAATAACATTGTCGTATAATATGTCTGCTTAATTTTTTTTTTCCTTTCTCTTCTCCTTATTTTTTTACATTGATTGTTAAGGCGACGCAAGCAACAAAGAAAAGTAGAAATTCTGTTCTTTTGCACGTCACAGGCATAGATGCAGCTATAAAAGAATAATTATTTGTAAACGCAAGGTATAATGAAGCGATAAAGACCTCAGGACCAAAACAGGATTTTTCCAAATTCAAATCCTAGTTATTATTGTTATTCTTTTTAATACAGCTCTCTTATCATTAGCTTTGTATTGTGTAATGTGTTATGGAACCGTACTGAAGGAATTCCTTCATTCTAATGGTATCAAAAGAGTATTTTTGAGTTTTAAAATTGTTCCTATAGTGAATATGATTATGACATGTTGTAGCCGAAAGCAATAGAATTTGACAGGAAATATTTGCTCTAAGACAAATGGAGAACATTAGTGATACGCACTGTAAATGTGCATGCTTAATCATTAACAATTGCATAGATAATATGATTTAAAAACGTTATTCCTTAAAAATATGTTCCTTGAGAATGAGATCCGTTTTTACAACTGAGACACACATGCGATGCACATTGATGAAACGATAAGTTGGGAAAGGATTTTTTTTTTTTTTTTTTTTTGTAGGGAAGGAAACATTACAGGCCTGAGTTTAGGGTACCTCCTCGGCATTTGCCATTTATGATGGCTGAGGAAAACCTGGAAAAAACCTCAGTCCTGGCGGGATTCGAAACCCAGACCTTCCGCTTTTAATCTGTTTTTAATCGCTGAAGAATAGTAATGAAAAATCTGCTTAGGCCAAAAAAGAAAACAACTATACAAAAGGTGTATTTTTTAAGGAAGTTATTCTGCTCACTAAACTGATATGAGAAAGGTATAAGGTCTTCGTCTTTGCTGACTCTCTTTCTGTTATTTTCTTTCCTTTTTGTTATGATTGTCTTCTCTCTGCCTTAACGAAGTTTCTTTTATCTATGCAGTTCTTCTGAACCATTTTCTTTCAAATCATCAGCGTCCCATTCAATTCGGGGTGTGAAACGGCCGGAAAATATTGCTCAGTGGCCAGGTAATTTTACGTGCCATAAATCTACGAAGTGGGATCCACAGTTTTACTTCCCTTCCGATAGAAACCAGACTTAGAATTTTTACGCCCGATGACTGGCCGGGATTGAACCCATGTCTTGGTTCTACGAGGCAAGTATACCACCAGGACCAGCTCTTCAGGGCATAAAAAGTATGTATTTAAAGATACATTCGGAACATTTGCTGACAGTATTTAACTCTACAGTTGTCTGAAACTGGGAAAAGCAAAGAAACTTTTGACATTTTCTTTCTCATGTTCTCCTTTTAGTTTTGTCTTTGTTTCTTTTTTCCTTCTTTGCCTTTCTTTGCCTCGACGCACTTTTTTTTCTTTTATTCTGTGCACATTTCTCCAACATTTTTTTTTTTCTGTTTTTTCCTTTCGTCTATTTAATTTCTTCATTTTTTTAGGTAATCCATAAGTAGAATATAACAAAAGTAATGACATACCCCTCTATTAATTGTTGGAAAGTCTCAAATTTGTTGGCATTATATAGTTTGTTTCTTCATAGGGCCGCGAACTACACTGTGAGAAACGTACATTTGGACCGGAAAGTGCAATCCATTACACTTAGTTTTACGATTGACCGAAATGAAGCCTTAGATTTGTGTTCTAACGCTCTTCTCTTTACCTCTTGGAGACGAAATAACTTATTGCTCCCATACAATTACTTACAAGTAGACAGCTGCTGTCTAGCTGAAGAACAAAAGGAAAAGATTAATATCCAGCTCCACCATGGAAAGTTGTACTAAGAGGCCGTTAATGTATTTGTTTCTGGCGGTCGTTTATATGTCATTGCGACTTCCGACCTTGCAGCAACGTTCTACCTGTCCTCTCGTCAGACACCGAAGTTTTCCGAAGCCAGCCGATCACATGGACAACGTGACGTATACGTGACGTCACTCTCAGTTTGAACTTCAGAACTCGACTCTCGCTATCCGCAGCAGTCGGGCGCTCCGCAAGCCGGCAAGTGGTAGTGTATAGTGTACTCGTGGCAGCTACAAGGTTCGTTTACCGCTACGGACGTCAAATAGTTACACAAACTTGCGACGTGTCACTTATCAAGATAATGATAATTCTTGATTTTTGGACGATATTTCGAGAAGATAGGTGAATGTTAAGAGGATAGAGGTTGTTTTGCAATGGTGTTATGTGATGATACTAGAGTGACCTTGTAGACTCAGGTGAGTGGGATAAAGGTGTGGCAGAACCACCGCCGCGGTGTGCCAGGAGGTTGTTGAACGAGTGTTGCTGCATTTTCTCACATGCAAGCATTAAAAAAGTGGCTGTCACTGGCAGAATAACGTGATTACAAGTGAAGTGTTGCTTGATTATCGGTGTGGTGAGAGGTGAACTCATGGCGACCACACAGAAAGGTGCTCAACGAAACTGCAGATTCTTCTGCATATGGACGATTCTGGCGATGTCTCTGGTGGTGAACGCCGAGGATGGACAGCAACAGCAGCAGCTTCAACAAGGTTAGTTAGAAAAGTGCCCCTCAGAAATATTATTAAATGTTTGCATTGAGGAGACGGACTTCCATAAAGAATTTGTGAGAATATGTGCAATAGAACGTTGGTCAGTGACCTGTGCTAATAAAGGCAGGTGACGGTTTATGGCGGGTTTAAGGGTTTGGCTCTGCCTTGGAATAAAGTGGTTTGAACGTAATTTGAATGATACAAGCATTACGTACATGTTTTTGTGTGCATTGAACAATAGTAATGGCTGTGGTTTTTGCATTTTGATGTTTCCAAATTAGTAATTGGTATGCTTCTTTAGGTGGAAGAGTGGAACCGCCAAAAATTGCATAGTTTAGTGGAATGCCACACCGTTTAACCTACGGTGGTTATAACCCAAGTTACTGAAAAGAAACGCGGTGGTTTTCGATAATTATCTGTCGCAGTAAAGACCTGCAAACGTTCATTTACAGAGCCTTTTAGTGTTAAAAAGGCACCATACACGAATAGAATAAATTATGTTACTGCAGCTATAATTCAATGATACTTAAGGTAATTCAACGTTTCAGAAAAAATAATAATACTTTTATAGTTCAAGAACTAACTTAAAAGCAGACAAAAAAGTTGCATTTCCTACTCGTGCAATAGATATTTTTGTAGATATTTTAAGATAGAAACGCCACCCTCATTCTATGTACTAATTATTGGTATCATTGTATTCTCTCTCTCTTAAAACCATACAATCATTTCATTAAAGAACGGTCCAATCAGGATTTAATAGGTTTATAAAGATTCGACTTTTTTTTTTAACCGACTTAAAAAAAATCGTGTGAGCGTCTCAAAATGATTTTTCTACTTTGGACAGGATGTAAGTTTTACATTTCTGTGCAGTCAGTACCATTGTAAAATATTTTGATCAGTAGAGGAATTTCGCGCATAGAATTATTACCACTGAAAATAAACGAATACGCATAATGCATGTTTTTTAAAATACTTCACTGTTTCTGGGTTTTAGTAAGGTAATCTTTTAAGTAAATGCAGTTAGCAAAATGTCTATCAACGTTAACCTTCTGTGTTATCAGTCGCCGACCAAATCTGGCATTGAATTCCAAGTGGTATTGTTTTCGGTTCCTTTGATACTTGCAGCATTGATTAGGAATGTCTTGGCAACAGATTGTGTAAGAAGAGAAAGGATTGTGCTATGAGCAAGTTATAACAGAGTTAATAAACGGAAGAGAGGAAGCGCCAGACAAATGCTAGGGTTCAAAATCAACAATGAAAAGCGGCAGCACTTCATAGTGTGCAAACATTTGTAGTGTGTAAGAATGGGGTAACGGAAAGTGTGTAATGTATAACATGGGTTTTAACAGTAGTTCATAAAGAAATACATAAGATATAGGTATACACAACAAATTGTTTTTCAGAAAGCTGGCAGTCATTGCCGCTTGCTTTTACGCTGTACCAGACAAAGAACTGAAAGCGTTGTGATTGTTGATCACTTTTTGAATATACAAAGTTTAAACAAATGTTATAAAAGTGGTGCTGTTTTTAAGGGAAACCTAAATAATCTATACTTCTCAAGTATGCTTTCATTTTGAAATCGGATATATTAATTTTCACCTCAAAATAAGATGGAAGGCAATTAATGCTTTTAAGTAATTAATCTCTCTTCATATAACTCCAATGTTCACACATTACGTGTAACTATTATTAATGACATCCTAGTCTCTGGTGGATATTCCACACTTGTTCCGACGTAGTTTTGTATGTCAAATTCTAGTTTGGCTGTAAGATTATTGCCAATGTCCAAAATTTTCAAGTCGATTAACATTTAGATTGCAAAGCACGTATAGAGTAGATATATAATGCCTTAATTAAACCCAGCACCATATGTACCGTGTTCATTAAAATTAGTTCTTAGGCTGCCCTCAAGATAGGTAACGCTTATCTCTCTTCCATTATGAAATATAGTTTATTATTTGGGGGAAATTTAGTTGAAAGCAAACATGTTTTTATATTAAAAATGAAAGTAATACGAATAACGTGTGGTGCAAATAATAGAAAATCATGTAGAAACCTATTTCGAAATCAAAATATTTTAACATTTCCTTGTGATTATATACCTTCTTTTATGTAGTTTTTCAGTAAAAATTAAAACTAATTCATTATTTTTATACTCAATAAAAAGTAAAATGCATTGACTCATTGCAAATGAATTTCATCAAAAAGAAGCATATTACGAATGCATTAGAATATATCATGTTCTCTCAGTTATTCTCGAATTATTATTACTATTATTACTTCATAAGAACATATCTAATGCTGCAAAATATAATTTTATAGCATATAATATTTTATGAATTGCACTACTCTTTTGTAATGGTATTGTACCGGCATGAGTAACCGAGGTCGTTAAGACGCGGACTCTTGAGTGGGGTTCGAATACCGCCGGAACCGTCCTCACCGACTGAGGTATTTTCCAGGTTTTCGTCAGTCCTCATAAATGGCAAATGGAAGGGAGGTACCCTAAATTTAGGCCTGGAACGCTTCCTTCCTTTAAAAAAAAAAAAAATCCTTTCCCATTTCATTTCATGTATCATCAGTGTCCACCGCCTGTGGTTCCTCAGTAGTAAAAACGGCCGTTAAACACAATTCAATGAAAGGTATTGCGTCTTAAATACTTTTTGCTATATTCAGCATGAAATTACTGAGCCTTTGTATTTATAGTAACATTTTTCATATCCATATAAATATTATTAATTTAACTTTGTATATCTTATCTTGTTACATTCTGTAGTACATATTTAATTATGCAAGAACCCATGGAATGTAAAACAAACTTAAACTTTTGTTATTTTATCAGCCGAACAGAAGATGCGTGGTATATTGATCAATAATTCTCCATAGGGTCTTGCGATATTACACGTAGTGCATTGGCGTCAAATTAACTCGAAAATTACGTTTAGTTGGAGACATTCTTTAATATTTAAAAATAACTAAATACTTAGATTAGCCGTAGCAAGCGACCAATAGAATCGTCCCAAAAGCACTAAGGAAAAAAAATTGCCATAACTATGCGTTTATTTTGTGAGTGCCACTTGTAAGGTGGTTTCTATTTTTTGAATAGTATAAAGCATATCATATGCAGATTATACGGGATACTTCCAAGATCTGTTTTATATTTTATTGAGCTTTTAACATATGAGGCCATCAGCGTCCCATTCAATTCAGGGCGTGAAACGGCCGGTAAAATTTCCTCAGAGGCCTCCTCTTTCAGACTTTGGGTTCTTTTTCTTGCCGTAAAATACGATACGGGATCCACGGCTTTAGAGTGCCACACCGCAACTTTTGTACAATAAGGCCATATTCTGACACCCAAGTCTTTACCAATCAAAAGAGTTAAGACAACTATCTCCGGAATTCAGTCGCGATGCTGTTTGCAAATATAAAATCACTAAATGCACAGGACATTTTCGTTTCTGAAGTTAACACATATACAGTAAAAACATGAGAACGGAAATATCTCTTGCAACATTTTTGCTATTCTCCCTCTAATTAGAGTAATAAATTCGAAAAACTGACACTGCTATGTATTTATTTTTTCTGCTAGCTATTCGTGGTGTGTACTAAGTTCGTCTCTTTTTTGTTGGGGGGATGAAAATAGGGAGATTTTAATAGGACATGATTGCTGTAAATGAATAATATTTAAAGCAATAGTATTCAAACTAGCTCATTACAGTGCATAATGGTAGCAAATGCTCAAGAGCTTTTGAAATTATATTTATCTTTGGCAGAAGCCTGAAAATTGTACACATTAGAAATTCTTTGCATTTATAGCAATAATAAACAACGTATTTGTATCTCTGCTTTCATTAGATCTTCACTAAAGCAGTTCCTGTCATCAGATCACCTATTATTCAGCAATGAAAATATTTTGTCTGTGCTTTAGGATAAGATTAGGAATTTTATTTATATTCTGAACATTAATGACCTTATCGCTTCCTTATTTAAATGTAACAGCCCACTTTTCCGCCGTATTATTAACGATACATTTTTGTGACTACCACCAATCTTTACTTCTACTTTCAAAGTATCACAAGCAGACTTGCTGGCATTGAGGATTATGTGATTGATACAATTTACTATAAATATTTTTTCATTATCGCACAAAGCTTAAAACCATAAAATGCAAAAACACGAACCAGGAAATGCTAGCTGGAACCGGAAGCGAGAGTCCAATGCTCGATAGCAATTACTCCATATATCGTATGCATATTACCGATCCAAAGGATGTTGCTACAAAATCATTTTTAAGATATGTATAATTTCACGTAATTTCCGAAATATGGCAGATTATGCGCCCCTGTGTAAAATCAAAACGGCAGGCGGGAGTTGGCAAAAATTTTCAGCCGAATTCGGGAGGGTTGACAACCCTAGTTGAGCGTATATTTAAATAATAAAGTTTATTAATATTGCTAATTAGTTTGTTGCCACAGTGTGATCTTTAGTGTTATTTATTTGACATGTATCATTACGTTTATGAAAGAGATATACAAAAAGAACTTCGCACTGCATGCAACATTTCTGCCTTTGAGTAACATGGTTGTGTACAGGGAAATCCGCTCCACGAACTGTAGTGCACAAACCACCAGAGTGGATTTCTGGCAGGACATATCTGTGGGGTGATTGCGAAAAGTCCATTTAATTAGGTAGAAACATTTGCTAGGTTTGTGTGCGATTTGTGCAATTTATACTTCATCTTACACTGACATGATAAATAACAATGCCAAATAGTTTTATTCGTGCCCTGTGTAACCTGCCTCACGATTTTCGAATATTTCAGCACAGCTCTGAATTGTATGTATACTGTGTTATACATATTATATACCTTCATTTTGATAGCCGGTCTATTTTTACGGTCCGTAGAGAAGTAATTTGTAAATCTGAACAAGCTGCGCGAACGAATTTAATATTTTGAGGCCCACTTTGTCGTAAAACATGTTTAATTTCTTAAATATTATATTTATTAATTTTTGTTAGCTATAAGTGTGTTCCTAAATATGGCAGACTGGCTATAGTGCTTGTCAAACATTAATAATTTCGCCCTATCCCACCTACTACCACGATTATATTTCTTGTAATCTCCAGCGTTGCCAACTTTTGCCTTTGTACATCAAATATTGTGCAGAAAATATGGCTATTTTATGTTTTTCATATATTGAGAATATCTTAGAGTTTTATAAATAAAGAATAGCACACTCGACTTCCGTCTCTAAGCATTAAGCATACGCTAGAAATTAGAGAAGTGACAATATAGTTTTCCTAAGCGAACTTTGACACTCATTCTCGCGCGTATCATAACAAATAAGTAGCTGCATAGTATAATCTCAGTACCAGCAAAAAAGATCATTAAAGCTGGTCAGGTACTATGTATAAAATTATACATTTAAACTAGATTTTCTAAAAATAGAACCTGTTCTTGTGTTTTACTCTAAAACCATGTTTTCTGAGTTACAGACCTCTAAACTTAACATTGACTGCCCGATATATTCGTATGTACGAGTATAAACCATACAAATAACATGTTTATTGATATGACTGCTCGCTAAAGAATTTGAATGTTAACATTTGACAGCAGATGAGGTTTATACATTTCTTATTAATAGATAAATGATAAATAAACAATTAGGTTAAAGGAGGTAAGATGATGCTTTTTTCAATATGAGTAAACGTTCGCCCAAAAAATTAGGAGGATTTGATCCATCAGGATTACAGAATAAATACCAAGTTTCCATCACAGAAGAAGACAATAGTTTTGGCACTATACCAAAACCCCCAATACTTATGCATATACATTTGAATACCTGTTAACTATATAAGAATATGGAGGAAAAAAAACTACACGGGCACATAAAACATTCTTATGCTTCTTTGTGTTTGCCTATTCTAAAGTTTTCTGCTTATTCTCATTTTTCCTGCATCTTGTATCAGTTTCTAAACGCCAATTGTTCTAATAGAAGATAATAAATTGGAAATATATTTTATGGTAATTTGTGAACTCTCTTTTCTTAATTATATAAATTTAGAATTGCACATTTTAATTGTTGAATTTGAAATGGGTGCACTAAAAATTTAACTTAAAGCACTCGATAGTAGTATGTATTGAATTAATTTTTATATTACTGCTGAACTCTTGAGGGAAGGGAAAAGGCTTTGCAATAAATTAAGTTTTTATTTTAAAATAGTAAGAGTACTTTATTATTAAATGCCAATGTAATTCCGTTGATTTTCAAATGGAACTGCCAAAATTTGTGAAAATAATAGTGATGAGGGTGTTTTTAGATGTTAAAACTTCAAAAAAAAAATTGCATCACATTTTATTAGTGCCAATTGAATTTTACACATTTTTAATAATAATATAGTTTTACTCCTGAAATTTATCTTTCATTGCCTTATTGATTGCATTTAATTAAATCGTGGATGAACATTTTTAAAACAAAAAATACAAATGTTTATGAAATCTATAAGGAAACTAAAACTTTCAAAGATTATACAAGAAATATTTTGTAAACATAACCTCTTAAGAAAGACATTCAATGAGCAACTGTGAGACTCGAAAGACAACTCGGGGAAGGAAATGGAATCTATGTGCCATATTTTACATTCAGGCGCAAAACAATATCAATAGAGGCCACAAGGGAAATGTAAAAGACGAGGCAAAGAGAGTTGATCTGAAAGAGAATAGTTTTGAAAAAGTGTCTTCTTCAGAGAAATCTTATAACTTTTAAAGCCTTAATTCCCAAGTGGAGGAAACTTGAGAGAAAGTTCTTCTTAAAAGAAATATGAATCGGCAGGCAGCAGTAGGTAGTTCGAAAGCCTGTCAGGTTTCTCTTTGAGTATATGTTATAAGTAAATGCCGGTTAACTTCAGATGATATAGTCTTATCTTATGGAAAAAGTCACAAACATAGCTTTTTTCAGAATGTTTTTATACTATAGACGTTAACTTCATTCCTTGACTTTTTATGTAGAAACAGGTGACTGTTATCATTGTTAGACTGAACATTAAATATTTGCAAGGAGAAAGTAAGTAAGCCTTCCTCACATTGAATTGAAATTGAATTCATTGTTGCAGTATTTCATCAATGTCATCTTTGTATGATGTTAAAGATGCAACTATAATACGTTTTCGTGCTGTTGATTTAAAGAAGTCATTTGTTTTTCTTTCTTCATGTTTCAAATTACTAATTATAGGTTGCAATTAGCAAATATTTGTGTGAACTGTCTACTATTACCATGTTATTAAAATACGCATTTTCATGGAAAGAGGAGACATTTTACTTATGTTAATAATAACATTGTTATGTTAATTACTAAGAGGTCTTCTGTTGCCATTTCAGAAAACGGTATGTTTTATAAAGTAAATATCTTAGGGGGAAACTAGAACAAACATGTAATGAACTCCATACAACTTTTCTTATAATTCGGTTAACGAAAAAGATGATTGTAGTGAAGATATAAAGAGAACTGAATCAATTTCTCCATCATTTTGACAGACGAAACGGCGAAAGATAATAATGCAATTCCACATGAATGTCCATCTTTTCTTTTATTTTGCTTCCGCATAAGACACTTTGTTTTTAAAGCCATTGTTGAACCTTTTTGTTAGTTGTATGGCGTAGGATACTGGAAAAAAATAATAATAATGTTTAACGCCCGTTTTTACTATTTACATCACAGGCGGCGTACACTTATGATACACGTGATGAAATGATCAACTGGCTTTTTTTCTTTTTATTTAAAAGAAGGGAGCATTCCAGGGCTAAGTTTAGGGTATCTCCCCATTATTTACCATTTTTGAGGACTGAGGAAAACCTGGAAAAACCCTCAGTCAGGGAAGACGGTCCTGGTGGAAACCGAACCCTGGACCTCGTGCTCACGAGTTCTCTCCTTAACGACCTCGACCACCCGTGGCGTTCAAATTGTTCGTGAATAGAGTCATAATAAGTATTTGTGAAAACTATGTGTTGTTAAATCGACAAATTTCTCCCATTACTATGGCATAATATTATTAAGATAATCATAAAAAATGCAATACGCCTGAATTTTCATTAGAAGTCAAACTTTCAGAATGATCTCTCTTTGAATTACAAAAAAGTTAAGTTAGTTTTCTCTTAAGACGGACAGTGTTGTCTATGGGTACATAAGGGCCAAAATTAATGATTTGAACATTTTGTGCTATTTATAAAAAAATTACCTCGTTTACGAAAGGTTGACATCTCTAGAAAGTTTTTAGTTTCATTTTACGCAACAGAAATCGTATCTTAAATCAAATCAATCTCTAACCTGAAGAAATGTTCCCCTTTGCTTAAGTTGCAGCCTTTATAATTAGAACTTGAACGTTGAGTTTATTTATTTATTTATTTATTTATTTATTGTCGCTTTGACTGCATTGGTCTTCTAGCGACGTCTATAGATTGTGGACTAGGTGTCAATGGGTAGAAATATGAAGGAATATATTAAATGAATTAATGATAGCGCAGATGAATTCGGAGTCCTTGACGCCTTAAAGCTATTGGGCATTCATCTTCTGGTAAGGAAGAACTCAGAAAAATAAATCCTTACCCAGACAGTTTACCTGATCGGGATTCGAATCCAGAACCTCCGAATTAGTCGCAAATGGTACCACAAAGGCCACGGAGGCGGTCTTAGAAACTTGAGTTTTTAATTGGTTTTTCATTCTGTAATATTTTATCCCTGTAAAACGTGCCTTTATTTTCCTGAAAGTGATGAATATAAAAAAGACGATGTGAGATAAGCCCGAGAAACTCTGTAAGGAGCTCTCTTAAAGCGCGAAATGTATGCTTCAGCGGAAGACAAGTGCTAGTTGTATTACCAACCACTGAACCAACCTTAAAACAGAAGGACGTTGAAAAGACGAATACCTTGTTCGTTCCATCTTTCATTTCTACTTTTAAATAGCTAAATTTAATTACATGTCAGTTTCTTCTTCACAGGAATATCTTTCATTTTCAATTTCATAATATTTGATGTCCTTATATTAATTTTTAAACTTCATTTTTACAAAAACTAATTACTGCTTCAATTGCTTACATTAATCCCACAGTTATTGACATGTAACTATCGTAAATCATCTGCAAATGGCAACTCCGAAATGGAACATCACCAAGATGAGTTTATAAATTTCTAGAATATAATCAGTAAAAAATTAAATAATATAGAACTTAATTTACAGCCTTTTCTTGACCCAACGATATTTGGAATAGTTTGTCACCGTATTATTTGAGATCTTATTACAAAAGTGGAAAAAATGAAATAATATATATATATATATATATATATATATATATATATATAAAGATAAAACACAGAGAAAGAGTCACACTTGAAATTGCTATATTTCGAACTACTGCGAGTTCTTCAATGGCAAGAAGACAAGTGAAGGTGATATAAGTAAATATTGAGTATCGAAGGTAACGTTATGCATGGAAACAGATGAAACTAGGATATGAGAGTGTGGGAAGAAAAAAACTAATATGTAAGATTTAAACCAGGTGGTATACGCGCTTTATGTAAAAATATAGCTGCCATTTCTCTATCTCTGAGTAAACTTTCACAGCAACGTGTAGGTAAAGCATCAATAAGAGTTAGACTAAAAGCATCATCAAAATCCTTACAGTGAGATAAGGCATGCTGGGCAACCGGCAAGGGAGACTTGGTTTTAACAGAACGTCTATGATTGTTCATGCGTAGCGAAACAACAGTATCTACTTTTATTTTTAGTGTTAATTTGTTACATTGTTAATAGTGTTTCTTTATTTTTATGTTTCATATATATATATATATATATATATATTACTCCTTTTGCATTTAATGCTTAACGGTCTGTTCTATCAAAATATTTTTAAAAATGAACAAAACAGAATCATAATTATATATCATTTTCATCATTTCATACATTTTTCGGGAGTAAATACATTGGTAACTTACGGCGAGTAAAAACCTGACGATTATGCTTATTAACCTGCAATATAGAATATGTAGCATTTCAAAAGAACGTTATTTTCACTCATAAGAAGAAAATGCGTGAATAATGAAATACAATGAGAAATTTTCCCCATTTTAAAACATTTCATGAAAGGGGAACGTTCCACAATTATAGAAATTGGTATTTTTATTCCCAATACACGAATTGAGACCTAAAGTTCATTGGTGTTATCATTCACGAGCCATAGGATTTTCTGTTATATAATAAATTTTCTGAAAAACTCCTGACTTTATTATTTTTCGTAAGACCGTTGTTTCGTTTGAGATATTTGTGCTATTTGCTAAACGCGTATTTGTGTTGAATTTTTTTTGTCATGAGAAAATATTTTCCTTTGTTACATTATTTTATTTATAATGCAGAGAATATTTGACTAGAATTACCTTCATTTACCTCGCAAGTTATTTTCATAAAATGCAGAGAAACTATTTTTCGCAAATGAAAAAGTCGCGAACACTCTCGGAACCAGACTGGAATTCTTTTAGCGCTTGCTTTGTTCATGCCTACTACTATTTTTACTCTCATGGTTTCCTTTATTTAGTCAATCATAGATGTCTGTAAATTTATGTGTTTTGAGATGTACTATAAGATCGTGTTGTTTTCATAAATGCTGCGTTTTTATCTAGTTAAGACAGGTCCTTAACTCCTTTGAAAGTTCTAGTCCCTAAAGGTTAGTGTACATGTGAGACCATCACATAAACGATTAGCTACAGTCAGACACATTTATAACTGTCCATTCGCAAACTGGCGCCACCGCGCGCATCTTGTGCCACGAACTCACGGCGCAGTAACACTTTGCCTTTCTATAACTTCGGCACTACAAATGAAATCAATCAAATTTGTATTCACGCTCCACAATGCTAAACTATACTTTTCACTCATTACTTTCTCACTAATGAACCTAATTTCTGGGCAAGACCGTAGTGCCAAGGTTTAGGAAGGCGACTTGCATTTTGCAGTCGGGTTTGATTCCTGGTTGAGAGATAAATTGAAATTTTCTATTGGGCTCCAGATTCATTTGCTTCATTCGTTTCATCTCGAAAACCTGTGACACGTAAAAATCGGATGTTGCTCTGAGCGAATGGATGCATGATAAGTTAATTAGCAGTTTTACAGCAATTTAAGAACAATGCAGTAGTTTTAAACACTGCACTAAACAAAAACTTTATTTTCGCATCTTTTGATTCTATTTGCAAATTGACGTAATTGCAAAACAGGTATAGTAACGGGGAAAACTTGAAGCTCAGTGCGCACCCGAGATTTCAGCCATCTTTCTCTGGATAACTGTGTGAACATGCGAATGTAAATGGAACGCGCATGTAAAACAGAAAATGCCGTATTTGAAAATTGCTGCACATTTATATCCATAAAGTTTGCGCAGGATATTTTATTTATGGTTGTATATCGGGGGTTTAGCTGCTTTTGATTGCTAGAGAGTGCACGGCGATTTTAAAAATGCATTGCTTAACGCTTTCCACACTCAAATGTTTCTTTCAGTGAAATATTATATATGTTTTATGGCTTTGGTAGAGGCGCACAGTATTTAGGACCTCGGGAATTCCATCATGGCTGTCCCTGGAACTAAATCCTGGCGCTCATTCTGTTTTAAGTAGGGTTATAAATGCAGTGGGTAAAAGCTCACAGGAAGAGGGTGGGCGAAGATAAACATTTAGTTGTTAAGCTAATGCAGACATAATACATAATATAAAAAATCATAACTTAGAATATAAATTTTTAAATTTGTAATTAAGGCATTCTCACAAAAATCAGGTCAACCATTTACTAGAAATAATTACCTATAATTATTTCGTATGAAATAAAGATTAGTTTTTTTAAACGTAAACGCCAATGAGGTCAACAATATTTCTTAATTAACATATATGAACTAGATTGAAAAAAAATATTCTTTTTGAACAAAATACTTAAAATATTATAGAATCTTTTTAAATATGTACATCTGTTAAATGCAGGAAAGCTACGGCTATAGATTTTTACTGAGTAATTGCATTTTTATTTTACACTGGAATAAAAATACAAAAATGTATTCTTTAAAAACCCCCTAAAAAGATCGTGGGGAATGAATAATAATAGCACGTAAAAGCAGATTACGCAAATAAAAATTCTGTATCTTTCAAGCCTGGTGACTCTTTTGACACGAAAAGACAAACCATTTTAAACTAACAATGTATTTAAAACCAACTGCGTTAAATGAAAATGTAGGCCAGACAGAAAATACCTTGGGATCAGTTTTCTTTTTCCCCGGAGTGTTTTACTATGGGCGACCGCTCATTAGCCGCGTCTCAGCGTTTAGCGGAAGGCTAAAACAATAAAACCAACCATACAACAATACACAAACAATTTGAAGGACTCGTTATTTACAAATTATCAAGTGAGGTGTTGAAACTGCCCTCCATTCTCCACACTTTCCCCCCCCCCCCATTTCTGTGGGGAATTGTTCCTCACTCGCGGTAATTACTTTTCAGAAATGGGAATAGTTTTCAGACGAATTTATTTTGTGCTTGTTGAATCGTAGGAAACTTATTTGATACGCAGTGCGCACAGGTTTGTGTTGGTGAGCTAAGTCGTGAAGCAGAGAGATCCGATTGCACATCTGCAAAAGGAGAAAACAGCTTCTTCGTAAGTTTACCGAAGATATTAACAGCAACTTTGAGAAAATGTCTTTTATGTTATAGCAAAGTGACTTCAGTTCAAAATGGGTAAAAAAAAAATTATTGAAAGGTAGCCTTATAATATTGTTACAACATAAGGAAAACGAAAATATATTCGAGCTCTGCAAATCTAATCGTCAGCTTGTAGAAATATCTTCCTCATGGCCATAATGCTTGCACTGTTTGACCACATAACGAGGGTAGGTCCGTAAGTTTCCGGCCTAACCATTTTCTAGGTATGATAAAGACAAAAACTATATTTCACTTTTAAGTATAGTTACCCTTTATTGCAATACACTTCTCACATTTTTGAATTAACATTTCAATCCCTTCCAAAAATAGAAGTATTGTGTGCAAAATGGGCATAAACAGCATCCACCACTTACTCGTCACACTTAATTTCCTTCCTAGAAGGTTTTTCTTCAGATTTGAGAAGAGGAAATAGTCACTGGGAGCTAGATCTGGGCTGTAGGGTGGATGGTCGATTTTCTTGAAGCCACATTTCTTCATAGCTTCCTTTACAACAAGAGCGTGTGCACAGGCGCGTTGAAGAAGGTGCACACCACCACTAGCTTTCCTCGCCTTTTCTCTTTGCTGGAACCACGTAGTCTGTGCAGTAGGCCAGCATAATACTCCCAGTTTACTGTGGTAAACTCTCCTTGAAGTCAATGAAGAGTATTCCTTCACAGTCCCAAAAGATTGTGGCTATGATCTTCTTGGTTGACTGAGTGACCTTGGCCTTTAGAGGCGATGGCTTCGCCAGGTTTACGCCACTCCATTGATTCCTTTTTGGATGATAGTAAAGGATAATAATTTCATCTCCTGTAACAATGGTTTGTAGAACTGCTCTCTATTTGCCACGGCAGAGCTCCAAAAATGCCTGACAACAGATGACTCGTTGCTGCTTTTGGACACGAGGAAAGAAGTCTAGGCACCCATCTTGCACTAACCTTATTCATGTTTAAATTTCATGAATAATTCGAAGGACTCTTGTTTTAGAAAGGCCCAACCTTGTTGGTATTTCTGTAACTTTGAGCCGCCGGCCTGCCATAATTTCTGCTTCCACAAGAGCGATGTTTTCAGGAGTGAGAACCTCCAAGGGCCGACCTGTATGCTCTTCGTCTTCAATGCTTTATCGACCTATTCGAAAAAGTTTGGCCCATTCTTTTACGGTAGAATGTGAAGGGAATGTTTCCTCATATACGCCGCTACAGCCCGTAATGCTCCTAATAAAGCGTACCTAGAATTAGAAATCCAACCGTCCAATAGCTGTTTAATTTCATTTGGAGTAAGTACTTCTTTTGTGAAGAACTTAATTACATCTCGATACTCCATTTTGAACATGTCACCATCTTCTACACGTAGCCTTCTTTATGCAACTATATGTGAACAACTGAACACAGCGGAGCGGAAGTTACAGCTGCAATTATTTATTTAACAGATAAGGTATGACACCATATAAGCATTTATAGAAGGCAATAATCCTTTTCGGCGAGGCCGGAAACTTATGGACCTACCCTCGTATCTTTGCGTGAAAAATACCTTGAAAGTTGACGCTCACTCAAAAATGGGAACTGTAATTTGTGTGGAACTGCCAAGATATTTTCGGGCAAATAAATGGAACTCTCGGAATGGATTGTAGATGCATACTTATGATTCTGAAACCGAAATTCGAAATAAGGAATGGAAACTTAAGAATATGTCCTAAGAGTTCTGGCTCTTCAGTTTGGTACTGACAAATGAAAATTAATTACCAAAGGAGTAAGATCTAAAATGTTCAGAGACATATATTTATTAATAAAGCACACCTTTCCGCTTCCTCTGAAGCATTATCCATAGAGTTGGAAATGAACAACGCAATATTTGTACACTGAATCCGCAATCGTATCAGAACTGACAAAGGCAGACGCACTTATAGAGAAAAAATAGCCTCAGGTATGCAAACACTAAGAATATAAGAAGATTTTACAGGTCAGGCTGACAAGACAGATTTCGTACTTAATATTGATGAGTCCGAGACTAAAGACGTAGTAACCGAATCCGCATTGCTCAGAGATTCAGAGAATTCTGTTGGTAGTAAAATGTGTCAGGAACAACCTAAGAACCGACACAAAATTCTTCAAAAAACGAGCATTCACAAGCTGCTCTTGCGGCGATCTCATACAGCAAAATCCGACAATACTTCCAATCGGGAGCCAGTGTGAATTAACCTTCCGATGGATCATTGTCACACAGGTAAAATCGAAACAAAAGAGCGGACTACTTTGCAAAATTTAAGTCAGAAATAACAATGCATTAGCTTTTGACAACTTCCAATAACTTACTGAATAAAATACCCTCAAAACTACTATATGCTTTATTTAACATCTTTCAAAGTATCTGTTACCACACTCCTTTTCCCATCCATCACTCAACAGCTGAACTTAATTCCTCACTCGTTTCCTTTCAAATAATTATGCAAATTAACAAAGTTGTGGGGTACAGTCAAAGGAAAACGTGAGCGAGAGATGTACTTCTTCATAGGTCCTGAGGCCAGCGACTGCAGTCGATAAATCAAGCTTTGATCTTCAGGGGCACCAAATGTGCCTCAGTGGCTACAGGCTATTTCAAAACTAGGAAAACGTACATTAGAAAAGATTTACATCTGATAATTCAGCAGTGGAGATTGTTATCCAAAAGAGAGAGGGGAAAAAACCCCGGCAGAGTTTTAAATATTTTATATGTATCTATGTACACTAAAGTTATAAGTACAAGATATTCTTTGATTTTTTGCCCCGCTAGCTAGCTAGCAATGACAGCAAAACTTCCCTGTCAGATATGTTTATAGATTTACCTGGAAATCTAAAGTTTAATAACAGTTAATCTATTGAATTATATATTTTAAAAGCAAAACGCACTTAACTTCGCTGTTTTCGCGTTTGACGTCCTCGTGCGAAGTAAAGGTGATGTCGATTCTGGAAGAGAAGTCTAGTTACATGTCAAATGGTGACCCTTTATGAACAGATGGAAGAGGTTTTTCAGTTTTTTTTTTGGGGGGGGGGCATCTTTCGAATTGATGTAATGATTGAATCGGAACGCAACATCCGTCTTAGTTTGCAACATCTTTTTGAGGATATTCTTCAATGGCGTTCACGGTGGAATTTAATATCCTCATTTCTGGTCTCTTGGGCTTTTTGTGACCTTATTGAGGAGAAGTGTGACAAGAGGCCTCATGTGAAAGAACCTGGTGTATAAATATCAAGTGTAATTTTCTACAAAACATTTTGCAATAGCCAAGACATAATCATTAATGGTAAAATAATTTATGCTCTACCCATAAGAAATAACATCAAAGCGTCTTATCAGTTCAACAGCAGTGATAGGAGACGGGTAATCTGAGAAAAATCGCCTTGCAATGTTGCCGATCTATGTTGTCACATTCAAGATTGTATTTGTATGTCTCTCTGGATATGAATTCATCTGCACTGCACATTTTATCCCGTGCTGGTAATTTTTTGCACAAATGGAAGTGAGAACACATTCTATGAATCTTAATCCGTGCATGAAGTTTTGAGTTAGTTGTGCTTAGGTCCATGCGGCCTTTAGTAGCTTCTATGTAGTTCATTTGATTCGGTTTAACTGTGCATTGTTTGTTTAAGAAATATCTTGGAATTGTAGTACATACTTTCTATTTTGCCACTGTCATAACTAGTTCGTACATGCATTACTTTAATGATAGCATGATCATTTATATTAATAATTATGGTTTTGAGACGGGAAATCTGTTCTAAGCTGTAATGCAAAGCGTCTTATCCGCTGGATTCTGGTGGGTCTGCAATATTTTGTCATATAATAGCTGAATTGGCATCACACATGATATAAAAACATGTTTGGCTCGTTCTAAGTGCAAAGCCCTCACATAACTATAAATCGCATTAACATTATGTGTCTGCAAACATTTTTCATTTTGTCACATATTATACACTGAGCTTTTTTGGAAGTTTTATAACGCTCGGTTTTACTGCTGAGGCACAACTGGCAATGAACACTGAGGATACATGAGATGAATTTTTTTTAAAGGAAGAAAGCGTTCCAAGCCAAAGTTTAAGGTACCTTCATGACATTTGCCGTTTAAGGACTGAGGATCTGAATAACACCTCAGTCAAGGAAGACGATTCTGTTGGTAATCGAACTCCAGACCTTTCGCTCGTAAGTCCGTGCCATAACGTCCTCGGTCACCCATGTTGATCTTTGTAAGTTAAACTCATTACTGCTTTCTGTTGCAAATTTTGAATAACTCGACGAGAATTTACTATACGTTGTTTGTCGGATATCTAACGATTAAATAAAGGTGTTTATTTGCGTTTATATAATCTATGTTCTAAAATACCTGAAATTAAAATGCATTAGGAAAAATTAATTGTTTTATAGTAAAAATTTGAATTTTAAAACATAAAATTCAAGCTAGATTTATCGGCGTATTTATTAAATTAGAAATATTTCAGTATCGAATTTAGAAGTTCCAATGAATGTTAATAAAATGTCTTCAAGTATATTGTCGGTGAAAAACTTGAAATGATAAATTTTGATTAATTTTGGGAGTTTTGGATCATTGTGCATTGGTTTGCACACAATACGCAAATGTTAGAAATGTTTCACCAGCACGAAAAGAAATGCACCATTCTTCAAGAAGATTGAAAAGTACGGTCACAATACAAATTTCGAATAAACTAAAAAGCTACGTGCAGTTAAGAAAGGTCATTACCTGCTTAAAATTGAGTTGTTTGTTAAGGTGCTTTGGTAGCGCAATATTGTACAAGTTTTTGTATTTCATTTTCACATAGGATAAAACGGATGTGCTTTATAGACATTGGGAAGGTAATAAGCCGCACAATAACAAAAACACCAATAACCCACAGCAGCGCTGTTATCGTCATGCTCTCCACTACCGGCGGCAGGGCTTTGATGTTCCGCAACTCGAGATAGAAGACTTTTAATTACGGATGGAAAGAACATCCATTGACAAGGCAGGCAATTACGTTGTTACTTTAGCCATGGCCTACTGCGTTTACACAGCACCGCTTTTGCGAGCTCATCACGCCAATCATTTTATCAGCACCACACCCAACATCAAATGGGGCATAGCCAGCCAAGAAAGTTCCCCGTTAAAACGTTACTTGTCATGCCGGTACATAGCCACACCCACTAATCACGATCGCTGCAAAACAATGCCTGTTTATGATTAGCCTTTTATGTAGACATGCTTCGTTACGTCTTGAAATTACACATTAGTAAAAGAACGCTTTTAAGCAGCGTTCCATTGGGCTACTCGTGTGCTATTCACGCGCCGTAGTGAGATCTCGATTATTACGAGAAGAATAGTTAGCGCTCAAAACGGAAGCTCTTTGTTGTGCTATCACGCCATAATTGTAGCTACTGGAACACTGTACTGTCCTGTATATCACATTAAAATGTATCTTCTTATAAAAGTTGTTCTAGTAAGTGAAAACCTCATAAAATCCAAAATATTGCTGTAAACGCATAAATATCCCCATAAAGAATATAATGGATATTTTTAATACAAGTGTTATTATATACATAACAAATAATACATACAAAAAAAGAAATAATTCATCTTTGCATCTCGTGTTACGATTTCAAAGACGGCATGTGATTAGCGTGCCGACACCCCTCAGGGCACCAATCACGCGTGATCGAAGAACGCCACCTGTCCATCAGACAGCTTCCCAATTGTCCTCGCGAGGCTGGGTGAACACCGTTCCAGACCTCCCTAACTTAACTAATGCCTAAATTGGTACCGACAGTCAAACCCAGGCCTCCCGGCGTGCAGTCTAACCACTAGCCCAAGCAGTTTGATACTGTAAACGGAAATAAAGTGTGGTGAATACCAGAAAGACGAAGCATCCCTAATCATTTAATAGTATGTATGATTTTAATAAATTTACAATAGACATTGGCGAAGAGATAGATAAGAGAAAGGAATATATAAGCCAAGGAGTTAAACATGCCGTCTCTTATCGCCATCATGTTCCATTTCTTGCCCATGACTGCGAGAAGTGACAAAAGAAGTGAGGTTTTAAATATCCGCGGCTTAATTCACTCTTGTAGGATAAACAAAGAAGTGACAACTGATTGTTAAATGTATGTAAAGAAACAATAAATCAGTATAATCAGTACAAAAATGGATGAAAACTGACTTCCTAAGCTACTTTTTCAGGTTAGACGCTCTTATGCATGCCGTAAATCTACGACTGGCACCCACGGCTTTACTTCCCTTCCGAAGGAGGCCATAGTTAAAATTTTTATACCCGAAAAACATGCAAGACCATGGGCTTGTTTGAAACCTCGAAAGAGGCTGATATAGATTTGCAGCCTGATTTATGCATCTCAAACCACAGCTTTGAGAGCAAATTATGTTGAAAAAGAGTATTTATAGCCAAGAACATTTAAGAACATTATGGTATATTTCAAATTGAAATAAAACTAACAGAGAGAGAGAGAATGCTACATTACTTATTGAACGTCCTTTTAACGAAATCCTTTATTAAAATCTGCGAAGGGGCATGAAAGTTATGGAATGGAAAGGCATAACTTTCAGGCAGATGCACAGTGAACCGAAAGTATCATTTAACGCAACAGTTCAGTTGTCAACCGTAATCATGCAGGTAAAACATTAATTCAGTTAGATTAAATACACCGATTTGCTTTTTACAATGGGCATCGAACTGCGGACCATTAGCTATCAATCCATCAAAGTAGCAGCGTTAGCCGCGGTGATGGATTGCCACATAGGCCGGTTTAACGCGGCAAGCTCCCGCATGTGAATGGATTTAATGCACAACATAAGCCCCCCGCATTGTATAGGTGTCCAATTTCCAGCTTCTTTGCATGGAAATACAAAGTAGGTAATTCGCGTGGATGGGTGCGTAATCCAAGCGTGAAAACTGACAGGAATGGAATACAGGAAGCATGGCAGTTTTTATTTGGCTGCTTTCCAGCGTGATGCAGCTTATAATAAAGGTGCATTGATGTGTATATTAAGCCGAAAGAGGTATCTACTGAAACGTTGGAATTATATTTAAGCGCTTTTCACATTGTATTGTTATCATTTACATCCCAGCTGCCACCAGTAACAACCAGTGAGAGTTCAGGCCGTATACATAATGTGGAAATTGAATAAATAACTAATTTTCATAGTTTATAACTGAATCAATTTTATGCACTTGATCACAAAGTGCTTTAGTGTCAATCCCATTCTCGCGTGTCTAGTTGCATTTCCCCTTACACTGTGTGTTGGGTTCGTGAATTTTCTGTTGCACTTTGCAGACTAAAGCATTTTTAATTCAATAGCTGCTTAGCGCTACCATATTGATATCTTAAAATATAGCATATTGATTCACAACTCTTCAATACCTTCACTATTTGCGCTCAATTTTATTGAGCATTCCGTGCACTGCAATCTTCGTGATGATAATCTTGTGGAGTATGTCTCTTGCACAATATACGCACCGCCATGGATGGCCGAGGTTATTAAGTCGCGGACTCGTGAGCTGGAGATCAATTCGAATCTCTCCAGGACTGTCCTGTCTGACTGGGTTTTTTTTTTTTTTTCCAGGTTTCCTCTGTTCTCATAAATGGCAAATGCCAGGGAGGTAGCCTAAACTTAGGCCTGTTACGTTTCCTTCCTTAAAAAAATCCTTTTCCAAAATTATCATCTCATGTATCATCAGTGTCCACCGCCTGTGGTGCCTCAATATCAAAACAGGGCGTTAAACAACATTGAAAAACTGCGAATATTCCTATCGTTTTTCTACATATTAAAACAGCTCGTTGGTCAAGTTTATGCAACTATTATATTACACAAAAAAATTCTACTGAAATAATGCTAGTCTCAGAATAAGAATTTGTTTTTCTCTAATGTTAATGAAATTAACAAGGAGAAAGCAAAGAGAAACATCATACCTATTAAATAATACCTTTAACTTCTCATCCCTGTCAAAAATTAGTCCTGGTGGTCTAATGATAACCATACTTGTCTTTTTATACCCAAGATCGCGGGTTCAATCCCGGCAGAGGAATCGATGGATTTTTCCGTTAGTATGGCTTCCTTCGGAAAGGAAGTAAAGCCGTGGGTCCCATGTCATAGGTTTACGGCACGTAAAAGAGCCTCAACCAGAAAAAAGAGCACTCTGAGCAAAATTTATCGAGCGTTTCACGCTCTCAATTGAATGGGACGCTGATGACCTGAGATGTTAAAGAACGTGCGTAAATAAAACAAATCAATAACAAAAAGTATATTTCTAAAATGTAATAAATCTCGCTTTTTCTCATGTGAGAGAAAAATAAAGCTTAAAGTACGTAAAAGTAAATAATACTTATAATAAAATTAATAAATTAACTAAATTAATATTACATTTTCTGTTCAAATTGTTCTTGTTTAAAGTCAGCATTGAATATGACATTGCACATGAAAGTTTAGTGCTTAACAGGTCTGGCTGTAAAAATGGTAGTTTTTCACTAACAATCACAGCGTTCTGTTTTTTCAGTACAGATAAATGTATAAAAGTGAATGGAGTCCTGTTGGTTTTGATCAGACATGCCCCAGTAAAGGTAGTTTTATATGCAGATATATGTGAAAATGTTAATGCAACGATAAATTTCTTACTTTATTATTTGGCCAAAGGACAATATTACGCCTAAATAATAACGAGAAAATAAACTTTCCTGGAAACTGAATTGAGCTATTTTAATCCTGGACACCCCTGCCGTAGGTGAATTGTTCTGGATGAAACTTAATTCCCTCTCCAATTTGTTGAACTTCTGCTTGCATCGTCCACCGTAGATAGTGTGACGTCACTAGTAAAATTTATTGTCGTCCCGAAAGCTGTCCCGTTGCTCAGGAAGGGAGGATGTGTTGCGTTGCACTTAAACTGGTATAGAAATGTTCCGATCGCGTTTAGCCTCAATCCATTAGAACGTCAAGCTATGCAGGTTCCTGTGAATAGAAAAGTTGAAAACCCAAGCAAAAATGCCCGCAGACGATGTGTGAGAAGAAGTTTTTGGCAGTGGACAATGACATCCATGTTTTCGCTAGAGCTATTTATCATCCGACGGAGCGGCCCATAAATTTTGACCTGAAAAAGGATCTACGCCATAGCGGGTATTCGTCGTTCGTGTATGAAAACTCCCAATTCTTTTCTCATCAACAATTTCTGCTACATTAGAGAAAAGCTCGAAATAAGGTCACCTCTTTATAATCAGTTTTCAGTGTTCTTATTAAATGCACATGTTTTATTCAGTAACATGTGTGCAAATAATGCACCTGATATAATTTACTCATTGGGAAGCAGTCATTTATCTACTTCCGACTGAGCCTTAGTTTCCAGTAATAGACCATGAGATGCGGAGTTCTGTCCACTTGGGAACAAAACATATTATCTTTATTACCGTCACATTTTTTACTCTCGCTTTTAAATTTTAAAGAACTCTGTTAGAATTACAGGTAATTTGGGATGGATTCAAAACCTATAAACATCGAATTAAATACTATTGTTTATAAAAGGACTTAAGGCATTTTCAGAAAAATAAGGTTATTGCCTTTGAGGAAAATATAATATTAAGGCATTGTAAATATTTCACAGTTAATTTATCTGATATGCAAGAAACAGAGATAAACAATTTCAACTGAATAAGTGGAACCGTAAAATGGACATAAAGCTGTAAGGCGACCTGTTTTATTATGCACGGTGCCAAATTGGATTCTTGAAGGGAAATATTTCTTTAAACGATATCCTCTCCATTTTGGAAAATAAAAACTGATTACCCTAGACGAAACTGATTAACTGGAGTAACAAAAGATTCATAAAGGTAACAGAGGAGCCAGTGATTTACTAGTCAATCAAATGTATAGCTTCCCTTTGAAGCAGAAAGTTGTCGAGAGGCCGACTTGAAAGAACATGATAACGGGGTGATATCTATTTTTTCTTTTTGCATTTGCATAAAAAGTTGTGAAGTTATGCCATTACATTTTTTATGGCCAACCTCGCTAAGAAGAATTAATGGCCCTTTAGGTTCGTCCTGTTTATACGATAAGCCCTCCGGCAATTAAACTGTTAAAAGAAACTAAATTCTCCAAAGTTAGACCTTCGTCTTGTGATTTTACTCCATATATTTTTAAAATCTATAATACAGAGATACTAAATAAAATGCATGGAAGTATTTTTACAATTTTAAGAGCTTAGTGGTTTTTATTGAACAAAGAAACAGAAGAAATTCGGAGTTTGAAACCCATTAAAATGTAAGAGATTTAAAAATTTAAATGTTAATTAAGTAGTGGGTGACTATTTAGATGTTTAATGTAAACAACTAATAAGCACAATAAGGAAAATGTTCCAAAAATTATTTTTAAACTAATAGCGTCCCTAAATTAATGAGAGATAAATTGGACGTGCAGTAAATTATGGAAGAAAATATCCAGTTAAATTAGTAATATAAAAATGTACGAGAAATTACTCATGTAAAGTAATAAAGGAATTAAAATTGATTGTATTAAGATTGATATGTTCACTTACTATTGCTATAATATATTTATATATATATATATTATTTGTTTATTTATTACATCTTTGAATCTAAAAAACACGGAGGAATCTCAACATACATATTATCAATTCAAATATCAGCATTGACCAATTCGTGCAAAAACAGAACATATTCAACTTAATCAATAAGAAAATGACATGGCATACGTCACAATATAACTACTATAATAATGGCCTATTAACAGTTCAATATATGATTTATAGCAATTAATACATGCAATTAATAGATTTATTGGAGGGTGGTAATTGTAACAAATGTATAGTACTTGCTACCACAGAAGAACAAAATTCCCAGTCATCGGTATTTTTCATGGATGTCATCACATTCAATTCATAGGTTTCATTGTTGGTTGCATTCATCAATCGAGTAAAATTGGTGAACTGTAGGAATTTATGTATTTAATCTTCGAATTTATTTGCTGGTCCTATATTTTTATGTAGTTGATTATGCAATTTTATGTCATTATGTTTTAAAAATTGTTGAAACAGATTTTATGATGATTTGTTTAGTGTATTGTGTTAAGTGTATATCTACATTTCATGGCAAATTACCACGATTATGTTTTACATGAAGTAAAACGGATCATTAAGTTCTCCGCACTGGGGTGGTGTGCACTGCACTGGAGAAAGTTGGCATCCCAACGTTTCTGACATTCCATCCTTCGAAAGAGGCCATGTGCGGCTATGCATTATCACCGGTGCAGAATGAGCTTGTTACACGAAAATGTGACCATACAAAGTATTCAGGTGATTTTCAATGTGGTCATTGCCCAATTACAGTTGTCTGTACAGGTACGTCATACTTGTAAACATTCCTTGAATATCGAAAAAGGAGATGGCTATAACTTTTCCAACATAAGTAACCTGTTTTGTATATCAGGTGTTGGTGATCACACAGAGCTTTCCTGTTTCCTCTCAGGATGGAAATAATAAGCTTTGAAAGAAACTGCACACCTTCCTTATCAACTGCATGCAAACCTGCACTCGAACATCCTTTTGTTCGGGAATCGGTAGCCTTGAAATCCACCGTGCACAAACCCCTCTCATGTGCAACCTTTCAGTTACCAGTGTGTAAATTACACCTAGTGATATTTTCAGAATTTCTGAAAGTGTTCTTAATGTTATTCGAACAATCCTCTCTCACACTGACAGCAGCGGTGTTACTGCTATCCTCCTTTAGAACACAAACTGGAGAAGTGTGCACCTTCGTTTAAATAATCCCATCTTTAAACGTTTGAAACCATCTTTGAGCTGTATTTTACTCCTCTTGTAACATTGTATAGATCTCGGCGAATATTTCAGACAAAAACGGATTTTAAGAGCTGTATTTTTTCGCTGCATGTCACATCCATTTTTCTTTAGGTGGAACTGAACATGTTTCAACTTGTACATCTCTCAAAAGTGAGAACCGGAAGTGCCAAAAATGAAACTAGTACCACGTGTATATCAGGCATTAACGTAACAAAATATTGTAAAGTTGAATTTTAGTGCGAAAAATTATGCCTGTAAAATTATTGTAATTTTTATTGAACAGCCCTCGTGTGTGAGTGTACGCATGCATGCATTTTTTGCTAATATGATTTAATTGATATTTTCTTTCAAGTAGAAAATCAAGAATTAAAGGAGGACTAGTGAAACTAACGCCTTAAATAGAGCTAAATGAACTTCACTTGCTACGATTAACGTATGTTGATAAAATTTGGGCCATGGTGCTCTTTGCGGGAGGGTTTTAAAAATGTATGTAAGGTGGTTCTTTCGCGACTGAATCACATGCATAAGGAGAGAGGCACTTGCAGTTATCACATGTGAATCTCGACAGCAATTGCGAGAGTTACTCAAGTTAAGCCATTAGATATGATCATAGCTATAATGGATGTAGTACATCAAATTGTGTTGCAATATTGTGAAATGCATCGGCGACCACTAGACGAATTGAGACCGTCAATTAGCCGTTAGCGTAAATTACACCCAGCAAATAACTCACGCATAATTGTAATTATATAATATGATTTTATTTCTTACTTGTTTATATACTATAGTTCTCATCCATCCTATCGCAATCTGCACTTCCATAAATACCAATCTGTTATATACTTCAATTAAAAATTGTACACTTTGACGTTTTTACGTCCACTTTAAACTGCCCAGAACTTGTAAGAAGCTAATTATGTAGCTAACAATTGTTGCTGAAAAAAGGAACGCATATATATATATCGTTCAACTCCATTCTTTGTGAATGTGTTTCACGTATATATGCTTTACAAATAAAAGAACAGAAAATGAAAATTAATCTTGACGACACCCTTGTTAGCACATACTTAGTTGCTGTGCTTGTGTTACGAAAATGTTTCTGTAGGAATTGTTGTGTATTTCTTTTAGCTGTATAATCAGGAAAATGGCAAAGTTGGGTTATGTTGTGTTTCACTCATGAATAAATGTATTTGGATCGGTTAAGTTGATCCTGGTCGTAGACCCAAAATCACGACTTAAATCCCGGCCAGAGTCGATGGATTTTTTTCGGGCGTACAAATTCCAAGTATAGCTTCCTTCGGAAGGGAAGTAAAGCCGTGGGTCCAGTGTTGTACATTTACGGCAGGTAAAAGAGCCTCAAGCCTGAAAGAAGAGGCCTCTGAGCAAAATTTGTCGACCATTTCACGCCGGTTTTGAATGGGACGTTGATAATCCGAGATGTTGAATAGCGTGCGTAAATAAAACAAACAAAAAATTAATTAGTTAAGTTCAGTAATGACCAGGTTTTTAAGTGCACAGAAAAAAAAAAGAATAAAAAAGAAAGAAAAGAAACTGCGCATGGTAATTAGTTTCCTTTCCATACCTGCTGATCAATAAATTAACCCCTGTTTTTGCTGCTATTTCCACAAGGGCTTTAAAGCACGCATTTTAAATTTCATACTTAATTTTTTTTTCCGCAAAAAATCCTATATAGAAACGAAGGGTTTAAAAATGTTGATGTTTTTTCTTAAAAGTATAAAGTTACCATAAACATTTACTCGTACGTGTCCGCTTTTTTTTTTTTTTTTTTTTTTTTTTTTTACAATAAATATCACCTGTCACATACATTTTTGCAATTTCATTTAATTTTTCACATTACGGTCTTGATTATTAATTTTTGTTTCCCACACACGAAGCATTTTTTCTGGGCAATATCACATGGACGAAGAGTGCAGACTTTGGCTATAGACAGCTGAATTAACAATCGATATTCTCAGTTTCGAGATGAAATGTCATACCGACTGTATCCGTTAGCGAGATATACACTTATATCCATTAATAATCGCTCGATGTAAACAAAGCAGCTGCCAACCTTCCGTTCACAAGGCCGCGCAAAAGTGAATGAGGTTAGTGGTAATTTCTTGCTGTAGCGAGTGCAGTGCCAAGTTGATTGGTTGTTGGCTCTTTGGAGATGTAATACTGTAATTAAATGCACGAGATATCTAATGTTTTTATTAATTTAGTAGAATTAAATTAAATTTAATAATCACATGATATTAATCTAGTTTAGAGCACTGTGAAAAAACAAGCCCTGGTTTATAACTAGAAAAATAGTATGAAACACGTTACATACTAGTTTATATAACGCGTGCATTCAATATTTATGTCACACAGATGGTAATAATTATTTTTGCTTGGAGTAATAAATTCGCAATTTAAATATACACCTTTCTTTTCTTTCCCTTACCTTTTTCCTTCTCTTTCTTTTTGTTTTAAGTCAGATTTTACTGCCACGAATGAAATGAATTAGGCAAATGTATTTTTTTTTTTTTTTTGCGAACATTTTCCAAAAGACGCGGCTTTATCTGCAAAGTAAAACATTACGCACAGCATATGTATCACCTAAATACAGCGGTCCATTCTCATTGCGTTAATGTAAACAAAATATTAATAGTTAACAGTTAGACATTTTAAAGTAAATGTTTTAGTTAAGTGTTAGTGTATAGTTGTACATATATATTGACCTACTAATTACATGTACAAATAATAGATGTACCACAACAACGAAAGAAAGGTAAAAATATACATAATGAAGCTCGAGGAATTGAAAATATTGATGACTGTATGTGATGAGTGGAGGCAATAAAATTTAGATTAAAATAATCAAACTACATGTATCCCACTATAGCGGCGTTCTAGTGAGAACAAGTACCAGGGTAAGAAGGGAAGTTAGAAGCCGACTCTTGTCTACTTAAGGAAATAGACCGGAGCGTACAAAAGTGAATTCGAATGGTTTTGACAAGAATGGGATACGCTGCTGCAGGGACGAATTTTATTTAGTGAGAAATAAAGTTTCTACATACCCAACATTTTTATATGATATTGGAAAAAGAAAGAATTACATTTCCTTAAGGGCTCACTCTCTTGAGACGAGTTCTTAAAGAAATGAGCTACAAATGGAAAAAGTGCCAAATTAAAGGAAAATATTAATTGAAAAGCCAAACATAAATGGATTGGCACTGTATCATTATATATAGTATATTTCTGTTTCTCTAGTTCTTGTTATTTTAGTTCCATTGTTCCAAGAGTTTATATTTTCATTTTAACACACACACACACACACACACACACACACACACACACACACATATATTAACGAGACCTGGGTGGACAATAATTTAATTATTAGGAAATGCTGACAAAATGAAAGTTAACCAGACATATTGACTAAGCCGAATTTCGGTAACCGTCTCATTGTCGCCCATGCAGGATCCAAGATGGTGTTTGTGAAGAATTTATTATTAACTTTTCAAGCAGGCATTAGCTCGAGAAATTATCATGGTCAAGTGAATTCCAGAAACTTTGAGCTTTGGGTTAACAATCAGCTTCTTTCCAACCTACCGGAGGAGAGTGTGAGTGTTGTGTTATACTCCGTAATATTCAGGAAAACAAACAAACAAACCCTTTTCGAAATACACCTTAACAGAAAAGGTAAATTATGACTGCAAAAATAGCATTTCTCGTTCAAGAGACATGAAAATATCTATATATTGATGAGATATATAAATGGCAAGAAAAAGTGTTGCCGCATTAACGAAATATTAAACGTTGCTTTATCAAAACATTTCTCCAGCTCCCGCCTGAGCAAGTCCAGGCACCATTTCTATCTATTTCTTCATTCGGGCCTTGGAATTGAATCTACAAAGCACTGTTTTTTTTAAACTAGCCAGCAGTGCTCTACTAATGCTGCAATGCTCAGGAATCCAGCTGTTAGAGCCCAAACATCATTTATATTTAACGAAGCGAGCTGTTTAGGGTGCCAGTCAAAGATGTTCACTCTTCGTGACCTTCATTTTTGACCACTGTCGCTCACCAACTGAACTTCGGAATGTGCTGGGATACGAAGCTCTGCTCACACACACCAACTATTGGCTTCGTTCGAAAGTACATTCCATACACTTTCAATCGTATATCTTACATTTTTCGTGTTGTGCCTTTTCGAGGAAGCATGAAAAGTAATTGTCTTATGGTTGCGACTTAGCCCAAACGTTTTATGTCCAGCAAGTTAGACTTGCTTAATTAATTATGTTTTCACTAAAAGATATCTCAAAGATGCTGAAGATGGTAGTTTCGATCCCCAGCTGGTGTCTTTTAATTTCTATTTTTTACGATTATATGAACCCCTTCTATATTGAAGCGATATGCTCACTTAGATACTGTATATGATAATCGGGACAATGTAAGAACAACATTCACTGTATACGTGACGAAGGAAAACAAATTCGCCCTGCTTTGAATTCAACTTACTCGAAGTTGGACTTTTAATTCTGGAAGTGGACTGCATTTTAGTATGCAGGGGTGCATAGCGTCCTAAATTATTTATTTGCATTTGAAGTAAATGGTATACTTACGCTATGTTATACCAGCAAAACTTACACAATTTTACTACTGCTACTGCGGAATAAAACATAGAAGGTGACAGTTTGAGAGAGTATATAGATAATCACCACCGTTCAAATAATTATCCCAACTCTGAATATAATTCTCAATACACTGCGAGAAAGTCGCTGGTTGCTAATGAAACTCTTCTCTGCGACATCATGAACTATTTGATCAGTAATGAAACGCTTACCTTCAGGGCCTTGTTCAAAAACTTTGTTTGCAAGGGGAGGAATGTGGACTTGCAGTTTTCAGGCCTTCAGTTTTTGCCCTTCGGAGGTTCTATAAGGTACCGTAAGGTTGAGCGTTGATGTGGTACTTCTTTGGACAAGAATTGAGTCATTTTCCGTTGTACTCTCACTGTCATAACATGATGCCGCCACCTCTTGGCCGCTCCATCAACTATTTGCAGTGTTGCTAGCGTTGTCTTATGTTTTGTTTAACAATGCTTATAGCTTGCAAGCTTCTAGAAACATAATAACCTGAATTAACATTCATACGTGCGCGACTTAACATTCACAATATTAGAGTTCGAGTATTTAATAAAAACATCACCTTTAGTAACGCCTGTTTAAAAAAATGCTTATCCTGGTTTTGATGCAACGCACATATCGATTTCAAAGCTTGGAATCTGCGAGTTGAAGTCTGTGCTTACAGAAACCATTATGTACGTACTCCCTGTGTTTTGAAATCCAAAGTATTACTTGGAGGTGGTCGTCCAGTTTTTTAATTTCAATTTTCTCTTCCAGTTTGGTTTCAAAGAAAATGGCTCAGAATGTTTAGGTTTTGTATATCTGCAATTCAACAACATGCAATAAAAGGATAAAAGAGATACTTTTAAAACATTTCATTCAACTTTGTAATGCAACAATCTGTTGTATAAATCTATAGGCTTTCCCGGAAACGCACGTGACACTGCAGGGCCATTTTTCACAAAAGTATGGTCTCATACATTACAAGTGTATCGGTTTGCAATTTGTAGTTATTAGTAAAATTCTGTTCCACAAAGATTTCTGCTACACTTGTACTTTACCACTCCATACTTAAAAATGTATACGTTATCGTGGTTTTGTTCCGCTAAAGTATTAGTAGGAACTGGTAATTTGTTTAAATTTCTCTACAATTGTAGGAACATTGGTAATTTCAAATACTAGCACAAAATTTATTGTCTTTTTGGGAGCCAGTTGACCCAAATGTGTTTTAGCGAATGTGATGATAATGAGTAGGAATATGAATAAAGAAAGAATAAATATAAATTTATAATGATAAAGTTAGGTATAGTGCAACGGCTTATCATTGATATTTGGGTTTCCTGTTCATGTTTCAAATGCATATTTCAGACCAGCATCGCGCCAAATACCGTCGAGTCATTAAGGATAGCAAAAAGGCGTCTTGGATTGCTTTTACATTCTTCTGCCATCTCTCGATGACTGAAATTGATGTTCCTAAACTTAGCCTTATGAGACCGTCGCCTCAAAGTGCATTATTACGCATGAATATCGGTAAATATATAATAAAGTATTTAAATTATCATTATGTCTGAGAAAAAGACCAGACTCATTTTGCAGAAATGACAAAAATCAGCTCCGTGCATTAAAAATCCCTTGAATCGAAGGTATGGCGATGTATGGTAAACAGCTGTTTCTTCATCTTGCTTATATATTACGTGCACATGACGTCACTTGTAACTTTTTATAATGCAGATTCGCGTTTCTTTTGTGGAACAGAAGCTTACAAGACTATACTTTACAAGAACCTGCACTAATACACTTGTATGTATTAGATCATACTTTTGTGAAACAGGGCCCAGGTGGTGCATGCACATAATAGCTCTTAAGGATCCTTATACAGCCTTCCTCAAAATACTGGTTTTATAGCGCACTACAGATATTGATGTTGCCCCCTTGCTTTCTTTTTACGCTTAAAAACGCATTAAGTTACAGGAAATTAAACGTCAGATTTATGGGAGTAGCGCGAAGCAGCAATGCCCTAGAGCAATCGTCCTTGCGTTATACGAGATATCATTCAGTTTCATGCATCGTTTCTACTAATGGTTGGTGTATATTGTTAGTTCTCGTTTACTATGATTTCCACCTCTCACTTGTATTATACATAAAGATCTTCGTATTGCAGTGAGAAAGCTTATAACAATTGTGTTTCTTATTAAACTGTAAAGTTGTTATTAATACGCTGCACGTGACTCCCTCCCCTCCAAATCATAAATAACGACATGTGTAGGAACCACATTGCACAGAAAGTTTCTTCCATTGAACCCGCCGACCTTCCTCGTAAGTGTTTTCTGGGACGGTAACGTTCCTGTCGGCTTTGTTTTAAAATGGCGCCAAAAATATGAGAATGTATACGGCTAGGATAACGAAAGTTCACCCAATTGTAGCCTCGCGTTGGAGATCCAATATATGGGAAAGTTTGTCTCTGCTGTTGATGTTGATTTGTAGATGGTGTTCCCTCCATCCCAAGGAGAAATAACAAAAGTTGAGGGAGTTTCCGCTAATTTTATTGATATTAAATCAATGGATTTAGGAAGAGGTACCGGCGTTACGAATAAATAAGCGTCTCGATGTAGCTTTCATTGATTTATTGAACAGCACTTTCTGGTGAATGTAAGTGCTCTGCCGTTGGTAGAATAAACGCTGCGTGTAATTATTCTGCGATGTTTACTTAACGGACTGTTTGTCCTGATGAGTTACATTTACTGAACCTCAGACTTGACAACTATTTGTTACGTAGCTTTGTATTCCGGTTATGTGAATACATGGAATGGGCGAAATCTGAAGATCTGACTTAGAATCGAAGCGAGGAGAATGCGACGAGTGACTTGAGAATTGAATGCGAGTCAGAGCTCAAGCTTGTCTTATATACAGAATTCAAACATGCATCATTGGGAGGTACAAGCCGCGCGAAATACGCGAGGGCATAGCGTCTAACTTTACAATTTTAAACTAAGCTCTGTCATCGACTAAATTCAAGTTTGCTTGATCTTGTCTGCTTTTTTTACTGGGGATTTAAAGACCTTTCCTGTGATACGTGGCTTTGAACTCGAACTGTCATATGCCTTCTAGTGGGTTTTAAACTCCCCTGCTTACTTAAGTTATAACGGTAGATTTCTCCTACGAAAACATCTATTTTAAAAGGACAGAATACAAGGGGTTGTTTCCTCGTCTCTACAAAAAGACTTGGCCGTTACGAGGCTGCTATTGTTCGAAGTGGGCAAAGCATAACATTTCCTTCTTACAAGATTTTCCAGCCATGCAACTTATGAACAAGAATATAAATTCCTAAATATACATTACGCATGATTGTTACGTATTATATCAATTAGAGAAAGAGAACACATACGTCAGTTATAATAACAGGAGCGAAGCCGTGGGTACTGCTTTACTTCTGATACACAGTCGGAAACTTTCTCATCAGTACCACTAGTGATAGAGAAAGCGAAGCTAAAAGAAGGCGTTGCCGTTGTGAGACAGGGTTCCGTTACCGCAGGCAATGACTTCTTACAACGGTTTGGCGCTGTGAATAAGCTCGTTTTATGAATCACCGTGCAATGTTCCCAAACGGAAGGTGAATGGAATTGCTAACGCCATGTCGACAGTTAATGACCTTTTGCTACTGCTCACACGGAAAATTTCACGAACAATTACTGCTAACACTGAAATATGCGGCGTTTCGCCACAATGTGGACGATGGAATAAACATGTGTATTAAGCAAAATACCAGCACGGGACAAAAGTATGCTGTAGTCAGTTAAACGCTTCAAGTGTGTTCTTGTATATTTTGGCTGCAGTGAAATACTTGTGCTTATTATTAAGTAGTATTTCTATACGCACATGCGTGGTATATAATTCTAATTGTTTGTGGATCTGTAAGCTTTGTGGAAGGAATGATATATTTATTTATGCAATAGGCACTTAATTTACACCATAGCATGAGGAAGCAACATAATAACTTAATTAAATATCAAACATAGCATTATGGGATGAAAGCTTTCAGATGTTCTGTAGCCAAAAGTGCTGATTGTAGAGGCTGCAGAGTGGGTTGTTGTAGGTGCCTATTCAGTGAAGTATCTTTCCAGTGGCTTGTTTCCATCCTGAACTTCTTAGCCAATCAGAACTATCTTTGATCTCGGTATATTACGTTCCGTTTAGCCTTCTCTCGTTAATGCTCTTGATTATGTTCTTCAGCGAGTGATAAGGTGTTTTCATTGTTGGCAAGTTCTTCTACCTTTTCATTCCCTTCGATTCTACAATGTCCTCAGAGCCATTATAGGTTGTGTAACTGTTTTAGTGAGCATCAAATTGTTCATTTATTGCAGGAAATGCTTTGTATCATTCAGCGCTGTATAATACTACTCCCAAAGTACACTTTTTCCCTTTCTGATTAAGAATACCTTTAGTTCACTCCAAGATTATTTATTATCGGTAAAATACTACATTACCGCTTCTGCAGTCAAGTGGTAGCGTTTGCATCTGCAAATCCCGGTCAAGTCAAGCTCTCTGAACAAGACCCTCCCCGCCACCCAGGAGTTTTCCCCTTATCTGGAGATGTGAATGCCAGATAGCTTTTTAAGACACCAAGGATTCCGAGCTCATTTATGTCATCATTATTTACAGATTTTATACCTATAGAATGCAGTACACAGTCTACAGACTTCACGAGAAGACCAAGACAGTCAAAACAACAATGAATAAAACATTTTTAAAAATATGCTAATAATGACAATACTTGCATAAAATGACCTGACTAACAATTACATCATTAAATTGTTCTCACCTGAATATTATACAAGATAAGTGTCCTTCATCTTCATAGTAGAATACCTAATTACAGAGTGAATATACATTAATTAGCCACCAAATGAATTAGTAGAATTTGATAGTGCTAACATGTTCTGAAATATATGCCAATACACTAAAGTTCCTGAAATACCCTTAATATTTCTACTATTCATTCAATTAATCAATCTGTTATATTCTTTCTGATAAGTATTAATGATAATTCAACAATTTCTTACAGTAAATGTACAATAGATTTAGTACGGCGTATACTAACTTATGCTGCGATTGGAACATAGAATTGAAACTGTGTACTGCCTGCGTCATGGTGAATGTCTTACAACTGAGTGCCATTTTCGCTAGCAGCAGTAACAAGAAACAAAAAAACCAAACAATCTCTGTCAATACAATGACGACATAGTACAATAAAGGAATTGTAATTCATTATAAAGTAGACATTAATATTAATTTTACTGTGTCATTTTAAATTCTGGTATTCAAAAATAGTGTAGGAAATTATTTTATAATATATTATTATTTCACTGCAACATCAACTGATTAGGGACTACCATGGGTGGCCGAGGTCGTTAAGGCGCGGACTCGTGAGCGGTAGGTCTGGGTTTCCATTCCCACCAGGACCGTCCTCCATGGCAATTTTTTCCCTCATAAATGGCAAATGCCGGAGTGGTATCCTAAACTTTGGCCTGGCACGTTTTTCCCTTTAAAACATTCTTTCCCACTGTATCGTTTCATCCCATGTATCATCAGCGTCCACCGTCTGTAGTGCCTTTGTAGATAAAATGGGCGTTAAACATCATTTAAAAAATCTGATTAGTTTGCTAAGGACAACGAAACAAAAACCATTTAAATAAGTGCTGATTAAATAAATGCGTCACAATCATGAATGGTAAAGCCACTTTCTTGATCCCAATATCTTAAAAGACTTTGATAGAACGTATTTAGCTGTAATATTTCTGTAATTCTTTCAGTTAATTTATATATTGTGTATTTTAACAATGCAAAGAAGAAAATGAAAAGAAAGCCAATGGGCTCGCATCGATAGCAGTAATTTTAGCCAACAGGTTCTATAGTAGATTTTGTTTTGAGTTGTTTATTCCAAAGACATTCTTTTGTTGCATAATCTTGCGACATACTGTTAATAGAATAGAACATTTTTATCTGTATACTTCCGGTACACTAGATGCATAAAATATTAACGTTAAGTTGAGGTCAGTACATTGTTTATTAACAGTATTTCATTTCTGCCTGCTGGTTCGTACCATGTGTTGACCATTCATTTTAAAGCTAAGCTATGCGTTCCCTAGAATATCCAGCTAAAACACCAATTTTATTCATATTTACAAGTTAACTCTATATTTTTAGCATATATTCACTTTTATTGTAACTGTGCCGCATCTTTCATAAATTTAATATCTAAACTTTACAATAATAAAATGTTCAAGATAGCTGTAGCACTAGAAACATTACTTTCCTTTCACTAGCACAAAGAACAATACAAGTAAGGTACTCCTGGTCTTTCGAGATTTTGTCGCCCATTTCACGGCGACTGGCCGGTCGGCAATCAAAGCGGCAACTCCCGGCGAAGCGGCTGTAACTTCTGCAAGCTGATTAAAAATTGTCATTCGCACACATCAGTCCCATCGTCCAAAATTGAATCAATGTCTGGCCTGAAATGTTCTACAGTTCTTCAAATGTTTGGGGCTTTCCCCATACACTTTATTTTCCCAACTTTCCCCATAAATGTATCTTTCTGCATTCTAAAAATGGACTCTTTATTATTCTGCATGCATTTACTGCGCAACTACATAAATTTTCTCCCGGGTAAGAGGAATTCGTGTTCAAAATAGGGCTTTTCTTGTACTCCAATAACTGTCATTTTCCGTCGTAACATGTTCATAGGTAAAGAATATTTCCACGTGGATTAATTATATTATCATTATTGTTTCGTAACATCCAATTACAGACGTTTACCGTAATGTCAATATGATCTGCCTGCAATTCTTGAACAATAGTGTGGTTGAATTTCGGAATTGATCTAGTGCTTGTGAGTAACCATTTTTTAATAAAAAACAACAATGATAGTGAAATATGAAGGAATGTTTGAAGGTAGCAGGCTGGTTCCAACATGTTTCATAAGTATGTGCTTATTTTCATTATAATTGTAGTTGTAATAGCGAGAACTTGAATCAATTGCGCGGACTTCATATCCACTTGGTCGGGAATAGCCGTTCTAACTGCCGACCCGCTAGTGACCGTGAAACCGCTGATAAAATCTTGAAACAACCGCTAATAGCTTAAGCAAAATACAACGAAAACAGCTTGTGATCTGCAAATAGTATAAAGTAGATTATAAGTGGACATGAATGCATAGTAATTATATAAAAAGTGATTTTAAAGTATTTTGTGTAAAGTTCTAGTGGTTAGAGTCGTTATTTTTATGTAAAATAAATAACCTTGTTGGTTGTCACTAATAATTGAAAAATACAAGGGAAAGGAGTAAAAAGATATGATAGTCATATTCTCACACATTGTTTATTCCTTATTTAACAATCCAGTATCAAACCCACGCCCTTTTTTTCCCCCCGCTTGATAATGAAATCAAGAATTTATACGGCGAACTTGGCCGAAGTTTAGTGTGCAAAATGATCGCATTAGCCAAGCCATCACATAAGTTGCGTTTAGGGTGATTCCAGCCCTAGGCGAGCTATTTAAGCAAAATGTGAAATAAAATTGTTTTATGAAGCGCACTTTTCTAACAAACCAAATATTTCCCGCGTTTGTTTCAGTAAATTAATAGCTACGCACGCATTGTTCTAATAACGCTGCAATATCACGCAGCTAATTGCTTGGTCTAATTAGGATAACCCTAACTAATTAATGGTTATACACAATTATCTTAATAGTTGATCATGCCGATGCAACTGGCGGTTTAGAGCTAATGAATTGTGCGTATTTGGTTCGACAGTCTGGTAGGAAAATGAAATGACAGCAAGCTGCATGTAGCTTATATTGGAAAAGAAAAAGGCAACAAGTTCATGAACGTATGACATGAACTGAACAGCATTACGTTTTACTGCTCTACCATATATGCTAAAGAATATTGAATTAAAGAGAGAAAGATAAAAACCCAGAGTTAGAAATGGATCCATCGCTATGCGGAAGGCGTATATAATCTCACAAGGCAGCAAACAGTGAAATCGGAATTTACAGATCTCCCCCTTTCTCCATTATTTAAGCTTTCGTGGCCCGCGACACTAAATTTTTCCCGTTATTTTCTTCCAAAAAAGGAAAGAAAAAAGATATGACGTTCTGGCCTGCATTGCAGCGACCATTTTCAAAGGATGGACTTCATCCAGGGACAGATTTCCTTTCTCCTTTCGCTGCTGTTTGTTTATACTTTCTTACGACATATATGAGGAAAAAGATTGAGAATTTTTCTTTGTCCCTAATTCGTTTCTAGCTACATTGCTGTAAACTCTGCTGAAAAAATGGTTCTATCCTTCCTAATTCTTCTTTCCTTTATTTTCCTACTTTCTTACCTCGTCTTCCTACCTTTTCTTCTTCCGTTTGTCTACCAATAGCGAAGCGTAGCTTTTTATGCAGGGTAGGCGAGATATTGAAGGTAGAAATTGATGAAAAATGTAATGTTTATTAAATATAGCACGAAAATGACTCGGTAATGTTATACTTTTTTCATATTCAAATTGTGACATACTTTTCCGTGCATATACGTATCACTCTTGATGTTATACTGGACTTTTTATCCTTTCTCTGTGCTCCTTGTAAAATACCGCGCCGTTCCGCTGCAATTTCAATTACGTAGAAATGAGTGAAACCAGTTGTGAATGAAGAGCTACTAACCTGTCATACAGTCCCGCGCAAATTAAGTAGCGATTGAAGGAATTGAAAAACTATAAAAATAAATCATAGTAAATAATATTTACTGTTAAAAATAATTATATCATCCCATATTAATGATCTTTTACATTAATATCGAAAATTTTATAAACGACTGCCCTCACCTTTGCCAAACAGCGACTTGGAAAATCACTGCTAAGCTCCCGCAAAGCAGATTGAGCATTTGACCGTATAATTGGTGCTAGACTATCTATATTAGGAAAACTTTCAATTCATAAATAATGTAATAATAAAAATACATATCAACACAAATCTTTTGGATAGGCTCTTTCTTACAGCATTAATGCACAATTCGACTCTGCTCTCTCTGTTTCTGTCTTGATCATCCGAAGAAAAGCTAATTAAATAAAGCAAATAGAATGCATTTCATTTTTTTCCCCTTAGCTGTGAAAAAAAAAAAAGTTCAATCATTATTGCAAGGACATCATCAAGAGTGAGCTCTATCCTCGGGGAATAAAGCACGACATATTAAAGGGGTATTTTATTCCAGTTTACTTTTCTATTTCAACTCTCTGTGTTGTTTTTCTTTGTAAATATATGCAGAAAAGGCATTCTTAATTAAAGAAACGAGTACTAAATCTCCTTCCTCTTTTCTTAGGTTAGGAAAAGAGGAAAGGAGAACGAATCTTAATTCAATGGTCATACCCAAAATTGGAAGTAAGATTTCGTTAGGAAAACCGGTTTGTGAGAATGAACTCTGGTCGTCCCATTATCTTTTCATCATAATCTTGATAGGTGAAAAAAATGAAGGTAAGGCAAGAGAAAAATGGAAGCTTAGCTGAAGTGACGGCAACCGTTTTTTCCATCGTATTTTGTGCAGTTAAGTACAGGGAACATTTAAGGTAAGGGAGAGTAAAAATCACAATTTTAATATTTGGAATTTTCTGTTTTATTTTTAATATGATTTCCATTAATTTTCCTTGGTTATAAGTATTTAATACATTTTTAATTATGTCATTGCAGAAGCATTTAATTTTTTTCTTTTCTTTTTTCGCGAGCACTTGTTCAGTTAAAATTCTATATCTTAGGAACTATTTGCTGTAGAAGATTGTGATTTGTCTTTAATGATAGAAAAAGTTGTATTTCATAAATTGGCAGCGTTTGTTTCCATGACATCATCCTTTGTTGTTTTACAATGTAGGAAGGATTTTAACTGTTGTTTTCCTTAAAAATTAAAATTTTCTATCGAAACCTTTTTTGAGCAGCAAGTATTAAAAAATTAATTCTTTGTACAAATTTGTCACTTTTTAAAGGATCTTATAAGCTATCACTTTGAAAATGTTACCACTTATTCGTGATATTATTGTGATGATGTGGATCTATTATGGTAAAGTTAAGGCAATGTAAAACATTAAATGTTGGGAAAAAATAAGAAAAAAAAAACAATGAAAATAATTTATAATTTACTTCAGAGTCATGGTATAGTAGTGAAATAGATTAGTGAATTTCATTATGTGCATCTACATGCTGTGAAAGTTTCATTTCATTAGCTTTAATAGTCCTTGAGAAGTGGGAGCTGAAGTTGGTAACTTTAACATTGCATAGTTAGGACTTTTGTACTCTCCTTAAGATGAAGTCCTAATATTTTAAAAAGATTTAAGAACAGCATCGCTATTTCTGAAAACTAAAGCATCTGTTATAAACTAATTTATTCAGTAACATGGAAGTGCCGTATTTATTAAATGTGCAAAATTTTAATGAGGGGTGCTGCGTATCGGCGAATAAAAGTGTTCTTTGGTGTTATGTGCGAGCCCAGATTTGGCGCGTAAAGGGAATGATGCAACAGAGTTTACGGTTAGGTTAATTTTGTGTTAATATAAACATTTTTATATACTTGTTGCCTCGCCGTGATAAAAACTCTATTTACCGTTAAGTCACCGAGCAAGGGGTGGTTACATTTTGTGTTGATGCATCCGAACTTTTTAAGGCGTTGAAGCCTTTTGTCTCTCAGCTTTAAAACCATCTCTAAGCCACAGTCATTTCGCACGGGAGCACATGCCTGCAAACAAGCTAAAGTTTGGAAAAAGGCTGTTAAAACAGGACATGCATTATTCGGAACGATTGCACAAGTGTGGTGTGTCGCAGAATCAGGTATCGGCCCATTAAAACTTGGTGTGATTTAATTTCACGACACTTTTAAACCGGTTCGTATTTCGTAGAGGATCATCATTAAGGTAGTAGGATTGTGCAAAGGTTTTAATAAAGCGGGTGGTATCTGCTTTATGGCATGGTAATATTTCCAAAGCTCTCAAATTTTCGGTGTTCTCCTTCATTATTGAATGTGAGTTATTCAGAGAGGAAAAAGTAATTAACGAGGATTAAACTTCTTCTGAATAGTAATATTTCAATAAGTGTTTCCGCTGTTTTGATGAACTTCAATGATTGTTTCTTGCAAACGATGCATTCTTTGTTTTTATGCAAGTAATATTTTCCTTGAAAGTACAACATAATTTCTTTCGCATGTTTATTCGCTACCCCTTACTTCAACGTTACAATTCAGAAAACCTGTTGCCGCATCTTCACAGTTGAGGGTGTTGCACTGCAATGAATTTAACCAACTTTGTCAAGTAGCTAATTTAGGGGAAGTACACTCCGTTGCTAACGCTCGAATAGATTTAAAATACTTCCCATATGCGCTAATCACACTTGACAGCGGTAGCTGTAGACAAGTAAAATACCCCTATACTAGTTTCCAAAAGGTGCAGATGAACTACTCTGGCCGTTAAATAAGCTGGAAGACTGTCATAGCTGTGTTTTATGTGTTGTATAAAAGATTGCTGTTTCAGCAATTCGATTTTATAAATAAGTTAAGCACTTCCTTTCTTTACCGCCATGGCGTGCACTTAAGTTATTATTTTCCTAACGCCTTAATACCATTAAAATGAAAAGTGCTCTTGCCATATTAGTCACCTGAAACTGGCGGATAACGAGCTTGCTACAACTTTTGCATACTTTGCTGCGATTTTCAGATCTTAATTATGCGACACAGCTGGCAGACCACGATATTGCTCTAAACAAACAGAATCAGTATGGTGTATAGTTGTTAAGACCCCGTACTTTGGCAGCTCTGTTATTCATCTGGACGAGCTGGACTCAGTCATTGGAAATTCCGTGATTGTAATTGGACAATTTCGAGATTGATGCACGAGTTATTCAAGTTTTTCATAGTTTAAATTTTCTTTTCGTTGCTTTATAAACATGTTTAAACAAATATAGAGTAGTTTCTTACTATTTCAGAGAAAGAACGAAATTGTGTTCTCTGATAGAGCTGAAATGCAGGACAAACCACGTCCCATTCCACCGAGTTGCGACTGTCAACTGTTATGGCTTTCTTCTAAACAGTAATACATTGCCAAAATTTTTCCAGCGTTGCCACTGTTACTTTCGTACGTCAAGGATTGAGCAGTAACTAGGAACATTTCTTGTTTCTCGTGTTATTAGGAACATTTCTTGTTTCTCGTGTTATTAAGAACATCTTAAAATGCCTTAAGTTAACCACGAATTGTAAATCAAGCAAATAATGCACATATATATTTTGCACTGTATCTCAGAAATTTGTAAAGCTATCAATATAAATTTTGTGACATATTAAGAATATTTAACCAAAGAGGCTCTGTAAATTGTAATTTTCAAATGCATATGAAAAAAGTTTTTTTTAAACAAAAATAATATTTATTTCCCGATTACTCAAATTTGGACATTATGGCGTTATTCTCAGGGTTTGCTGGACCAATGTTGTTGAAATTTTGCACACACATAATGTTTGCAAATGTGAAGTGTAGTAACTAAAATTATTTAAATATCACTATTATATGAATATCAATAAGAAATTTAAAATATATATATATATATATTCAAAATTTGAAAATTAATTTCTTTTCAAACAACTAGCATAGATATATTATTCTAGTTCCCAGGATAACATGTTCTCTGCAGATTTAAGTTAAAAAAAAAAAAAAGAACTTCATTTCCACAAAAGTTTGTAAGAAAAATGTATGATTTTATCGCAATGCTTTCAGTTCTTTTTCAATATTTAATTTGGTGTAAAAAGTTTTTAAAAACTTTTGGAGAATTTAAATTTACACAGCATCTTTAGTTAAGTTTTGTTGATATCTCTCCAAAAATTCATATTGATAGCTTTAAAACTTTCTGAGACACAGTGTAAAATGTGTACTGTTGCATTATTTGCTAGATTTACACTTCCTGGTTACCTTCAAAAGTATTTATTCTCGCTTCCAGGCCTGCCTCTGTAAGCACCAAAAATGTACTGAAAGAGATTGCAGAGAGGTGACAACGTTGTTTTATTATAAATTAACAGTTGGATAGGCGTAATCTCAGTTCCAGGAATAAAGACCACGTTTTGTCCCTTTGCGTAATCAAAAATATCACAGCAGTAAAAAGATTAACAACATTTTGGAACCAAATTAACTTGCTCAGTACTTAACTAAGTTTGCAATGCATGCCATAAAATGCATAATATGCTGCTGCTCATTGTTCATACTCCTTAAGAAAAGAGGGAAGGGGTTCCATTTCGACACAACGCCTTATTCACATACGAAAACTACGAGGGGGCATTTCTAAATAATGCTTATAATAACAGAGTTCTAATATTTGGGGAGCTGTGATCACTCCTGTTCCTTTTTTGAATTCTGGTAAATGGTGGCAGAAAGCACTTTTAGAAAAACAAAAATGCATCCAAGCATTTTTTTTTTTTTAAATTTAAGTTTGCCAATTATTCTGGTGGACTCGTCTGGAGTGTAGGGCGGATGAAGTAACATTTCTCATCTATATTTTCGAAGCTTATTGGTCACAACGTTCCCGGTGTGTCTGGAAGATAAGTGGAACAACCTGTAACCACTGACGTGGTTTTTCTGCAAACTGTGCATGGAATCACGATAATGTACTGCCGTGACACACACATCTCTTATCTATTATTATGATTCCTTAGTGATCACAAGCAATCAAATGCTCGACCTTTGATTGCACTCGTCGAAATTTTTGGGCGGGAAGATAAAGCCTCCCATTTGGTGAACTGTGATTTCAACTCGGGCTCAAACTCCACCCAAGAGCTCTTCACTTTCAACGTCGAATCATTGTTTTAGCAAGTTTGCAATGATCTTGCATTTATGCTTCTGTTCAGCAATCAATATGTGAACGATCTACCCCGCACAGTTTTTATAGCTTCTGTAAAGCATTTAACAAAATACATTGGTGGAATGCTTGTCGACACGTCACACGTCGACCTTCTCGGCCATTCGCCACAAGTTTCACATTTTATTGTTAACGTGTTCGGCCATCCTGTTACTCTTACACGTCCAACACGAAAAGGAATATCCCACCTAGAAACTGTAATATGGTCTATTGCATACTCCCCAAAGCACTGTGGTTTTCTGTGTTGTGTTTATCATGCAAAGTTTCGATTCAAGTACTCGACATTCCTGCAGGCTCCATTTCTGTTATCTATCTATACACAAAATGTACTGAAAGTGAGGTAATTTGCACTTTTGTTGCATCATTCAATCCGCAGTGTTCCATCCATGCTTTATATATGAAATTACCCTTTTATGTTCAGTAAACCAGAGTTGCATATGCTTTCATCAGAAAACATTTTGCATGCACTGACCAGCGATTTAAGAGGTCGTAGCTAAGTTGGAGCAAACTAAATTGTCCTAGTTAACCGTTCGGTTATCTACTGTAGTATGACAGATAAGCTTCGATGCTACCATTCACTGGAAATGTAGCTAACGGAAACAAGTTTGCCTTTCTTTGAATCCAGCCTCGCACATTGCTATCGGTGTCAGCCGAAATTGGACTTTTCCTGCTTATTTTAAGGCATGCAATTGCTTCTACAGGCTGTATTACGCCGTAAAAGTTTTCCCCTGCTGCTCAAAGATGGCAGCAATGTAAAAAGTAATTTTAACCGAAGACGTCATTTTAGGCACTAATTCGTTTTATGTGAGCGTAACTGCGGTAGTTTTACAGTTCGATAGGTTATAACGCCCACTTTACATCCCCAACTGGAACTGAACACACACGACAGATCTTGGGTCTTCACCAGGGTTGCCACGAATTTAAAAAAAAAAATAAGCACATGGTACCAGTTTAAAACACACCGCCATAAAAATGCATTAAATTAGTAAAGGTCAAGTATTGGTACAATCATAATTGTAATTACATGTTTGCAGTTTTAATTCTAATAAAATATGGATCTTTTTTAATTATCACTTTATGAAAGTTGTAACCTTTTAAAGAAAATTGTGCTGCAACGCTCCTATCTTATAGGCTCATTATGCAGGCCCGCATGAAACGGTCCGTTACTTCTTAAGCTAATAACAATATTTCATACATCCACTTCCACTGGTTGACATGTGACATGTGCAGATCTAAAGGCAAGTTAGCTTTCACTTGGCAATGCTGCATTCCATTTGAAAGCTATTGTATTGCTCCATAACTGTCCAAGGTACAGAGCGGTAGGATTAGTTGCCATACCAAGAAAAGGGCGTTTTTACCTGTCTTCAGGTATATGTCAGTTGTGGAAAGTGTTGCCCATCCTTTCTGTAGAAGACCCAATGTTTTGTAGATCTAACCACATTTCCGAATACAGTTTCAGAATCTCTCCCCAGAATTTGAATTATTAATGAGTTTATTGAATCAGTGTTTCATTTTCGTAATCTCTTAACTTCTGTTCGTTTTATTATATTATTTATATTTCTGTACCCACTTTCATGTTAATGTGCAGGGTGAAAAGTACGAAATACTCGCAAGTGCATACCTTTTTCTGGTAGTTCACTATTAACAATTTAAGCATTTGTTGGATAATTTAAGATAGTTAACAATAGGCATCGGAATTTCTAAGCAGTAAAACCAGAAAAGAGCAGAAAATTATTTTGAGGTGCAGACAACAGCCGGGAGGGGGGAGATGAATAGGCCACTCTCTCCTCGTATGAAGTTCTTGTTGGACGGTTGGTTTTGAATAGGATTTGTTATGCTGTTTTCCAAATATGTTAAAAAAAACAGTGGGTGAGAGCATTAAAATGATCTTAAGCAATAAGTTAATATCTCTATCTCAGAAAATAACATTCGGGTGGTGGTATATGGAATGGAAATAGAATTTAAGGGTAAAAATACAGCTTTAGGGGATGTAAATTACCGCAAATCACATGAAAAAAAATTGCAAACTATTTACTAGCCAGTAAACTGTACTCATTAAACCCCGAAAGCACTAACCATGTGTATTTTTGGATGAGACATTTAGTGTTTTTGAAAAGTTATCCTTTCCAACATGTTTTATGAAACTATACTGTAAATAAGTATACAGTTTTTGTTTTCAATGCAAAGATAAAGTGAAAACAAATCTGGGACTAAGATAAGGATGTGGTCTATCTCCCTTATCATTTAACATAATTTAGATCAAGTAGTGAAACAACGGAAAATGAGAAACCCAAAATTGGTTAAAATCGGTAACCGTAAACAAGTAGGAACCCTTATATATTTGAATGACCAGGTTTTAATTTCTGGTACAGAAGATGAACCTCCAGTTATCTTCCAAGATATCAGGTGTTGCAGAACAGTACGGTATGCAAATCTCCAAAGATAAAACTAAAGCAGTACCTTTTGAAGGAAAATACATTAGAAGTGCAAAAATAGTTGTACAGAATTAGATTATAGAACAAGTGATATCCTTTAAATGTTTAGGCTGTGAAATAAGTAATTTAGACAAAGAAGAAACAGATAAAATCGTTAAAAAATATAATTATGTCACAGGAGTGTTAAAAATATATCCCAGAAAACAAGTGAGAAAAGAAGTGATATTAAAAATTTACAGTAATTATATGGCAGTCTTGGCAAAAAAATAACGACAGCTTGAGACAGTTGAGATGAGATTTTTAATTAGAGATCACATCAGAAACGATATATTCGCCAACAACTCCAAGAGTCCAAAACATTACTGAAGAAACTCAATCAGACAGAAAGAAAGAAATGGTAAGACCATGTGAATAGGACGAAAGAGAGCATTCTATCTAAGCTTAGAGATCTAGATCAGTAGACGCCCAAGGAAGAGATGGATAGACCAGTATTTCTGAAAAGCATTGCTTCGGAACGGGGAAATTAGTACCCAAACCCTAATGGGAAGAAGTGCAAAGATCTGCAGAAGATTTTTCGCTTAGAAATTAGTTCGTATCCGACGTAATGTTTAAGTCTCAGTATATGGAGGAAGTATCCAAAAAATTCTGATATAAGTTCAAGTGACAGATTGGGGGGGGGGGGAGTGTACTCGCACCCAACAGTTCATTTGAAAACACCCAGGTTATGGATAAATTTAATAATTATACAATTATCGCTCGCAATTTCTGGAATCGATAACATTTGGGAATGATCTGGAGCTTATTCATTGATAGTAAATTCCCTTCGATATCTGCTTGTATTTTTCCAAATAAATGCTTGCTCCGTAAGTTTTACTGCCGTTTTAAATATTTAGTTATTTCAAGTGGTTTGATTAGAGGTGCAGAGCGACCTGAATGTATATGATGGAGTGATAGATTCCAAATTCATTATTTTCTCGGACTAGTTCTTACTTAAATATTTAGCGATGAGTAAACATGTTGAATAACCTTACAGGAGCTTGGAGGGAAAAGTCTAATAAACGAAATATCCCCAGAGTTGTCTTCATGATGGAAACTAGAGGATAAAACGCTCAGATGCTAACAGGGGTGTTTCAACCGGCAAACGGTGTGATGTCTCCTTTTCCCAACATTATTTAGGCACACTCGTGTTTCACTAACAACAGTTCAAAATGTATGTCCTAGTCAATTACTATAAGCAACGCATAGCCTCCTAAACGGATGGAAAACTTTATGGAACAAATTTCTTGCACCATACATGAATTGAAAACGAGGATGGTCAGGTTAGTACATCTGTTTGTGGAAGGGGAATGCAACATTTGACAATTTCATCGAGTATTTTCTTAATATGAGTATGTAGTAAAGGGAAACTACAGAAACACCAAAGCAGGTATGGAAGATGTTCCAAAAAGTGCGGATAGAATTCAGCGGTGTCTAATACATAAAGAAAATATCCTTTTCATGTTGAAGGTGTAGAAGATTATGCACCAGTATTTATGTAGGACCTAACCTGACGTCTAAAAAGAGGCTCCAGACTGTAAACAGATATTAAGTGAGGATTTGGGTGACGTTACTAATCACACATGACATGTAGTAATCGCTAGCTATTCAGTGTACTGTTAACACCAGGGAAACAATGGTTCTCAAAAAGTGTATGTGGTATTGGAACGACAATGTGTGGAGCGAGTGGTGACCTTTCTACATTGCATTTCCGGCGTAACAAAGCTGATGAGATGACGAAACGCTGTATTCTGTTTGTACCTTGTCATCGGTAGGTACATTAAAAGCGACGCTGCAGGCGAGGATGAGAAATGCTTTGACGAGCGACAACTTGCACCACTGTTGAGAGGTTGTATTGATTCCAGCTGTTTGTGTTGACACAGCCCGTTTCAAACCTTCCGGAGGCAACTTCTGAAAGGTTGTGCTTCGCGCAGAATTCACAGTGGGCCAGTACATACTGGTATACCATTTTATAATGCATCGCAGCGGAATCGGAATAAGCTGCCTGGCAACACAGAAGTAGGTGGGGAAAGAGGGAGAAATGGAAACAGAATGAAGCTCGCAGAATTGACATGGAAATGAACGTGGAGATTGTCTGATATCTGCTTTAGCTGACGGTTGAAGCCGCCCACGTATCTTTAACGTGCAGAACCTAGTCATAGAGTACCTCTAAAAGATAAACATCACACACTGAAATGAAAACGTATACACAATTCACTTAGCAATAAGAGCTTGATGAAATTATATAATAAAGATAAAGAAGGAAATGATCTAGTCACTAGATACTATCGCTTCAAACCAGTTTGGATAAACTCCAATTTTATTGAAATAACTTTTATTTTACCTTGCTTAATGACAATAGCCAAATAAAAAAATTTTAACTAAAAATACTGCATTTTTACCCTCACTTGTCACTTTGTCTCATCTAGTTTCTGAGTAAGTAATAACACTTGATTTATATTTTTAAGCACTGAATAGCTATTTTATAATTACAGTAGGATAATGTTTTTATTTTAGTATTTATATTTATACTGTAATCATTATTTAAAACTGACAATAGTAAACGCTAATCTGTGTTATAACAGATTATGGAAGTGTTGCCCCTCAGGGGCAATACATTGCCAGTATCTGCGTAGGAACTTTCTGTATTCCTGTCGTAAGAACACGGCAGTTCAGGTCAGTTTTTGTACCTTTGAGAGAGGTAAATCTAGCACCTTAAGCCCCTTTGTTGAAGTTAACAATACCAAGTACATGCCAAATGTGTTTTCTCCTATTTTTAATGCAATGTGAATGTTTTGTCTTGTTTTTTATTTATAAGAAACATTAACTTGGAAATACGTTTTATATACTTAATTTTAATAGTCAGGTGAAGCATAAATAGTTCGAATGTATTGCGGTTTTAAATAGCAATTTTGAAAGATAATGAGCGTGGCAGGATCCTGCGTCTTTTCCTGTGTACCGGTGGTATCTTATAAGATTGTCCTTATTAGTGACGGACGAAGTTTCACCACAGAAAACTTAGGATGACGGTCATAAATATGTAACATCAGAAAACTCTGTGAACTTTTCAGCGGAAAGTACTTAAATATTCAGCAAAGAAAATAACACGATCCCGCTGAGAGCCCTTATTTACTCTAGCACAGAACTGTTCAGTTTGAGATTCCTGCATATTTTATTATAAGATGCTTTAGTGTAAATATTTCATCGTGCTTAAGATGGTTAAAAATGTCATCCAAAGAATTTTTTTGATATCTTTTACTGCACCAAATTGTATTATTTTTTTACGATTGTTCAAATCATATCTTCTTGAATGTTATATTACACATGTATTCTCCCAATTTAGCCGTGTTAAGATCCGTATGTGTGTTTATTGCTAATGGAGCAATGGTAGAACAAATGCTGTAAATTTATATTAGTTTTTCCTATCATGTATGTTTTGTAATGATTTAACTTTTGTTTTGTTACTCGTTGCTTTGTAATTTTATATGAGCATCTTAAATTAATGAAACTATTAAGTACATAACAAAATCTAGTTTTGGGATAGTAGCGTTTGTCTAAGTGATGGGGTGAAACCGTGGGAATTGAATTCGAGACCTCGTATACAAGTTCCAGGCGTCACCGCCTCAACCATGCCTCTTTAAAGCTTTCTGGCTATTATCTTAGTTCGCCTTGATTTGCAGAACCGATGCATAACTCTGCACTCGGTCTATTTCACATCGCCAGGGGTAGCTTCTCAATGTGTTTTGGCTACATTCATCTTTCGGACCACTGCCAAACTAAACTGCATAGTGAACTATTTTAATGTGTATTAATTTAAAAATGCCATATAAACACTTTTCATTTGTATATTCAACTCATTCAAATATCGAACTAGTGTTTTCTTATAAAATAATGGCAGGTGCAGGATGTTCTTTTTCTCTCGCGGAATGATTATCTCTTTCCCACAATAACGGAGTGCAGTTGCAAAGTTATAGCGCCGGAACTCTACACTTAGTTTTCTGTAATTCTAAAATATATGCGCGCGGATGTATTTAAACTGGTTTGCTATGGGCAACGCGGATTCACGCTTTGGTAGTTCAAACCCGGCTAAGATTACAAGGGATATTCCCGTGAGGGACTTCGGTATTAATTTATGACACATTAAAGAACTCGATACCGGAAGAAAAATAAAAAAAAAGAAATAATGGTATTGAGGGGTTGGATTCATTACTACTTCTCTGACATCTGTAGGTACTAAATGTAGCTAAATTTGAAATGGTCGTATGATTTGTCAGAACCCGAAACAGGATTTAAGCGAGGATGGTTTTATAAACTCTTTGCACTACCGTTAATTTATCCAGGAGAAAATAATTCTAATCTGCAATGATGTTTTTAACTTGTCAATTGATAGCAATAGAAGCACGGGTTAGTTGACCATAGCACAAACGCCGTACTACTCTTTTGTAACTAGTTCCTCTCAGTTCCGACAGTTGTTTTGGTTATTAATAAATAAAATACGCAATAAAATCATGTAAGAGAAGTTTTCTACCTTTTTTTCTCCCCCCTCTTTTTTTTAAGTAAGACATAATGACCATTGTTGATCTAATAGAAAGATGTTTGCTTCGATGTTCAGCGCGGAAGGATACACTGTTTGTTTACAGCGCACATTAGCTTTGGTTAAACAGAAAATAAACAATTACTCTGACAGAACTCAGCCTTGGATGTCCCAGAAGTTAACGATAGCTTTCGGTAGAGAGAGTTTAATGTAACATCTTTGAAAACCTTTGCTCTTATCGTGCATATTTTTATCGCTGTCTAAAAGTTGTAATTAAGGCAACATGTTAATTAAGTATAGTAATTTTTTGCGTTAGAAATTTACATAAGATTTTCTCAAGTTTCCAAAACTAAACTCTATTGTTTTCTTTACAACTGAAAAAATGCGTTAGTACCAGCTGTATTCCCTGTATCCGAAAGCATTAATGGGGCCCCATTATTCAGCTTGCCGAAACTCTCAAAATTCGTCATCTGCTCATAATTAGCGTGTAAGTTATATGAGGTTCAGATGGTGCATTTTCGGTAATTCGTTTATCCAAACGAGTGGAAAGGTTTCGTTTATAAACCGCGTGACGTTTAGAATGTCACGTAGCTGCCTGCACAAAGAAAGTGGAGAAGTATGCACAGTAAGGAACTCGTTTTCCCTTATCTGGCCTTCTGTAACAGCTGGCCTCGGTTTCCCTACCGTTGTCCTTTTTGACATGTGGAGTAGAATCCGGGACGCACTACCATGCTTTTTGAGGAAATTGCTGCAAATATCTTCTGCCACATTTGGTAAACTAGCAGTGTGATTTTTGACAGATTTATTGAACTAAAGGTTGACTTTTCCAGCTTCATTACCTTCCTTTGGAAGCACGCGTACACCATAAACTCTTTGGAATACCTTTAGCGCGGCAAAGATTAAGTTTTCGTTTTCCAGCAATTTTTCACTAAAATAGACTTGAGGCATCTTCGTCTATAAAAAGCAATTAGCAAGAAAGAGGGCATTAACATCTATGAAGGTGGTGACTTCTTTAAGACATCTTCCAAAACGTCGGTCCTGGTGGTGTAGCGGTAACCACACTTGCCTTCTAAACCCAAGATCGATGGTTCAAACCCGGTCAGGATCGATGGATTTTTTCGGGCGTCAAAATCCTAAGTATGAAAGTACTTCGGAAAGGAAGTAAAGCCGTGGATCCCGTGTCGTACATTTACGGCACGATAAAGAACCTCAAGCCTGAAAGAAGAGGCCTCTGAGCAAAATTTGTCGGTCGTTTCACGCCCTGAATTGAGTGGGACGCTGATGACCTGAGATGTTAAAGAGCATCCTTAAATAAACCAAAATAAAATCTTTCAAAACTAGCACATAAACTTATAACGCAAGTAAATTAATATGAATTAAAATTCATCGCCTATCTAAAGCATTTGTCCTAATGAAGAATTCGCCCGCAGGAAATTAAGCCCGTCCATCAATACAAACGCACATATATGCTATAAATTATTAAAGTGAAATTAGTGTAATTTGCTTTCCATTGTTTGTTTCACGAAGCTTTGTCTTCTATTTTGTCATTTTCGGGACCTCCTCGTTGGTTCCACTGCGTCTAGAGCGACAGGTAATAGGAAATACTGGCATTTGTTGTCCTGAGACTATAATAAAGCGTGTAGGTTCATAAGCTCAGAACTCTCATGCAAGTGATAATTTGTACTGATCTGATGTAGGTTAGAAGCATATGATGTGAAAACGATATGTATGGACCTTTGCTATTCTATCGAATAATAAAAAATTGCAAAATAAATATTAATTTTGCGCCTTCTCATAGGATGTGGTCGTAAAAGATGATCAAAGCAGTTAAATAGAATGAAATAGGCTCAACGTTTCATGTAACAGCAGTGGGAAGATATTTTAAGTAAATGCCATCTTATTCGCCATTCTAAAAGTTTCAAGCAGCAGTTGGCTCCGTTGCCCTGTATGGTGAATACTTTCAGCATTCCACGGCTTCTGCCACGTACGGCAGTCTGCAATTATTTCTCTTTCTCCTTCCCAAACCTATAACGGATGGCAGTGCGAGTTGAGAGAACAAAACAACAGAGTCAGTCCATTAGGCTTGTGTTACCGCAGGCGTTAATATTCTTGAAATATCAATTTAGATTCATGTTGCTCGAGATAGTCTCGTTTAACTCTGAATTGTAAGTAAATGGATAGAGAATTTCGATTATCCATGAGTAGTCTCGCAGAATATTATGTGTGTTTTTTTTTATATATATTCAAGTGTCATATACCTACCATTATGGTATCAAGGAGGGGATTCTTTGCAGTATGCTGCACAGAAATATCACATTATACCAATGTAGTGGCATGGACATTAATTTGTCCTATTAACTTAATGTGTAATATAAATTAAAGTAACTTTTATCAGCAGTAACAAAATTTGCGTTTATACAATTGTGCAACAAACTGCATTACTTGCGCCGAAATATACGTTTCATCGATTGTCTTTACCAAAGTAGATAAAAATACAGGGTAGGTCCGTGAGTTTCGGGCATAATCATCCTCTCGCTATGATAAAGACAAACAATTTTCAATATAGGTACCCTTTATTGCAATACATTTCTCACGTCTTTCAATTAACATTTCATTCCCCCCCCCCAAAAATAATAAAAAATCTTTTCTGCAAAATGGGCATAGACAGCATCCATCACTTCTTCGTCACACTTAAATTTCCTTCCTCGAAGGTCCTTCTTGAGTTTTGAGAAGAGGAAATAGTCACTGGGAGCTAGATATGGGCTGTAGGGTGGATGGTCGATCTCCTTGAAGCCACGTTTCTTAAAGCTTCCTTTGCAACAAGAGCTGTGTGCACAGGCGCGTTGTCGTGAAGAAGGCGCACACCACCGCTGAGCCCTCCTATCCTTTTCTCTTTAATGTAAGCGCGTAGTGCCGTAGATCAGCATAGTACTCTCCATTTACTGTGGTGTATCTCTCCTTGAAGGTAATTGAGAGTATTCCTTCACAGTCCCAAAAGATTGTGGCCATGATCTTCTTAGTAGATTGATTGACCTTGGCCTTTAGAGGCGGTGCTTCGTCAGGTTTACGCCATTCCATTAATTCTCATTTGGACAGGGGATCATAGTAGAGAACCATAGTTTCATCTGATGTAACCTGCTCTCTCGTTGCCACGGCAGAGCTCCAAAAGTGCCTGACAACCGATGACTCATTGCTGCTTTTGAACCAAGGAAAGAAGTCTAGGCACCCATTTTGCACAAACCTTATTCATGTTTAAATGTTGATGAATAATTCCAAGCACTGTTGTTTCAGAAAGGCCCAACCTTGCAGCTATTTCTGTAAATTTGAGCCGCTGATCTTTCATAATTTGTCCTTCCACAAAAGCGAAGTTTTCAGGAGTGAACACCTCCAAGGACCGACCTGCACGCTCTTCGTCTTCAATGCTTTCTCAACCCATTCTCCTATACCCAAGATCGCAGGTTCGAACCCGGCCAGGACCGATGGATTTTTTCGGGCGTAAAAATCCTAAGTATGGCTTCCTTCGTAAGTGAAGTAAAGCCGTGGGTTCCGTGTCGTACATTTACGGCACGAAAAAGAACCTCAAGCCTGAAATAGAGGCCTCTGAGCAAAATTTGTCGGCCGTTTCACGCCCTGAGTTGAATGGGACGCTGATGACAAAGAGCGTCCATAAATAAAATCAATAAAAAAAAATCGACTCATTCGAAAAAGTTGGCCCATTCTTTTACGAAAGAATATGAAGGGAGTGTTTCCCCATATACACGTCCAATCGCTGTTTAATTTTATTTGGAGTAAGTCCTTTTGTGAAGAACTTAATAACAGGTCGGTACTCAATTTTGAACATGTCACAATCTTGTGCACATAGCCTTCTTTAACTGCAATTGGAACACCTGAACACAGCGGAGCGGAAGTTACAGCAATTATTTACTTAACAGATAAGGTATGACAGCAGATAGGGGGTTTGTTAAGGCGTTAATACTTATCGGCGAGGTCGGAAACTTATGAACTTACCCTCGTTTACTAGTATTATTAACATCATGGTACAATTTCCAATGTCGTTGGAATATTTTTATTTGTGGACATTATAATCTCGGTTACTTTCAGTATTTTCTAATACTCCGTAATATCCTAGAAAGTGTAGCTTTATTTAGAATCGGCAGATCTTGTATGAGAAGCATATTTACAAGAAAGTGAAAACAAAGAGATTCGTGCAAGTATTTTCTTATTGAATTATACCAACGCATTTGATAAAACCAAATGGAACCAGTAGTGGAAAAATATTGTGGAAAATGAGTACACTTGGACATTAACTTCTCAAAAACAGCTCATTAACATTTATAAATGGATAAGTTTTCAAAAGATACATTTTAAAACCTTGTGTTAATAAAAGCAAATATCTAGAACGTTCTATTGTTTAAGGAAAATAAAACGCATATGAACGCACAAATTAAAACACAATACAACATTTCGGCAAAATGCTTATACTTGGAGAAGGGCATTTATCTCGAAATTTTTTTATAATTTGTGCTCTGTTTTGTTTTTGCTTTCCTTTAGCAACAGAACGTTTTGGCTCAGTGTATATAATATGTGTGTGTGTGTGTGTGTTTTATTTTGAACCTTTGTGTTTCTTAAACGGTTTGAAATATTACCAGTTATTGTAAACATTTGCGTTGTTGCTTGACACATTCAGGCAGCAGAAAGGAATCATTGTATATATTTTTATTTTTGCCAAAATTGTTCACATATATGGGCAATTGTGCACATTTACAAAGTACTGTCATAAGTGCTGGTGATCTAATTGAATAAGTTATCCCTCTAAATGTTAATTATTGCATTGCTTTAGTTTGTAGACATATGCTTTGGCGTTTTTGTTGGGAGTGATACCATATTTAATTACACCTTACAGGTTACGACAATTTGGTCGAATAAGTATTGGGAAATGCCCAGTTAACTTTGTTCAATTCACGTCAACTGTCAATTAAATGTTTCTGTATAAACAACAAGATAACATTATTAAAATAAGATAAATGTTCGTTAAAAGATATCCAACACAATTTCATAGCTCCTACTGAGAACCAAATTTATTTTTGTGGTTTAAATAAATTTGGAAAGGAAACAAATACAATTATTATTGACTAACAAAACACAACTACACAAATAAAAATGTAACTAAAAGCGCATAATTTTCTATTCAGCCGCGATCTTGTCAAGACTACTACAGCAGCGTCACTCAGCGGAAGAACATGCTAACCTAACAAGCGCGGCGGTACATTTCCCTCAAACGCAAATGGTAATAATTCAAAATTTTCTCAAAAGTGATAAACTAAAAATATTTCCACCATTTACCCCTCTCTTTGGACAATTTTCACGTTTACCGGCAGTTGTTCTCGATAGCCTGTTTTCTACTTTAAACCATCATAAACGAGTGTGGATTTTTTTAAATGAAGGGGTATCTAATGCCATTCTCTTTGCAGGCATTCACGAGATAATTTCAAATTTAACAACTTCTGGAGGTAGGAATCATTATTTGAACTCTATAAAATGTCTTAAATCTAACAGCACCAAAATATGACATGAAAAGAGAAAACCATAACGTTCAAAATTAAATTACAATTAATAAAATGTTTACAATATTGTATACAGTTAGTAAACTGTTACAATACTATATACAGTTTGTAAACAGTATTGAACAGTATTGAAAAGTAATAGGATTCAGCTATGTCGGTATTGAATAAAATTAAGTTAAAGAGAAGATATTTGTATTTATTAAAATAATTATACTGGAAAGGAAAGTTACGGGGGGGGGGATTGCTTCTGTAAATCGATGGCATTAAGATAGGCAAAAATTAACTAAAAGAAATGAGCTAAATAATATTTTCTGAAATGTAGGGAATATTAAGAATAAAACCTGTACGTAGGAATGGCTAATGATAGGAATCCAAAGTTGCATATTAGACAGGAGACAAATTCGGGATGACCTTGTAAAAGATAGAACAAAAGTGCAAGAGGCAATATTACATGAAACACCGAAGTTTTAGAACGTAAAAAATAAAATGTTACATGATTAAAAATGCTATCTATTTTTATTCGTCAAACCTTAATCATTGAAACATAAGATTGGAGGAATTAAAACTTGTTCGTCAGTAAAAATTAGTTTTAAACCCCGTGTGGAAGTGGAAACAATTTCTTTGAGCGATGCGTTTGAAATAAAAAGGAACAGAAAGCTGATTGCTTATTAAAATAAACATACAAATCTTAGCTGCAACAGAAAAAATCTTTTATATTCAATATGAGCAAAATTATCCTTATAAACGATAGAGAAAGAAAGGTTTTGCATATTTATAGCAATGTTTCTGGTTATATTGACAATAAAGTCTTTTTGTATAGCTTGTATTGTCTTAGATAATTGCAGACGCTTTATAGACATAATTGACATTTTACGTTATTATTGGAGCTGAACCAAAATATAAACAGTTATGTTGTAATTACTCTCTTTGAAGTGCATTTGTTATGCACACCAATGCTACAAACAACAAAGTTAATAAAATTCACCAAAAACAAATGAAAATGTGCATTTCTTGGTGTAAACAAAACATATCAATATTGCTGTAGGAAAATACATTGTGCGGCAGAAGAAAACTATAATTGACTGTAAAATAAGATACGTTAGTCCAATTGTTGTTTTACAAATAGTGTTTGTTATTACCATGAAAAATGACAATTCAAACCAGCAGGACTCAATTAGCAGAGGAAAATTATTCCCTCTCATTCAGCAGCCACTTTGTTTTTTCTCCTCTGTTTTGCAAAAAATATTGTAAACTCAACTTATAGGTAACATTGTTACTAGTGTTTTGTTTATGGCATGACATGATAACCTCAAAGACGTTTTAATAGATTATTGTTATTTTGCCCATTTGAAAAATGTTTTCTTGTCTTTCTTAAAATGAGCACACTCCCATTTGATTGTTCTTTACACATGATTTGGCCCATCCAGTAAGAGATATATTCCCATATTTAACCACCCTGTTTATAACAAATTTTCTTTGATTGTTGTCAATTTCTCACGAATAGCGTACTTATTGTATTTTTACGAATGTTCGCATAATTTTTTTTTTAATAGAGAAAGACTGTAGCAATTTTAACAAAGACTTAACTATTTTAAAATTTATAAAGATAGTAATATAGAGGGTATCAAAAAATGTGTACACTTCAAGAAAAAAAAATGTGTTAACATAACAAAGCTGAATTCATAAAAACCGAAAATGGTCAGCACTAATCATCTTACACGTTTACATTTGCAACAGTTGCTCAAAATGCCCACCATCGGCGTCGAAATACTTCACGTTGAACTACTGGTTGAGCAACGTTTGTGTAAGTGTCCTCGGCGATTGCAGCATATGCCGTTTCAATTTCTTCCCGAAGTGCTGACAGTGTAGCTGATTTTCTACGGTATACAACATCCTTAAGAGTTCCCCGTAGGTTGAAGTCCAACGGAGTTAGATCCGGAGAACGCGGTAGAAACTTAATCGGACCTCTTCGTCCTATCCAGTGCATTGGATAGTGCCTTGGATCCAGTGCGTGGGGCTTGTTGCTCTGCGAGGTCTCCCAGATGTCTTGTGTATGTGAACATCGCATACGGTACCATGGTTCTTAAATTTGCCTCAATTGCGTGCAATTGTTACTCGCGTTGACTGTTCTGCTCTGTACACACATCTCTCTTGCCCCCATTTTTTGTAGCAACGCTAGCATAACATAAGATTAGTCACATCTGTTTACAGAACATCATACGTTAATCTTAGCTTCATTTGTTCATTGTTTTACCCGTCACGTAGCAACGTTATCGTAATATATGTGAGTCACATCTGTTTACAGAACATTACTGTTATTTTTCGGTCCAACTTTGAAATATATTAAATTGATATCTTCCGAGAAAGAACTTTTTTGAAACCCTCAGTAGTGTTACTTTTACTAGACTTTAATAGAATTAAATTATAATATCAAAAATGTTTCTGCATCTTACCCGAAAATATAGAAAAGTAATCAAACTCGAAACTAATGGGTTCTACAGCGATATTCTGAAAACTCTACAAGGCCATATTATAGGTAAAAGTTCACATTTCCGTGCAACTACACCATGATAATGCTCGGCCGCATACCGCAAATGCTGTTGCTGAAAGATCTCTCCTGTTCTATATATCCAGATTTTGCCCCGCAAATGAATAAAAATCTTTGTGGAAGGCATTTTCCATCATCAGATGCAGTGGTTTCCAGCAGGTCTTTGTAGTGCCGTAAGAAAATACTTTTTTTCTGTTATGATTATAATAAATACTGCACCGGACCAAGTAATTTATGTGTATTCAATACTCTGGCGGCATCAGCAATGGAAGAAAACACAGGAATAGAACGTTCATTGTTCCGCTGTGGTTACGCTAGCTGCTATAGTGACATGCGCAGAAAACCGCATGGCTTTTGTTGGGCAACAGGTGTTGGACGAAAAGTTCATAAGATTCGAACGCATCTACTGTTTGTAGACAGCAGTTGGTTACGGCAAGGCCATGCTGAAGCAGGAATGTGTGTTATTGCCATAATAAAGCCGCACGGAGATTAATGTACTGCGGGACACATGAGTTATTAAACAAAGGACCCTGGCGGCAATATTCAGAAGCCTTGTTGGGGGACATCTCAAGCTAACCGGAGAATTCAGCCTGAAATTCCGTCGGGTCTCCACAATAGCTGAATTAAACTGATCCTATTCACTAACAAGCAAAACTTGATCTCAAAATATTTAAGACTTATATATTCTCAGCATCATAGCATATTGACGTTAAAAAATCTAAACTCGCTGCCTTGTTTGGACTACACATTCATGTGATATTATTCGGACGATATTAACGTTATGTATTTGAAAATGGGTATGGATTTTTAGGCTTTGGTCTCGTCTCCGCTTTAGAAAGAAGTAAATGTATTTGTACATTTCTGGTGTCTTTAAACCCTGTCGTTTAACGTCCTTTATAAGAACAAACGTTTAAAGATACTGAATGAATATTGGAAGAAATGAGTGCATAAATGAGCCCGAACTTGGCATCCGTCTTTTTAGGGATAGGAAAAACTCCCGGAAAAAAAATACCTAGGCAATCGACTTTATACTATTAGAATCCAGAACCTCAATATTTACAGTAAGGCCGAACATTACATAGGCGGTCGCCTTTAAAGATGAATTAGTGAAAACCGGCCATATGCCGTAGTTCTGATTTTATGTTGAATCTAAACGCTAATTGTACAAAATTTATAAACAACTGCTTCAAACAGCAACGTTGCTGATTCGCAAGTCAATTTTGATGTTTATGTTATGGTATTTTTACAGCATATACGATTTATTTTAAACAAAATTTATTCAAATCACTAAATATGGTTCTATTACACTTTGTTAATATTATTTATATCTATTATTATTGTTGTTATTATTATTCTTAAACACTTTGCAAGTAAATTGAGTTTGTTTAAACAAGGGATAAACCAATTGTTCACTTTTTACAGGAAACCGTTTTACTTTCGCTATATCCTTTCATAGTGCAGAAGCAGCGAAACAAATGATGCACGACCATGAGTGATTGTTTGCATCAGGTTTTATTCAATGCTGGGATGAATAGTAGTCGGTCTAAATGCGATAGTGCGGTTTTAACAACAGTTAAAGGACCCTGGCCGATCACTTAAGCCAATAGGTATGCGCTGTGGGGTTAAAAAGACTGGTAAGACAAATTACGTAATCCATTGGCGGTACAGTTCAAACGCAAATGAATCCGTTGCAAATGCGTACCAGGTTCGCCAAGCCACCATTCCGCACGCATCCTTTTAAGTCAGAGCTAAAGACAGCCGCAGATTATCTCATTTTCTGACGTCATTAGTCGGTCACGTTAATTGAATCCAAAGGGAGTGCGTCAGGAAATGCAATCTCATCCAGCGGAAAGGCAAGGCTTTCATTGCTAATGTGAATCACATGGGTAGAAGAAACGACAGCATTAAGGAAAAAGCTATAGTTTATAATGGTTGGGTTCCATCTTGAATTTATAAGCATGTCTAAAAATTGTTGCAATTTCGTTAAATTGTTTTATGTAGTAAAGCGAAGAATTCTGGTTTTTCTTTAAAGTTCCCAGTGCTTAAATGACGAAGGAGAAGAAGATAGAAAACAAAACACAGGTTTTCAAATAGTTCAAAATGGCAGATGAGGATTATTTTTAAAACTTTTTTCATTTTTTAAAGTGTGTGCGTTGTGGGTAAATAATCAAAAATTTCACATGCATATGAATAGACCTAGACCTTAAATGGGAACTTCACTAAGCGATGTGCCTTAGTTAATTAGAAAAAGTTGAAACGTATTTTCTGCAACTAAAACGAGACAGTTTCTAAAGCGGCGCCCTCAGATATCTTGCTGGAATTAGGGCAGTAGCAGCTTCTTTGTTTGAAAATTGACCAAACGTTGGCGATCTGCAAAAGAAAATGTGTACGGCCATATAAACGAAAAATAATAACCTCTCAGGACACTTAACAAGGGTCGTGCAGAAATCCCGCAAAGTATTCAATTATTGGGACTAATAAGACATTTCATTCGTTTTGAGAATAACGTGGGAAATGGTGGAAAGTTCTGCCTTAAAAGTGCCTGATATTTTTAAGAGAACTACTCAGAAAAATATAAATATAACACACTGTTTACATGATTTTAACCCTTTTAATTGGCCTTTCCAAGCCTCAAAAAATAATATTTTGGAGAAAAATAATAACACCGGAAAACAAATGCCCCAAAATGGAACTAAACAGGACAAAAGGCTCTCTTACTTGCATGGCTAGCAGACAGCTGACTGGAACGCGTGGTATTTAGAAGAAGTACGCTCAACTAACTGAAAATAGTTTCGAGAAGCGAACAAGTGCGAAACTTGGAAGAATTTTTTGATCTAAAACCGTACGTTCCAGTCATGTATCTGCTACAGCAGGCGATTATTAAGCGTGTAAATCTCAGATTATACATTCGCTGGCAAAGGTGATGAATAAAAAAGTCAAAATATGCTGGAGATTGCAAAGAAAATTACATCTAAAGTTATTAAGTAAATATTTCTTACATTCCCAGTGAAATCGAATCGCACACATGAGAGTAATGTTTTGTGTATGTATGTACATTATGATGTGTAAAGACTAATTTAGACTCCAGTAGAATAATTTGAAAGAAACTCCTTTAAATATAAAGAAACTAGTTTCTTCTTTTTGCATAAGAGAAACACACAGCATCCCCCCTCTCCTCGCATTCATTTCAGAACTGTTTTGACAATGGAATTTGTTTAATTATTATAAAGCTTAGTAACATTAAATATTTCACCCAGGGTATCATAGTTATTTGTTGCTGGATCTGACACGCTTTGTGATTTTAATTTTGAGCTTTCTGTATACTGGAGACGCTTTGTGGCTTTGAATGTAGCATTAATAAAAAATCAAATATTTGGTATTTGCGAGGTAGTAAAATAAAAATTAACGGAAATGCTCAAGTAACATTATTTACAGAGCGATTACTTGTTGTACAACCATGTATTCTGCGTATTTTCCAACTGTGTGTACCTGTTTACAGTTTGTCATTAGCATCACACTCCCCTCCTGTTACACTGCAGAGCTGTTTCTCCAAGAAATTCTTCTAGACGACGAGGAATGGGTATGAACCATTCTTATTTGAGTATTCCTTATTAAAACCATCACGGGAGAAATTCAGGACATGGTGAACGGTATGTCTGAAACAGGTGTGGGGAATACGCACTCATTCCCATCACCAGTATGGGAGGTCGCTCCATCTTGTTGAAACACTGTATTGTTACATAGCGCACAAAAGCTGTTCCAATCCCTCTGAAAACGTTCAATAACTTGTTCCTTTTACACTTCTAATATGACGTTAATTTTATTTTCCATTTGCATCCTCAATGATGCCGTGAGTTAACACAGCCACCTCTTGCTCAGAATGTAATGCTCTCTGTGCATGTTCATCCGGTTGTTTTCCAACAGAGAAAACGGGCATTTTGCCTATTGATAACACGTCACATTCGTCAGGCCATAACCAACTTCGGAGATACTCAAAGCCTTGATGCACATTAAACACATGTGCACAATAATGGATTCTTGTTATGAAGTCTGACTCCTTCAGCCCATGAAATACAATGTATAACTTTTTCTTTGTAAGAATTATTTTTCATACGAAAAAATTTATCCATCCTGTATTTGTTTCCTGGGATTTATTAGTTCTTGAAATTCGATAGTTTGCAATAGCAATGTTAAGTACGGGCATCAAAAATCTTTGCATGGTAGCTTCGATAATTATTTATTTTTAATGCGTTTAAACCACTTTTTAAGTGTATGTGACAAATAGTGTTGAGATTAATGTGTCTAGACTAGCAGGCATATGATAGTGTTCTGATAGTGTTCACGCAGTGCTCAATGAAGTGTTTCACAAACGTTTGCTACGGAAGGTACTTTTCAGGTAAATGCTGTGAGAAGTTGCCGAGTAACAAGATGACGCCGAGTAACACTTATCTTACAAGTTGTTGACAAGTTTCTACATGTACGTTGTGAAGGAAATGTTCCCACTCAGCGTGTACGCAGTGATAAACGTCCAGAGTCGTGGACTGCCCCAGAATCATGTTAACTAACAGTCTCCGCAGAGACGCTTGGAAATTGGCATTAGTGTGACGTGGATTGTGAATTTTTGTACTGAATGAGACTGGACCCACTCTCTTTAACATATAGTTCACTGAGAAATGTCACTTCATCATTATGCAGGCTGTTTTCTTGGTTTTTCAGCGGTAAAACATCTCTGTAATTCTGTGCAGTTATAATTGTATAACTGCTATATTTTCACTACTGCTGGGAACCGGATAAATGGCTAGTGACGTATACAGGGAGAGAGGTGCACTTTAATCTCCCAAGCAAAACATTACACACAAACGCTTGCATATGTATCACTTATTCAAATATTTAAGGTGGTCCATTCTATTTCTGGGCGTCATTGCGTTAACAAGTACATTATATTAATAGCAAACAGTTGGACGTTTTGCATTGCATAGTTTATTAAGAGTTAGTGCACAGTTTCACATAGATGTAGATTCCAGTAATAAATGTATCGCAGCAACGATAGAAGGGAACGCTGTACATAGTGAAGCAGGAAAAATGATCGGTGCGAGTGATGAGTCGAGGCAAGGAAGCTAGAACAACTTTAAAACGGTGAAACTCACGTGTGTCCCCCACTAGATCGGCGTTCCTGTGAGAGCAATTATCGAGATAAAGGAAGTGGTTGAACGTAGAAAAATAGTCCGGAGCATACGAAAGTGAATTTGGATGATTTTTGACAAGAATGTGGCAACTTTTATTTATTTACTGAGAAAGGAAGCTCGCATGTGTCCAAAATTAAGTGCTTTTCGAGAAAGAATGTAATTTCCCTGGGGTTTCACTCTCTGAGAAGAGTTCTTTACAAATAGAAAAAGTGTCAAACTATTGATTGAAAAGCTTACATAGTGAATGGAGGTGCAAGTATCTGAGAGCACCAAGTCGCTTTAGGAAACAATCATTCTGTTTTATACAATTAAACCGGGCTTGACCAAGCCAATTTTTATAACTGTCGTAATCCATGCAGGTTCCAAAAGGGAATTTGTGAAGAATCTGTTTTTAATTTTTCAAACTGGCCATAGCTCAGGAGATTTCGTAGTCAAAAGAATTTTAAGAAATATTGAGCTTTGGGTTAACAATCAACTTCTGTTGTTAGGGATAATTTTCCTTACTACAACTTTCAGGAAAACATTTATTTACAATTATGTGCAATTCATACACTCTGTATAGGCATTTCTCATACAAGAATCCTTTTAGATCTCATAAATTTATCCCCTTCTTTCCATTATAGAGTCTCTGGTTATGCAAAATTACACCTTTGATAAGTGAATCACGTTCTGATACTTTTTTGTTTAAGGTGACTCAATGTAGTTTTCCCCATGTGTCATAGTTGTGATGTTGGTTATTACTGCCAGCATGTTGATTGCTATTTACAACCAATAGAATTGATCTATATGCAATAGCTAGATCACAGTTAACAATTTATTTTCTCTAAACATTTTTCGGCATGAAATTCTATTATTAAGTCTGTCAATAAATTCTTTATGCTTTTGTAAATTTAATAGGCTATTTAGGTTACCAATAGCTTATAATTGTTAAATTATACCATAATATGTCATCTTCAGTAGAGCAATATCAAATATTTGAGGTAATAATAAATATATTCCCTTGTTTGTTTTCTTACATACGTGCTCTAAGTTGTAGTTATGTGTCTGATTCCTATGAAAGTGAGTCCCAAGAAATTAACACAGTAAGATATTTGTGTCACTTTTACAATGAACACTATTTAGTATTATTATTCTTATTGTTTTAATGTTGGAAGTTTAACTTTTTGTCTTGTTTAAATTTATTTTTAGATTGTTATAGTTAAGTATTCTTAATATAAATAATAGGAAATATAGTTTCTAACGATTTTTGAAGTTCTAAAGTAGCATTGGCAACGCTGGAGACTTTCCAGGTATCTCATGGCAGTGTTCTGCTGTTACGGACACTCGGACCTATGTGGGGTGGGGAGAGATGATTAAGGTTTGTCCCGCATGTAATCTGCTTTTCGGAAAAGTCCAACAAAAATGTGGCATTTAAAGATGCTGACGTTTGCAACCTCTTTGAACATTATAAATGTTGTTTTGAACATAAATATTTCCTTAAAGCCAGTATCTATTAAAACTGAACGTTACTTTCAGTACTGCTTGTGTTGGCGCACAGTAGTTCAGTGAAGCAACGCATACAAGAGTGGTTGTTGAAAACAGTAGTGTGTGTGTTCAAACCGCTGCTAAAATTCTCATTTACTTCGCTATTATTCCCGGAGAAACTTTAATTCTGTTTAGTTCCTGTTTAAATCACTGTGCCCTACTGGTATTTCGCGAAATGTAATCTCTAAAGTTAATGTGAATAGAGAGGGAGGGTAGTTTAATTGAAAATCTCATTTTAACCGCACCTCTATGCTGGGACAATAACTCATCTAGAGGAAATAAACACAACTCTGATTCACTTACAGAGCTATTTCAAGTAGATTATGTTGTTGCCACTGCTGGTATCAGATTATATTTTTATTTCGCTATATGTTATTGTAACCTTAATAAGGCATCTCTTCTTATTTTTCCACAACGAACCTTTGTTAACAGATGTATAAATTAGCGTTTTTGCCCATAGAAGTCTGAACCAGGCACGCTAGACTTTCTGGGCCCTGTTCCACAAAAGTATGGTCTAATGAGTGAAGTGAATAAAACGTAGCAACTACGCAGTAGACTCTACGGTGTAGTGGTAGCTTTAAGTCGAATCGAAGTGAATAAACAAACGATTAAACTACATCGAGAGAATGTTATCTGGAAAAACTGCATATAGAACTACGGTCTGGCAGTAACTTCGTACATTGAGACCTTCCTCACTCCCGCCATGTACCTTGCTGGGATGGGAGCGGAAGTTTGCATTTGAAAAGAAGTGTTAATCTAATGGATAAATACAGTTACTTATTTCGCGCGTTTCCGCACTCCCGCCATGTTCGACAATGTGCATAAACATAGGCTTGAATGATGTGATGAGCCAGGGAGTTATTCCGTAACCGGAGTCACCAAAGAAAGAAGCAGCACCGCCATATCGAGATACAGAACTTCTCCATGTTCTTCAATCATGAACAGAACCAAGCCGCTCGGCGCTAATGCTTTTCTTCAGCGTCACATGTCGGCTGAACATCAATACAGGCATAACCCTTACGATTAATATATCGTACTCAAAGATCTGTTTTTAATTTCTATTTGAGTGAAACTAATGCATCTACAACAGTTGGTAAATTAAAGCCAATTTGCCACATAAACTCTGCATTATTCATTTCATGCATTGCTGGGGAAATGAATGCAGTTATAAGTTTTTAGAAAATATTTTCCAAAATGTAATTAATAGTTTTACCACCGTGAAGCGGTCCAGTCTGAAATCCAGGATCAGCAACTTACCGTAAAAACATTTCCAAGCGATTTCTTGGGGCTAGTGCTTTCCCCTGAGTTTCATATCTGTTTGGCAGAGTTCGTGTTAAATAATCAATACTTTCAGTCTCAAAATGCATCAACTCCTTATACCTAATCATAACTTCTTTCACAAATGTTTTTCTCTCCCTCACATGTATGAACATCGCTATGACGAAGTTTCTCAACATAATTGGAGTGGAGTGTTCCCTCCCTTAGACTCCAAAATAATGAAGTTGTAATTACATCTAACTAGTTGTACCTTAGCTTTATTCACATCAAAAGTGAAGTTTGTGGGAAAACGAGGTTACAGCTGTAGAGAGGTAGTTGTTGCTACTTTTATTCACACCAAAGGAAGTTACAACTTAAAAATACCGAAGTGATAGTATCATCTACTTTTTATTCACTTTGCCCAATATATTACAAGTGTATGGATTTTTAACCTGTATTATTAGTGAAATTGTTCTGCAAACACTTCCGCCATGCTTGTACGTTACAACACCATCCTTACAAGTGTACACGTGCATTTTCGTTGTTCTGTTCCAAAGAAATATTAGTATTAACCGGGCACTGTAGTTTGTATAAATTTCTCTACAAGTGTAGGAATGTTGGTTACTTCAAATACATGCACAAACTCTGTCTTTTTAATGATTTTTAAGTCAACTGACCCAAATGTGCTAAGTATTAGCGAAATTAATGATAATGATGAGTGGAAATATGTCAAAATAAAGGACAAATTTGTACACAAAGATAAGGTTAGGTTAAGTGTAATTACAGTACAGCTTATGACTGATGTTGGCATTTCCTGTTTCAAATGCACATTTCAAACCGGCATCTAGTTAATGTATTTTTAAGACTCTTGCTAAATGCCACGAAAATAATTTCTTTTCAATCCTCATTCTCTATTAGTCTCTTTTGACACAATTTTCCCGTCTTTTTGCTTATAATGAGAACTTTTGTCAAGGAATATAAACAAATATAAAAAAATGATCAAATGGACTGATAAAATAAATAACAGTAACGGTAAACTCGATTCTTCTGCCATATCTCGACCACTGAATTTGATGTTCCTAATTTTAGCCGTATATGACCATCGTCATGTCAATAAATGCACAAGTATTTAAATTATTATCATTATACTGGAGGAAAAATACAAGGATCATAAATGAAGGAATGACGGTACTTTTCTGTACAATAAACCCCCCTTAGGAGTGGGCATAGCCTAGTTCAAAGTATGATGACGTATGGCAAACAGCTGTTCTCCATCTTGCTTTTAAGACTAATTAATACACTAGTGTCTATCAGACCGACCATACATACTTCTGTGGAATAGGACCCTGGAATGCACAGTTCATTTCTGAGGATGGCTAAAACGAACTCTGACTAATGCTAAAATAAATGAATCAATACATTCCATAAATACGGAAAAAGGATTTTAGAAACGGTCTATAACACCTAAGATGGAATTGCATGCCTAATGCTAAAATTTGCTTCCTTCTGTGGGAGGGAAGGAGAGGATATTGAGAATGCAGAAATACCGTGGCACAAGGAATTCAAATTTATAAAGAAACTGAAATATAAAACCAAGAACATTCCATACGTGCTAAGTGGAAAGATTATATAAGTGTTTTTGTACTTTCGAAACGTTACATCGGTGAATGAAATCGGGAGTTTGTTGTATTAGTTCTGAAAACGTTTGATACCAACGTATAACCATAGAGCCATAGGCCTTTAGGTATTATTTTGTTTTATGCAGCTAAAATAAATTAAAAATAAGACATTAAACTTGCAAGAAAGCAGTGTAAAGTAGACAAAGACGAGTATGAAAAGTGTGTATTTATTCATGTCATGCCGTGCGAAAGGAAACAAAATAGAAATATTTTTTGTTTCAAAGAAATCAATCGGGTATTTCTCACTAAGAAGGGCATGAAAGAGAGATTAGTCTAAAATATTTGAAAAACTTTAGTGCAAATTACAAAAATTTGTTTTTATCACTATTACATTTTCTTTATAGTCTATAACTACTAAACTTCTGTTTAAATTATTAAATTTCTCGCGCTGAAAGAAGCTAGTGTATAATGCGTAATGATGGGAGCAGTTGTTATTAATTTTTATCACATCTGACATGATTTCACGGAACTACCGTGAGGAATGTGTTAAAAATAGGTAATTGTAGGTATACTTGTAAATTGGTTAATAATCGTCACATTTCTCATTAAATCAAAGTTGGTATCACTGGAGCATTATAAAACTTTTATAACACGAAGTGTCACGAAATGTAGTTTCTAATTTTAATGTCTTGTGTTTAAAGATTTACTTTTGGTTTGAACTATCTAGAAAATGTTTTGCAGGTAATCCAAAGCTGCTCTGACAAATATGTGTTGGGTGTTTTCCACTCTGAACATCCCCAGTTCGTAGGCACTGCAAAATGTTTCAAAGTGACAAGACACGTCGAATGACCCACATAACACAATCAATATGCTCTTAAAAGAAAGAGGGGGGGAAGAGAGAGCATTTAAATGTTATTTTATTAACTACGCAATAAAAATCTTTTAGTGCTGGGAATGGCATAGCTGGTGTTTTTTAACTTGACCCAGAGAAAGAAATGAGGGAAAAATAAATTCCAAAGCGACATTTACTGAATGTCGTACTCCTTTTACGCTTCAGTGGTCTTGTGGTTAGTGGTCAGCGTGTCTACCTGCAGTTTCCCAAGTTCGAATCCGGTGAGGTTGTCCGGGTACGGTTTTTCCGGAGTTTTTTTCTTTACAAGATTTTTGTATTCAGTTTTATGATGTTTTGCCCAAAAGTTAATAAATTAGAACTTAGAAGTTGAAATAATCACAACACAAGCTTGCAATATTCTCATGATTTTGTGTAACATTGAAAATTATATTTTCTATTAATAGTATCCACAACGTGGAATGTTAAAATCTGCAAAATATACATGGTGTCAATACACAAAAAGGAGGAGAGCGAAAAGAAAATGTTTGATAAAAATAATAGACATAGAAGATAGAGAAGAAATAAATGAGAAAGAACGGCGATCCCTTAGTGGTGCAAAGAACACAATTTAAATGCAGAAGGTATGTGATGTTGGTTTTTGTACTGGCATTGCCGAAGTACCTGCGTCACTAAACGTTCAGGGAAGTTGCAGCAGAATCTGAGAGGTGCATTTAGTTTCGTGCTGTGCGCAGTACTAATTGAGAAAGTACACGTTTCTTGATATCACTGAGGCGTACTAATAAAATACAAATAATGATGAATATATAGATAGTAAAAATTTTAGTGTAAGAGAATTCAGAGAGACTCTTGTCTAGTGATCAAATATGGAGGATGACTACAGAGACATTACGAACACCATGTGTTTGTCTTATCGCTCACGCTTTTTCTACCGTATGTACTAGCACAGTCTTAATTAAAGTGCAGAGAAAGTGTATATGTTGCGGTAATGTAGCGTTTAGTCCAACCGATAAGAAAAAGAAAGGCATAAATTAAGGGCGTGAAATAATTAAATAGTTCTGTAAGCAGGATTACATCTTTGTAAGCATCTTTTATTTAATTGCACAAACACTGCCTATACCTTTTTATATTGCCACAATTGTTCAATCATTTACAGTGAAGTATGTCTTTATTTCCCATTTATAATTAATGCTTAATTCATGTTACATTGCGTTGTTTTTTTTTTTTAACAAAAACTCAATTTTAACGAACGTAACCCCCTACTAATGCTGTTAACAGAAACACACAATTTTTTTCTTACAAATGAACTTCATTTAGTTGTTTTTGTTTTTGTAAAAGGATACATTACGTTTATGTTTTTATTTTATTTTGTATGTACTTTTCTCCTAATTGATGTTTCATAACAGAGCTTTAGAGAAGATACATGTATTTGAAAGTATTTACATTTAGAAAGATGTTTAATGTAGTATTCTAAAGGTAATTACACATCTTGCACATATAAAATCCCAAGCCAAATGTGGCTGCTCTTTATCTAAACTTAACACTGCTTCTTTGTTTACAAATTCAAAATTGCGAACAAAAACAAATTACGGCTAGCCAGAGCTTATGCACCCCGCTATGGAGATGATTTCTCTTAGGTTAAGTTAGATTAGATTTAGTTCTTTCGTGTTCGCTTAAAGAAGTGGTCAGTACAATGAATGGAATTGTAAATTGGTTCCAAATCTCACAATAGTCATTATATAAGTTTAGTGTGTTCTAATATATTGGTAAAAGATATTACTCTCCTGGTATTATTCACGATTAAATTATACGATCTATATATTTCTCGTGTATCAACATACAAAATTTTATAACAAAATAAAAACATAAAAAACATTAATTTTTAAATATAACAGATAGGCACAGTGCCTTCGGCAAATCCAGAAGGCACTAGCTCCAATCAAATGTTTGCAATTTGATTGGCTCAGCCCCCTAGTCCCCGGTTCATCATCAGCTACCTACTGGAATATCCAGGGGACCAGGCTCTGATCCACCCAAAAGAAACACACAACACTAAAGACAATTTATACATTAAAATTCGTACAGTACTAAAGCTTGCTCTCTTTGTAATTAAACCCATTCCGCTAAATTTCTATCCTTAGTTATTTCTTAGGACCTTATACACACTAACACACTGTGATGTTTAAGAATCCTGATTGATCGATTAATTAATTAATACTAATCCCATTCCTTCCCCTGCCCTTTTCATCTTCCTTTCGCTATCTAACAGTTCTGTACCGTATTTTGTATCCATAACCATTTTTGTCTCATCTTGCCTATGTATTTTCCCAGTGCTTTCATGTCTTCGTCTGATTTTAAATTTAAAATTCTTCTGCCTTTTTATTTCATTCGGTAAATTTTCCCACTTTCGTAATAGGAACTATTTCCTCCATAACTTGATTTGTTTATAGTCTCGATGTCAAGAACTATCTGGTGCTTCACTTATAGGACATATCCCCTTAATATGTACATTTTAATCCGCTTAAGTAGATCACTCCTGTTCTGAACCTTGCCAATGCTTCCCTTCCTGCCTTATCACCGTGAGTTGATTTTATTTATGGACGCTCTTTAACAGCTCAGGTCATCAGCGTCCCATTCACACCAGGGCGTGAAACGGTCGACTAATTTTGCTCAGAGACCTCTTTTTTCATGCTTGAGGTTCTTTATCGTTCCATAAATGTACGACACGGGAGTCATCGATCCTGGCCGGGATCGAACCCGCTGAATTTTTTTTTTTGAATGATTTATTTACGGACGCTCTTTAACATCTCAGGTCATCAGCGTCCCATTAAACCCAGGGCGTGAAACGGCCGACAAATTTTGCTCAGAGGCCTCTCTTTCAGGCTTGAGGTTCTTTATCGTTCCGTAAATGTACGGCACGGGAGTCATCGATCCTGGCCGGGATCGAACCCGCTGAGTTTAGAAGGCAAGTATGGTTACCACTACACCACCAGGACCGCACTGCCTTATCACAAAATTCAATATATCTTTCTCTTCCCCACACATTTTTTAATGTACTATATAATTTAAGAGATTTTTTGGTGTTAAGATTTGCCAATATTTCCTGTTTTTGAATATCCTCAATTCTTATTACCTCTTTCCAAAATCCTTTCCTACTCAGTATATGTGATACCATCTTTTGATAGCGCCTTGTAAACATCTTTTTATAACAATATATCCGTACACATGGTATAACAAGATTCAGTTGCTATAAGAATTACATATAACAATAGTTTTGCAATGGATTTATATTTTGTAACGATGGCAGCCCCTTTTTAACAATAAATATAAAATACAAGTGTAGCCTAAAACTTTTTTTTTAATTATTTCTTATTCTGCCGGTCGAACTTGATAATTTGCTCATGCAGCAGTAATGCTTGCTTTTTAATGATACTGGGATTCACAGTGCATTTGCAGTAAACTAATGTCAGGTCATAAAGGTGAGCTATTATTAAAGGTCGGAACTTTTTACCTGGAATTTCAAAAGACGGAGTTTCAGGTCGTAGGGTGGCAGTTATCAGTTAAGTGCATTGGCCAGTACGCCCATTGCTGCCACATTTCACTCAAACTCATTTGTATTTGAAGCACTTGTTGTGCACGGTAACCATTACGCATATTACAGTAATGTCCCTGTGGTGTAATGTGATCTTTTTATATCAATTTCATTTGATTGTAGTTTGTTTTTTGTTTTGTTTTTTTAAACTGTCACACCAATATGACTTCATTGTTGTTTGACAAGTCTCACGTTACTCTGTTTTTGCCTGCCATCGTTTCACAATCACAGGTACCTCGTCTGTGAGCAGAAAATGGCATTGGTGCTCGGATATAGGCAAATAAGCGGATTGGCATTAGAATACTATAGAAGCAAAGCGATGTATTAAAATTCTCGTATAATAATAATAATAATAATAATAATAACAATAATAATAACAACAATAATAATAAAATGTTTTTAAGAGCGTCTGTCTGTGTTCGCTAATAGAGCAGCCTAGCTAATTTTTCTCCTGTGGAAGGAATAATAAATACATTTAAAAATGTGAAATAAATACCAAGTCATCCAATTATCTAATGACCGATCTATCTGTGCGGGACTGCATAAGCCAGACTACTTGAGTCGATTCAGGAAGGGTTAAACGAACTACTATGTTGGCCTTTGAGTCTCACGATGTTTTCAGTGTCGTCTGAAAACGAAACATATGCTTAATCAAAGAGGAAATTTTAATATTAAGATTAGAATATTAAATACAATTATTAGGTGTAATTATTTCATTGCTCAACGAGTTTTTACCGTACTGAGTCTGTTCCTAACTGTCAGAAGAACATTTTAGTGAAATTCCCAGGTGATCAGAGTTCCAGGTTACAATGCTGTTCTTAAATTAGTAGTGCGCACACATTTTAGATGAACTAAAGGATAACACCTGTCAAGAGGTGAAATTTAATTCCTCAAAGAGAATTAATGAGTGTAATTTCATTATTAGGTGGTGGAAATATGTGAAAAATTAAGGCAGTTAGTTCCAGCATTTCCTCGCGTGTCTTGCACATAGCTTTTAAAGTACACATTAAAATTGTTAGAACCTCACTCTAGTGTCTCTACCGACGATCCTTATGTAGCCCAGCTGACTAACGATTTAACAATTCCCAAAGCTAAAATTGTTAAACGTAAAAAGTTTTACATTTTTATAATGTCTTTAAAAAATGTACTGAACAGCAAAACTTGGAGCTTCTTACTTCGTAATATATTTGAGTGTTTTTTGGAAGATATAGGTAAAAAGTCGCTTGGTGCAAGTTAAAATACTTCAAACCAGTGAAAGTGGTTAGCATGATGACACAAAGAAATGTTTTAAAAACGGGTAGGGAGTTTAAATTATCAGGGGTTTATAAGTATAAAACGAGTTAATCTTTGAACACATGTAATCAAAGTACTGTCCTGAAACCAACCTCAAGGTTTCCTTCCGCACCTGCAGACGCCATCTCCAACAACCAGTAGGCAGGTAACTTGTGCTGCATTGCTACGAACAATTGCGTATGAAAAGCTGGACTCACAGCTCAGCCAGACCACAGAAAGACTGCAAAGCCCGAGGTTCTTAAACAGGACCAAAGATTTTAAAATCGCACTATCCCCCTCGGCAAGAACATTTAGCAGTTCTTCATTGGATGATTATTGATCACTAATCACTCACTTGAGCTTATCACCAATCCAACCAAGTAATAGGCAAAAAATCAAAACACGAAATACTTTCAGGAAACGATAAATTTACAATGAGGAACACCGCAAAGAAACAACTACAGCTTTGTTTTTATTCAACTGATACACCGCTACAATTCAATTAGCGTAATATACAGAAAGACTTCAGTACAACGAGAAAAACACCAAGAGCAAAAGTAAAAATAGAGCAGCAACTGAACCAATTTATCGCATGGAGAATTAACATTGTAAAAAACTGACAACCTATGAAATATAATATCAGAATGGAACACGGAAAAAATAAAAGCAGCCGCAACAGCAAAATATATTGTAGTTTTATTATGCAATAAATTAAGCACCATTCCATATTAACTGCAAGAAATAAATAGAATAAAACCCATGTCTCCATATTATGATACCTAACTGCAAGGGAGGAAAATGCCCATGAAAGCACTCATACCATTTGTATAGGTCATTCATTTGTATCACCCTAACGTTTGCAACAATAACCATTTCTTTTTTATCTGTAACTCAATGATTAATTACTACAACGTGAGCACAAAACGTTCCTTGACAGCGGAGCCCCTTTAAATATATTTGGATTTTCCATTGGTTTACAAAAGTTAAATACATAAAGAAATAATATCAGGTTCTTCAATTGTTTTGGTGTATACACTGTAATATTGGTGATAAAATATAACATTTCATAAGTAATTAAAACACACAAAAACGAATATTATTAATATCAACTAATATCTTCTGGCACAACATTACTTCTTAATATTAAATTCTGGATAAGAGGAATGATGCTATATTTTACTTACAAGCAGTGATATATGGTATTTATTTAGGGGAAATTGGATTTCTGAATATTGCTTCTTCGTTTTCCAAACGGTTGCCGTACTGATTTTTAAATCAACGAGCTCAGAGAAAGATTTTTCACACCAGTAAGTTGTTACGAAGGACATCGATACTTTCATGGCCTTCTTTGATAATCGTAGATAGTCTACTGCCCAATAATATATGCTGTTGCGAAGAAAACAATGAAGGTACATATGAATGTTTTACCTGGTTCAGGTTTTTCGAATAGTTTGTTTAAAAACTCCATCGAGAACAAATAGTACCCTTCAATTGGATTCTAATTCGTTTTACGTCAATAAAATACACATCGAAATTTGTATAATCTTTCGTGTTGTCTCATATTTCATTGTTGTATGCATTTATTTCAAACTTAATGTTGTTGATAGTACTCTTTATGTAGTTCGTCAGCTGCAGTTGGGGAAAAATCGCTGTATGTATTGCCGAAATATGGGGGGGGGGGGATCTCTGTAGTATACGAAAATTTTTAAAGTTAAAACAACACTTCCATCAATTATGATACATAACCAAACAGAAGATTACCGCGTAGAAAAAGGTCATAAAATAAATGCTTTAATTCGGTGCCTCAAGAAATATGAAAGAATGTAATGAAACATTTTAAATCTGTATACGGTGGAAAAATATAAACGAAGTTTTTTTTTTATTTTGTTTATTTTATGGGCGCTCTTTAACATCTCAGGACATCAGCGTCCCATTCAATTCACGGCGCGAAACGGCCGATAAATTTTCTCAAAGGCCTCTTCTTCAGGCTTGAGGTTCTTTTTCGTGCCGTAAATGTACGACACGGGAACCACGACTTTACTTCTCTTCCGAAGGAAACCATACTTAGGATTTTTACACCGGAAAAAATCGGTCCTGGCCGAGTTTGAACCCACGATCTTGAGTTTAGAAGGCATGTATGGTTACCACTACACCACCAAGACCGACTAACGAATTGAAGAAGAAAAAATGTTAAAAGCCAGAAGTGGTGCATACTGAATGCGAGAACTCAAGATTACAATCACTAAATACCATTTTTTGAAATTTTGCTAGGATACTGTCAAAGGAGATTATGTATCACATCAAAACTGCTAGTAAAACTATAGATTCCCAATTTTTACAGAAAAAATAGGCTTATCCTTTAAAATAATGCAAAATTTTACTGATTTACAGTATTGATCATGGAATAGGATTTTTATTTATTGATTAATTTTTATGTATCTTGTCGCTGTGATTGAGTACTTTGTATAACAGATAAATGGTGATAGTTAAATAGTAAGCTTTGGGATTGAAAATACCTTCGCCTTATACACTGGGCTGCTCCTGTGTTTCCAAGAGCAGCCTTTTTCCCTTTCACAAAGCATAAGGAAGAAATAAAAGCCAATAACTGTCGAGCAAAATATGCAAAATGAAAATTGTCGTAGACAAATGTTTAAAAGTCAAAAGAAAGAGATGCTACTTTTGCCAATTTCTCAGCCGTAACTACTGAAAATGCAAACATGGGTTAGCAGGGTGAACTATAATGACGCCCAAATAAGCATTTCCATGCCTTGAGTCATGCCAAGCCGGTGCCAGCCTTGGGATTTCATCACAGCGGCCGCAATGACTGGTTTCCAGTGTAACCAATAGAATAACACGATTCATTTCTTCATCCATGCGTAACCTCATCCGGAATGTGTCATTCATAATTTATTTTTATCCCGTAACACTTTAAAGCACACTACTGGAGTATTCAGTGAAACAGTAGAAAGTACAAGCTGTACAATTGAGAGCAGTGGCGTTGGGCAAGAGTGCAGAGTTATATATTTTTGTACTCCAGAACTGATGGTCGTAGTCAGTTATTTCAATAACTTATTTTCATTGCTACATTCATAAGTTGAAAGTTGGTCCTGGCGGTGTAGTGGTAACCATACTTGTCACCTAAACCCAAGATCGCGAGCTCGATCCGATCGATGGATTTTTTTTTTTTTTTTTTGGCGTAAAAATCCAAAGTATGATATCCGTCGAAAGGGAAGTAAAGCCGTGGGTCCCGTGTCGTACATTTACGGCACGATAAAGAACCTGAAGTCTGAAAAAAGAGGCCTCTGAGCAAAAGTTTGTCCGCCGTTTCATGTCCTGAATTGGACGGGACGCTGATGACCTGAGATGTTAAAGAGCGTCCGTAAATAAATTAACAAGAGAATGTTATGATAATATTAAAGCAACAATTTATGTATTGCTGAAATCAGAATCAAGCATTCTCCTTCATTGGAGAATATATAATTACAGAATAAAATTAATTAGTTAATATCAATATTAACTCGATTAATATCATGTGCTGAAACGTTGTATGTTTTTACTGTTTTTTTCAATTAGTGAGTCTGTCGCATTCCTTCAGATTTTCTCTGTATTATTGACACTTACGCTTTTTCAGCTTCTTCTTCTTCCCCCCTCCCTTTTTTGCGATAAATCCATCTTCGTCAACAACAGACAAACGAAGTTAATCATCTCCATCAATACAATGATAGCATAAGTGTAATAAAAGAAGCAATTAACTTAGCATTAGAACATCGACATTAATAATTTATGTTAAAAATTTGGTATATAGAAAAATAGCGAATGAAACTAGTTTATAATGTTATACAATTATTGTATTCGTAAAAAATACGAAATTCGATTCGCTCATGCAATAAAGATAACATTGTAAACAAATATAATATACTTATTGCTTGTAATAAAATTACCATATGATTATATTCTGACTCTTGTCTTAGTGAGTTTTAGGACGCCAGAATATACGTTGTTCTTTTTCAAAGGCCCGCTCCAAGTTTTAACCACTGATATATTGATATATATATATATATATATATATATATATATATATATATATTAATGAAAAATAAAAATAAAGAAACACTATTAACAATGTAACAAATTAACACTAATAATAAAAGTAGATAATGATAAAACACTGAGAGTCACGCTTGAAATTGCTATATTTCGAACTACTGCGAGTTCTTGAGCTTCTTGCCATTGAAGAACTCGCAGTAGTTCGAAATATAGCAATTTCAAGTGTGACTCTTTCTCTGTTTTATCTTTATCTACTTTTATTATTAGTGTTAATTTATATATATATATATATATATATATATATATATTATTTACCGAAAACCTGTAACAAAGCAATGTTTTCACCTCCCCGAACAGCAGCATTAACTACGAAAGTAGCAGCAGATGAAGATGTATTGCTTGTGTCAACTGTGAATAATTTTATTACAGTATAATTGAGCAGATAATGAATATATTGCATTTTATAACATTTTATTTTCCACTTTCCCCTAAACAATCTAATTGCCAAATTTTGGAGCGACGAAGCTAAGTAGAACTAGAGTTAATTTTATATATAAATATTTATATTTGGCCTGTTTCTTACATTAATGTTAAAGGATTTTATATGGACAGTATTACGTAATTGAGTCTTCAACAGTTTTAGAACTTTTTTTCTGTAATACAAAGCATTTTTTTTTAATTTGTGAATCAATGATGCACTGGTTTTCCTTAACCCAAAACTGGTTTTATTTTGCAAGAGCTCTGTCCCCTGCCACTTCATTTGCTGCTGCTTACTTTTCTCTTGCGCTTGCCAATTCAGGATTTTCTTTACAATTTTTTGATCGTACATTAATTTAACATGTCCATACCATCTAACTTCTTTCTTTTGCTGCTTGGAGGATTTTCCTATCTACCTGTATTATCATTATTTCAGACAATGCAGTATTGATATCCTCGTTTCCCTCACCAGAAGTCGATATCCTACAAACGGACTATTTTTCTGGGGTTAACTGGTGTGGTTGACACGATATTCAGCGAGTACCCTTTGGCTATCAGCCACATTTTGGTGTCAATGGCAAAAAAATTTAAAACCTTGATCAAAAATTACCAAAAGCAATGCTAAATCCCAAAATTGTGGTTAACAGGGCAGACACATACAAAACTGTAGTTTTGTAATCAACCGCGTTAAATTATTATTATTATTATTATTATTATTATTATTATTATTATTATTATTATTATTATTGTTGTTGTTGAACAGTAGTTAACAAGCGCTGCCAGTAGACCACGGAGGCAGTCAAGTGTATCTTATTTCTATTAGGGGGCTATTCAATAATTTTTTGCAACGTATTAATCATAATTGTATGATCTTTCTCAAAGTAGTTCCTGTTGGGTGTAATGCACCTGCCTGTTCTAGCGTTTCTGCCTGTTTTCACAGACATGCTCTCTCTCTCTCTCTCTCTCTCTCTCTTTTTTTAAGCAGATCGTTCAGAATTACCTTCCCAGTCATTACTGCGATGATGGAAAATGCCTCTCACGAAGGTGTTTCTTAAATTAGGGGAAAAGGAAAAAGTCACTCGGGGCTAAGTCTGGACTATAATATGAGGAGGGTGAGGAACACACTTCACATTAGGTTTATGAGACCACATTATTATTATTATTATTATTATTATTATTATTATTATTATTATTATTATTATTATTATTAAAATACAGGTTTACACAGTTTTTTTTTTCTGTTTACGTCTAGGATCGAAATTATGTAATCAAGTTTTATCAGCAATGATCACCTTTAACAGAAATTGCGCAGCTTCCTGTAACATCATCTTCAACTGCATGCAATACATCCTTTCGTTCGAAAGTCAGCAGTCTTTGAACCCACCGTGCACAAACACGTCTCATATGCAACTTTTTCAGTTATCAACATGTGACACTCAGTAAAAATTTATGAATTTCTGAATGTACTGCTAGTGTTATTCAGCTATCTTCTATCACAATGACAGCAGCGGTGTTAATGTTTTCTTCCGTTAGAGTACAAACAAGTGTCATGTCTACTTTTCTTTGAAATTGATTAAATCATCCTCAAGCTGTGTTAGAGCGAAGTACAGACTACCCATAGACCTCATCTGAAGACTTGTTAAGACGAAAGCAGAAATTCACAGCAGCATATCATCGTATGTCGTAGCATATCATCACAGTTGGCGGAACTGAACACGCCTCAACTTGTACAGCTCTCGCGGTTCGAAATAGGAAGTGAAAACAATGAAACTATGTGATACCATATTTACATTACTCATTAAGGTAACAAAATATTGTAAATTCAAAATTTAGTGTGAGATAGGTGCCTTTTAAAAAAATTATCATTCTTTATTGAACACCCCTCGTAGTTAAAATTTTGAATTTTCCAGTTTTGTACATATACAAGTTGCTAGTTAACTCAATAGTACAATATCCCTTTGCATTGTTCCATCACATTAACAAATATCACGAAAATAACAGTCCCACTAAAATGTTATTATGTTATAAATGTTTGTTATTAAATTTATACCTATGTTTGTTACGAATAGAATTCTTTTCATGCTGTACTTTATCTTGGCAGTGAGCTATTAAAAATATTTAACTAAAAATATATCAAATGTATTACCTATTTCAGTAGTGCTATATATATCCCCCGTGAATTATTAAGGATGCTTCTGATAGATGCATGATTTTCATGTGCAAGTAATGCCGGGATAATCGATACCAGTTTGGTAAACGGTACCTAGCACATGGTCAGTTGATTGTAACACCAGTAGAATAATTCTCTTTTACTTTTATTTTTAAAGCACTGTGTCGCCTGATTTTCTACGGGAAAGTGCAGATATTTAACAATTTATAACCTAGTCTTGCGCACAAACCTCGACCACCTCACTGATAAAAATGTAAGATTTGTAGTTCTTTTCTATACTCGCGCGGTTTTTAATTGGAGGGTTAGTACATTCATGAGTTTGAAAATGAGTGCCTCGATAATCGGCAAAACCCAATAATGGACTTTACTGCTTCTTGATTCCTGCTATTTACATTTGCAGCATTGAGCCATGCTGAATATGGTAGGTAAGAAATCTACTTGGCCGCTGGGACTTGCGCCTGAGGAAGTGCGCAGTATGCGAATAGCGGACCGTTGTTTCAACGAACACTCCCACTCCTCGCTCATCGGTGCATTGTTTCACAACGACACATTCCTAGGAAGTGAAAGCAGAGCATTTCAACATACGTGACAAACACTGGATGCGTTCTTTGCTTATAGTACACGGATGTAGATCAACAGGTAGTGTACTTCCAACATATTGGCAATGTGATGAGAAAGCCTTGAGGTTATTTATGTCATTGCTGCTTGGTGGTTTCAGGTGACGAAAATATCGAACATTGTTCATACTTCGTAATTGTTGCACCGAAATTATTACACGGTAGTAAAATGCCGTTTAATACACGCAGCACGAAAACTTACCCTCCAGTGCTGCTTTATATTCATTGTCTGCTGTTTGTCAATTTCGCCGTCGTCTCTTGGCTGCAACAGAGCATCCACAATGCCCTTATACTTCACTTTCGATAATATCCTCGCATCCTCGGTTGTCATAATCATCTACGTAAGTTTGTTCTATGATTTTTCGAGACTGAGGCGCAATTCTTTTCCCAGGTTGTGCTTAACATGTTTTTATTGGGGCGTTTCGATTAAACGGAGTTTTACTGTATTCTATAATGAATATTCTGAAATCTGAAAATGTTGCCACTTCTTCCCGAACCAGTGCATTTTCGTGTATTAATATAATCATTTGTATCATTTTGCAGTCTCCTGCACATTTTTCTCGCCAATTCAATTCCTTTTTACTATACAAATGTAAACTATTTGAAATAAAATTTTAGTGAATTAATTCTTTTCACAGATTCGATAGCAAGTTGTTTCTTTTCTTGGCCCATTGTGCTTGTATTAGAAAAAAAAAGCCTTTCTACACAGCAATAGTGGCCTCGCATTGCAAAAAAGGAAATTAAACTATCTTTACAACCTCTGCTTCATATTTTTCACTTTTACATTTTAATTTGTGCAACATTTTTGGAGGGGGAGGGGACTCGATTCTGCTTTTACAACAAATGAGATGACAGATTTCGCAAAATTGAAAAACTAGCGTAACATTCATTGTCATCAATTTGTACATCTCGTTAGCAGATATAACGTCAGTTTGGAAACATGTTAATTCGCCCGGTCTAGAGCCAATGTCTACTCTTTTCATTCACGTGATGTTGCCAACACTGAACACGGAAAGAGAGCTAAATATCCCTCTTTATGCTTATGAAATATTTTTGAATTAATATGAAAAATGCTGACAAATTGGCGCATTTTAATACAAAAAAGCTGACCAATGCTGAGGTGTGGTAACCCAAATAGTGAATCATTCTGAAAGTCTCCAGCTGTGCTAGAGATTACCTCGTGCCAAGTTGGATAAAATTTGGAAAATGTGTGCTGCTCCAGAAGCTGCTTTTGTGTGAAGGAGACCTCAAAAGCAAATGGCTAATCATGAAATACTGTTTTTGCTGATAAACTAATTGAGAGTATGCCACTTTTTCATTTAGTTGAATTACCTAAACGGGTAATTTGTACTCAGTGGGTATATAATAGAAGAATGGGATGGATTTATTATATTATAGTATTTTAATATTAATTTCTATACTTTAAATTTATATTCTTACGCTCAACATGGGTTAATGTATTCAGGCATTTATGGTAATTATTTACTTATCAAAGCTCAAAGAATTTAATACCTGTGTTTGACTGTTTATAGAAATATTTTTATTTGTACCTACTCAAACATATATAAAGTGCGGAATAAACAGAGTTCCAAGTGTCTAATGTTATCAGTATGACCTTTCGTCTAAACAGTAACACACTACCACACATACCTGGAAATTCTTCAGAGCTGTCTTTGATTACTTCCCTACATCAAAGGTTGAGCACTAACCATGAATATTACCTGTTTAGCATGTTAAGAATATCAAGGGTGCTTTAATAAATAACGAATAAATAATTTACTCTTATTTCTCCACCCGATCTCTGTTGGCGCTAAACAGTACTGAAAGAGAGAGAGAGCAGAGACGTGGCAACGTTGTTTTCCAGAGGGAACCTGATACAACTCATTTCATTCCTCACTCGTAACATAAACAGCTGAATGACTGATCTCAGCATCAGGATAAAAGTTCAATGAAAAATATAAAACACCCATATAGTTACAGCATATAATAATAACAGTGTCTTATGGCACAATACAAATTAAATATGAATGTAGGCATATAGCCTTATGTGAATATTTTATCCTGTGAGGAAAATATCGCAGCTGTGAAATATCAGTTGTTTGTGCCCACTTTGAATGTTTCATTTGTGTATTTGGGCATCTTGTTCTCGAGTTAAATACGGTTTTCATTTGAAAATTTAGGTAAGTCTGAGTAAGCATTTGAAGTTAGTTTAAACAATAAGCACGTTCAGTCCAATATCAGGGGGACGTTTAAAGCCAATGTTGGTTACATTTTAGGTTTCACCCCCTCACCTCCAGCTAATTGCATTTTAAAATTTCAAATGACACCCCTAATTTTTTATATTATATTTTAAAAAGAATTTTTTCCTTCCCCCCTTTCATTATTTGAATTCTTGTTGTTTGAATTTGGACAGAACAAAACTACACCAAGTATTGAGCAATGTAATGGTTGGTTTTAGTTATTGTTTCCAAATGACGTATACCCTACAACAAAGAACAGATTACCGCCACTGGTAGCAGAGTCGTTAAGGCGTGTACATTTGAGCGGGAGGTTCAGGGGCTGGATTCCCCGCTAGGACCGCCCTCCCTCACTGAGTTTTTTTTTTTTAATACAAGTTTTCCTAAATTCTCATGTTTAGGCCTGCAACGTTTCTTTCCTTAAAAATAATTATAATTTTATCCGAGTATCACCATATTTACCTCCAGTGATTCAGGAAAGAAAGTAAAGCCTTTTCTCCCATATAGTAGATTTACGGCACGTAAAATAACCTCAAACCCAAAAGTAATTTTATCCACCGTTTCAAGCCCTGAATTAAATGGGACGCAAAGACCAAAATTCTTGAAAGAGTATCTTTAAATTAAATAGAGTTAACCTAAGATGTGATGACTCAGCAGTAAAAACAGGCGTCAGAAAGAACACAATGTAAACCGATTAGTTGGCAGTCAAGGAATAAATTATATTACTTCAATATTACCACTTTATTTTCATCTTATAGCTAAAGACTTATTTTTTAATTCAGTCCTGATTCAAAGAGCAATAACAATTGAATCCTCTGTAAAATTTAAGCATTATAAGTTTGGGGTGGCTCGAGTGATGGGGAGAAATAAAATATAATCAACATAGGTTTAAATTTTCCCTCAATGTATAAATTGTTTTAAGTTAATTATGTAAATAGATAGTTGTTCAAACTAGAACGTTCTGAAGCTTTAGTGGAGAGTGTACAGCTGTTGTCTCGTGCATTATCACTAATTTTTACCGAAAGAGCAACTGATATTTCGTATTATAAAATGTGGCATTTTATTACCTTATTCTTCTGGTACCAGGCCATTATTAAAAGATACTTAAAATTAGCAGTTTTCCTGTTAAGTGATATACTTTTCCTATTTCATAATTAACAAAGATATCTTCACTGCGGTATGTTCTTTTAGTGGTGGTGGTATAATATTTATTTACAAAATATATTTTATACAAGTTGGACGGATCCTGGGGTCGTACGAGCTTTCCCAGTACACTAGGAAATACGTGAAATTTCACAAACCAATATTTAAGTGTTTTAAGAAACAAACTATATATAACTATAGTTATATATGCTATATATTATATATAAAATATATACAGCTATATATTATATATAATGAAATAAAGACATGGAAAAAGAAATATATATGATAGAACTTTTTAGAAATACACAAATAAAATAAATTGAAAAGAAAACCGTACAAAAGTAAATAAAGAACTCACACACACATATATGTACACATAATTTTTAAAAAAGTATATATTTTGACTCATGTTCCCCTACCCCTGTTCCCGGTGTCTGTCTCTTCCGATCTGAGCTGTCTCACTTAGTTAAACATTTTTACTTACTCCCTCTTCCCGTTTAAAAATGTATTTACTTCCTCCTCCTCTCTATCTGCCAGCAAAGTGCAGCATTGGTACCGCCCTATTCCCCCGTTAATATACGGGGGCCGATAGATATCTCTTTCTCAAATCTTCGTTCCCTTTCAGCTTGCCAGAATGTTTCCGAGATTCTTTCTCTGCACATTTATGGCAAAATTCGTACACATTCTGTCACTTAACTCGATCGCCATGCGCCTAACCTAAACCAAGCGAGCTCCTGTTTGGGTGTAACGCTCCATCTTCTATCAGATTTTCAGCTCCGATTGTATCTCCAGCTAAATATGTTCTACACACTCCAAAAGAGTGCATATTAATGTTCCTCGTGGGTTTTTTTTTTTTTTTTTTTTTTTTTTTTTTTTTTTACCAAACTCTTCTCCTGTTTTCCCGTTCTGCGAACCAAATTTTATTCATTCTTGTATTTTCTAGACCTCTTCTCAATTTTGTAACCCAAGTCTTATTTCCCTATGTTCTCAGCTGCTCCTAGCAACATCGCCAATGTTCCTGTAAATGTTCTATTCTCTCTTTACCGCCAAACCATTTACTGCTAAGTGTTCTCCGAACAAAAAGGATTTTAAGATTAATGGTTAAAACATTCATTAGAGGTAAATGGTGAATGACTGTTCATTGGCTTTCTAAAATTCAACGGACAAATAGAACTCACCTTTTGAACCTCGCTGTAGCTACTTTGTTTCAGAGTAGAGTAATCAAAACAGCAAAGAACAGAGGCATAGAAAAGCGTAAATAGAAATAGTACCAGTATAAAGTAGAAATTGAAATACATGCAAAAGTCACATTTCAGAGGTCTTTCCTTTGCAGTCCATTACACAGTAAATTATGACTTTTCTCCACTGATTTAATTCTGCATTTGTGGAAACATGTAATGCGTGTTAATTTTTTGTTAGGCATGCTACTAGACGATTTGTTGTAACATAGGTTATAGTAAGCCGAACATATTAGAGCACTAATATCCCTCCGGTCTACATACACTATACTTCAAATAGCATATTCGTTTTCCCACACTCCATAGTGTGTAATGGCGTTCCTTGTTTTTATATGAACACTGTTGTGTATTATTTGTGCACGCGTTTGTGGATTAAACAGAGGTGACATGTATAACCTCTATTTCTCAACAAATAGCCATTCGTGATACACTGATTATGAAACCCTGCTCTCATATCAGCAGCTTAATAATATCGTGCTTTCATGCACAAAATCCAAGCGTGGTGAGAGCACCGTTAATTGAGGATAGTGGATGTTTTCAGTTAATGGGCTACTCTGACCTTAGTTGCTCATCCAAGGCAGGGATGTTTGTTAGCAAGTATGTAGCTTTCAGTGGGACGTTACAAAATAGACCATTTATGTCAGTCACCTAACCTGAAAACCATAGTTCGTTTTTGTCAAACTGTTTGCTGTCTCGACTTCGTTGTACTGCTGGAAAATTCTCAACTTCTGTCGTTTGCTCTTAATTAAACCAAAACATGTTTTAGAGGTAATAGTTCAGTTCGGTGAATATGAGAGCTGTTCAATAAAGAATGATCACAATTTGACAAACCTAAATTCTCGTTTAAAATTTAACTTTACAATTTTTGTTAGCTGAATTAATGTGTATTTATTATTATTTATTTGTTTATTTATTTATTATTTTTTTTTTTCGTGGTACTAGTTCCCTTATTGTCATTTCCGGTTCCCGCGTGTGAGAAGTGTGCAAGATGACACAGGTTTCAATTCCGCCTACAGCAAAATGGAAGTGACACGCCAATTTCATCTCAACAAATCTTCAGCTAAGTCTTCTGGAGAGTTTATTCTTCTATAACTAAAAATTTATTCTGGGCTTGGAAGCTGTAATCTGTTGGAGCCAAGGTGTCCAAACGTTTCGTCCCCACCCGTGGAGGACATCTTCAGTGCGCGGTCTGAGTCTTCTAGAAGCAGGTTCAGGCACGACTGAACCTTCTGAACCATTTGTTCTTCCCTATAGCATAGCTCTAAGATGTTTAATGTTTAAATAGTGGAGACAATCTATATCAAAGGAAGGTGGACTTGGCGCTATCGTTGTGAAAGAGGATTGTCGAATAACATTAAGAACATTTTCAGAAATTCTGAAAATTTTACTGGGTGCCAACCACATGTTAGTAACTGCAAGTTGCACACGAGACGTGTTTGTGCACAATTAGTTCCAAGACAGTTGATTCCCGATTTTCATGCAGTTGAAGGTGATGTTACAGGAAGACTTGTTTCTTAAATCATTGCAAATGAAACTGCTGTACCATTTCGATCCTGAGAGTAAACAGCAAAGCTCTGTGAGGAAATGTCCCACACAGTATGTCGTACCTACACTACAACTGTAACTGGGCGATACTAGAGAAATAATCATGTGCAAAAGACCACATTTCCACGCAACAAGCTGGATGCTGCACCACCATAATGCATGGACGCACACCGCAAATGATGTAGCCGAATATCTCACAGAAAGCATTCCTAACCCTCCGTTTAGTCGACCGCGTGACTTTTTCCTTTTCTCCAAATTGAGGACGGGCAGAATCGCTGAGACAGGCGCATTGTATCCAACGGGATCTGTGTTAAGAAAGATAATCACAACGAATGAGATGTTTGCGAAAATAATTTTTATTTATTGAACAGTTCTCGTAGCAGCGTGTTTTGCACAATAGCTGGGGGTGAATAAAATTTAATGCCTTAATTTGGGATAAGTTTACATAAGCCGTGAGTGTAGACATTAAGATCATGAGGATGGAGAGCTCGTGCTGTTTATAGGAGTATGATTGGGATAATAATTTAGTAAACGCGACACCCATGGACAAACTATGGAAAGTTTGGAAAAAGAGGCAAGAATGAGATTAGGAGGAGAAAAAGAAAAGATGCAGATTATTAGCGAGGAGCATTTTAAATTGTTTTGCCGAGTGGAATTGAAAACCTTTAATTTGTCTTTCTGGAAATAGTATGATTTCGTTGTATTAGTTTCACTATAACATGTAACATGCAAAATAGCAATATTTAAGTCAAAATATTAACCTCAATAGAAACGTCTTGAAACCTTTTTGGCAAAAATAAATAAATAAAAAATAATAATAAATATATAAATATGTATATTACTACTTTTAACTGCGAATATGAAATTTCAAATGAAATACCGTAAGGTAATGTTGTTAAAACCTGCAAGCGTTGCTGAATCTGTTACATACACTGACTGCCCATATGGTGTTTTACTTTTTTGCCGAAACAGCGTATATATAATTTTACCTTATAGAAGATGCTGGGCTGATCATCCCCTCTTTGCTAAACAGTTACTGTAACGCAAAAGCACATTATTCAGTCTCCAGCCCTGACGTTTCGTGAGGGTAAAGAAAGAGAGGGAAGATATCAGCACTGCCAACCTAAGGTGCGAATAGCACATCTAAATTCTAGGGTAAATAAATCTATTTTGATACGTTTTAACCGGTAAATACTAAAGCTGGCACTGGAGAATATTTTACAATGCTTTTAATAACGATAGTTTTTTTGTTACAAGATTCGAGTTCTTCTACACGCTAATGAATTAATTCACGGTTTGCATTACAGGGGATGATTCGCGCATCGGTGGTGAATGTAGTCTGCTATCACCAATCATCGTTCCTCTCCTGCTGCATTCTGTACTATGTTGCCAACTGTTTTAACCGAAGCACGTGCGCCCAGTCGTTTGTTGTGTTGGTTCAAGTAAAGCAGGTTTTTTGTACGTAACCGATTTACAGTTGTTCTTATATTTGTTATAGTAATTGTTACAGCAATAAGGCTATGGTTCCTCAGAATCGAAGCAGGAAAAAATTGGGTTTTATAAGAGCGATACAGAACTGGCAACACAGCTTTTCTCGGTCAAGGTTAACGTCAGAGCCGGAGACTGAGCGACCAGGGTATAGTTTTCCAATTTTATTGCTAATATGTTTCTTTATATTTCAAAACCCCCCTGTATGTGCTAATTTCGGGAATGATTTTGTTGGCTAATCTCGAAGACTTGTTAATTTTGCCTTTGTTTTACTCCAAGTTTTTTTCTTGTGCTTTTTTTATTTTGTACTGAATAGGAAATTAAAAGTTGTACATTGTATATAACATCACTGCAGTTAATCAGGAAAGTTCTGATTCGTATTTCAAATAACGTTTACACACAACAAGGCGCTCCTCTTGTCAACAGTCTATTTTCGTGAATAGGCTTCTACTGCCCTGAAACAGGCAGGGAACAAGTTCAGGGACATAATAAAGGGGAGGATGCTGTACATTTAATAACTGAGAAGTAAAACCATGGATTAGTGGTAAAGGTTTATAATTAGAGCGCTGTACGTGTACAAACGCTAAGTACTATACGAATCTTGCAATTTAAAGATGTCAAATGACTACACGTCCTTGTTTTGTTGACCAGCAGAATATGCACAGGTAAAGCTACCACGTTTAACGCTAGAATGTGATGACGCTTGTGTGGTGGCGGGAGTGAGACAGTGGAAGCCACGGCCCTCATCGTTATTGGCTTTCGATAATTTAGAACAGATGAAGTAGTAGTACTCTCACGTTATTGGCATCCAAGCTGTGGAATTCGTTTTGATTCGTAATGGGAGTACCAAAAAAAAAGGTGGGGGGGACATAGCAGCCATGAAATGGAGTGTTGATGTGTTGTTGGGAGGCACTCTGTTAGCGCGAATGGCGATTAATATCCCCGTGACTCCGCTATTTAAATGATGAAGTGCTCAGTTCAGCAACGACGCGTTAACAAAGTGCGGCGCACGTATTTGCATAATGTTTATCGTTTTATAGAGAGTTGAAAAAACAGGATCGCGGCTTTATTATTGAGTTGCGGTACAACAGCCCGAAATGCCCTCACTTAGTTTAAACCCGAGGTATCTGAACATAACGTCCTTTGTACGCTATTCACACAAAGTTTCAAATTTGCTTGATGATTGGCAACAATAAAATTATCAATGTGTACACAGTAAGCACCCTCTGTTATAGAAACATAAGCCTCTCTGCTCTCTTCCCGTTCGTCTGAATTTCTAATAACAATTCTCCACATTTATAATGAGATGGTTATACTAGTCAATCTTTTATACGAAGAATAAAACTTTTATTCAATTTTTTCTTTTATAAATTACAAGGAAACCTGTTTATTAAAGGTTCCATTTGAATTTTGATAATTTTATTTATATTTCATTCAGGTTTACACCAATTATTTTATCACGAAACCTCTGACAGCACCTTTAATGGTTAAGTACTAAATATGCTCTATAACGGCAGAATCAAATTACTTCTTGTATTTTGAGCATTTTATCTCGTGACTTTGTTTCTTTTTATTATTGCCTTCACGACAAACTCACTCCCTTCATTAATACAGTGGGGCCCATTATTGTCACTACAGCAAAAGATAACCAAAGAGTATTATGCAAAATAATATTACAAAAGAAAATATTATACATGCATTCCAGAGCTGAGGAAGCTCATAGCACAAGACCAATGCTGTACATTTGATATTCTTAACGTGTACATGCAGAATACGTAATTGTACAAATGGTGATCATTGTGTACAATTTTTTTTCTTTCATATATCATATAAAAATTATGTGTTCCTTTGTAGGGGTTTTCGACTTCAGGTAAAATTGCAAAGGGAACATCTCTTTGGACTATCCATTCGTACAATTAGAATGTATGAACATTAACGCAATACAGGGCGGGGAGGAAATATGTACTGGCAATTTGCCATAGAAAGCGTACTTGACATTTGAGTATTTGAGAATCTCAGATGCTTCAATACGAACAGTTGCTGCACTTGAGCTTCAATTAATTAAATTACATATTTGTATGTATGGACTGTATATTGATATTTGAAAGGAGTGATAGGCTCATCGCTTTACTCGTGAAGAGTTGGCTGATATTCAACTGGCGTACGCGCGTCATTAGAAGCCCATTTTTTACATTTAGGTATATGCTCCACCAAAATAATGCTTTGTATTTGACTTAATACATTATTGGGCTTTCAGTTCTTTTGACCATGCAGAAATGCGTTTGTAGCTATAGAACTGGCACCTGTTGCATCATAACTAAGCGTTAGATATCATTTATTCCGGTTCTTGAGGTGTCCTTTTTGCTCGTGTTTTTTTCATCACTCTGTGTAACATACCAGGTGGTATCCACAATATTCGGAACTGGTGCTGCCATCTCGACAATAGTTGCAGTAGAGTTTTGTACCGCTAGATGGCAACACTAGCACATTTGATGAGTGAGTGTTGAAAGTTTCATGCCGCTGGGTAGATGTGTTCAGATTCTTTAGTACTTTTCGTGATACTCTGTGTATAATCTATGGCGATTTTATGGTGGATCTAAGATTAGAACAAAGAGTGTGCATCAAATTCTGTGCAAATCTCGGGGAAAATGCTACGGAGACCTTCGCAATGATTCAACAAGTATTTGGGAGACAAAGCATAAACCATACACATATGTTTGAGTGGCATGCTTGGTTCAGGGCCGGCCGTATAGCTATTGAAGACGATGCTCACACCGGTAGGCCCGTTAGCTGCACAATGTCTGACATTGTTGCCGAAGTTCAACACCTCGCTCGTGAGAGTCGACGTCGAACCGTTGAAGACCTTGCTCGTGTAGTAAGTTATTAGACTAACCACTGCGCATATTTTGTCCATTAGCCAGGATTATTCGAAATCCTCTACTTTGTCTTGAACATTTCCATGGCGTCGTCATAAACTACATAGTTAGCGAAATTTCCAAAATAATGAATTTTGATAATACACAAATAATGAAAGTAATACATTTCTTGAATCTTCTCAATTGTGTCGAACCGACGTATTTTCAACTTGATTTTCAGTTGGGGAATAGAGCGAAGTCGCAGGGTGCCAAATCAGGCGAGTATGATGGGTGGAGGGGGAACCGTCAAGTTATTTTTCGGCCTGACGAAGCTCTGTGCAAACTTCAACACGCTGCGCCTTCTGTTCAGCAGTCAGAAGATTCAAGAAGAAACGCTGTCTGTGCTAAACACCCTCGAAGTAGTTCCCTTCCACACGTATACACGATCCCAGCGATTCTGCCATTTTCCAAGCGCATCTTGGAAGCCATGTTCTTTTAACTGATGAATTGGGCATGCATCGTGTCGCCGCAAAATTTGTGCCAAGGATCCTGACTGCTTCGAGGGTGACGGCCTTTGAATAATACATTTCATTGAATAAAACATTTTCAAGAAGATACCATTTAATCTCTTGCAGGAAAATATGGAGATAATGCTTGTAATTTGTTATTAAAATAATGTGCTTATACCTTTCATTAATATATGGTAACATAACATTTTAATATATACAAATTATGGCATGCCAACGAATTTTAACTGGTGAATGGGTATGCATCGTGTTGCCGCAAAATTTGTGCCAAAGATCCAGACTGTTGATCAGAAGGCGCATTGTGTTGAAGCTTGCACGGAGCTTCGTCAGGCCGTATCCGATGACCCAACCTTCTTGTCCAGGGTCATCACCGGCGACGAGAGCTGGATGTACGCTTATGACCCTGAGATAAAACACTCTTCCCAGTGGAAGAGCCCGAACTCGCCAAGACCAAAAAAAAGGGAAACAAGTGAAGAGCAAAGTCAAGAGCATGTTCCTCGTTTTCTTTGATACCAAGGGGATTGTGCACAAAGAATTCGTCCCACCAGCTTTTTGACGAAAAACATGACGGTTGTCCCCCCCCCCCCACCCCCCCACCCACCGTACTCACCTGAATTGGCACCCTGCGACTTCGCTCTATTCCCCAAACCGAAAATCAAGTTAAAGGACGTTGGTTCGACAAAATTCAGAGAATTCAAGAAGAAACGCTGTCTGTGCTAAACACCCTCAAAGAACATGACTTCCAAGATGAACTTGGAAAATGGCAGAATCGCTGTGACCGGTGTATACGTTTGGAAGGAAACTGCTTCGAGGGTGACGGCGGTCATTAGTCTCAAAATAAGTTTTTGACCAGATGGCAGTACCAGTCCCGAATATTCTGAATACCACCTCATATCCCCCCTTCCCGATCTCTAGTTCTGGCTTAAGTTGAGTTTTTTATATTATTTTTTGTGTGGTTTCTGTTTATGCATAATTCATGAAAGCGAAAATGTTCATTGCTAGCAGATTTCAGACTTTTCTATTGCATACTAGAGAGTATCATTAATGAACAGCGATTTTGTTGGCATTTGTTTTAAAATATATATTAGAAGTAACATAATATATTGGGGTAATTTGGCATACGAGCACAACACGATTACCTACAATCTCTTTGCCACTTTGCCCACATATTCTAAAAACCGTGGCTGAGACATGTAAATGTGCTGAATCTGAAGAGTTTTGCGACTAATCGAAAAAATACAACCTACTTACACATAAAATTACCTAACACAAGAACTTATATGTGATTTAAAATCGCGACGAGGAAACGAACTCCAGAAAAGCAAAGTTTGCAGTACTTACAATCATATCGGTGAAACTGATATAATAGACAGGGATTATTGGCACGACCAGGCATAAAACTATAATTACATTTCCAGCTGATCGTGCACCACTTAATGGCTTGCAGTCCAGTAACTCAATAATCATAAACGGAGGTCGATGTTTACCAAGACCTGCTAAATACGATGTTTTTGCGATAGTGCTGCTTCTATTAAGAGTTTTTGCACTCTGTTAACTTCGTAAGCTTCTACCGCAGCCACTTATTAAAACACGGAAAATAATCTGAAAATGGCGTGCATTTATATTTTAGTGCGTTACTAGTTTGATCCATTGCCGTATACTGTGCTTTGATCACATAGGAAAACCTACTTTATAAATTCAAATGTGTATTATCTTAAAAAGTGTAAAATACGGTGCCCCGGATTTCAGTTTACATTTTTGTTAATTTGGTTTGTTTACGGACGCTCTTTAACATCACAGGTTATCAGCGTCCCATTCAATTCAGGGCAAGAAACGGCCGACAAAATTTGCTCAGAAGCCTCTTCTTTCAGGGTTATGCACTGTAAACCTACGACATGGGACCCATGGCTTTACTTCCTTTCCGAAGGAAGCCATACATATGATTTTTACGCCCGAATAAATCGTCTATCCTTGCCGGGTTTGAACCCGCGATCTTGGGTTTAGGAAGAAAGTATGGTTACCACTACACCATCAGCACCGACAGTTTATTTACAGAAAAATAATGGTTCTTACAAGTTAAATTCAGATTGAATTTTTAGGTTTTATTTACCCATTCCTTTAGCGTCTTATCATTTTTAATAACACCTTTCATAGCATCTTTAGTGCAGAATATCATGACCTATTTGGTATATTATGAGCAGAGACCGAAAATTAGGCAAGTTGTCTTTTCCATCTGGATGGATATATTTAAGAGTCAAATAGAAGTGAACATGTCCGTATATTTGGAGTCGGTAAGGTCAGTTTTTGTTTTGTTTTTATTATTGTTTTTTATTTTATTATTTATACATTTTTAAAAGCATATTAAGAATTTAAATATCTGGAAGTGAAAAAATAAAAAGTTTTAAAAATTAATGCCATGTTCACCTCATAAAAATATCTATTGACAATCGTGTCATAAAAATTTTTATTTCTTTACAACCAAAAGAAAAAGCAAAAATTTCCCCTCAACCCATAAGCTCTCTAAATAGCATTCATTAGTGAAAGGAACGCACGGTTGCTTCGGGCATACGAATATCAGGATGTAGAAAAGATTAGGGAAGCACTGTAGTTTTGAATAGTCCTGGCGAATGACCTTGTATAGACATGTGCGAGACAATTCTTTTAAATCTCAGCTACATAAATGTAACAAACAAGTGCAAACTAGATAGATGAACGCGGTACAACTGTGCAATAAACCCTCTTTGCAATGTGTTCAGTACGGAAATAAGATGGGTACTAGCCGAGTTCTATAATCGCATGAACAAAAAATAGACTAACCACTGCGCATATTTTGTCCATTAGCCAGGATTATTCGAAATCGTCTACTTTGTGTTGAACATTTCCATGGCGTCCTGAAAGGTAAATGTACTGTTGTACCTGGTATAAATCCTTCCGAAATAGTTCGTTTTAGAAATTCTATCACTTCATTGGAAGTAGAACGTTCTTTTTTCATGATGAAAAATGTTATCTTTGACAAGTGGTGGACTATGACGGTTTATACCCTGAAATAACATTTTGTTGTTAACTGTAACCAAGAAAAGTAAGCCTAAGTACTTTCATTACGTGGTAAAGAAATTATTAAGTATCTTAAATACCTGTTTTCATTAATACTGAGTGATATTTCTGTTTTAACTTTTAATAAATGCCTATTTTAATTGTATTACGTCCTATTTAGTGTTTTAAGGGCCTTTTTGTCTGCATATTTCAATCGAAATAAATGCCTAAACTTCCGGGCGCTGATTATGAGCTTGCAACATGCAACATGAATTTTAAAAGCACAATACTCTTATATTGGTGACGGAAGTGAAGCGTGTAAGAACCGCAGTACAATCAATATACGAAGAGAAATCAAATATAAATCGGAATTTTGATTTTTTCGAGTAGTACTAAAGAACGAGAGAGGTCTTTGAGGCGTTGCGCTTGATTATTTCGATTTTGGCGCGGAAGGGCGTAAAACCGCTCTCTCTCTCTCTCTCTCTCTCTCTATCTCTCTCTCTCTCTCTCTCTCTCTCTCTTGTTGTTGTTGCATATATTAAGGAATAAGACACAAGTGTATAAATAGCCCAAACATTTCATAGTGTGGAAAATAAATTACTAACGACGACCTCGGACGAGCGTGTGGCCAACGTTTGACGCGTTCTGAAATAGCTTTTGAGATTGGTAGGTGTTCATCCTTCATTACCAAAAAGTCTCGGCAAAGTGAGTTCTTACAATTTTTATTAAAGTTCAAAAGGTTGCACAAATGGGAGTGTCTTAGAAGTTTTTGGCTCTATACCGGCATCAAGGATAAATGTTTCTGCTTAGAATCGTATGAAACATGAATTTCTGAGTCGAAGCAAACAACATGAAGTGAAGATAAAGACTCGCCTCTCCGCTGGGAAGAATCCCTTGATAGTTTTCTAGGACTCCCAAGGCATTTTGTTCATCGACGTCGAATAACCAATGCAGATTCTGATTATCGTATATGTAAATGTGTACAATAAGTTTTCTTCTAAGATAACGCCCGGCCGTCTACAACTGTTTTGACAACAGAATAACTCGAAATTCACGGGACAACATTGGAATATCCTCCCCAAGTTCCAAGGCTTATTAGACAATTGTCACATGTTTGGACCGTTAAAAGAAGCACTGCACTGACAATACATCAGCGAGGAAGATGTGGAAGCAATTCACCAGAAACCCAATCCCACTCTCGCTTAGATAATGCGATTAAGAAGTTTTCTATCCGCTGGAAAAATTGTTTAAAATTTTATTAAATGTATGCAGTAAATTAAAGTAAATCCGGTTTTATTAAAAAGGGCTAAATTGAGTTATGCCCTGGAACAACAGAAACTGGTATTTACTAAGGGAGTTGAATAAAATATCTACAACAATGCACAAAAATAGGTTAGTGTGTGAATGAAGTAAATCTTTTATCTTGTTTCGTTACATTACTACTGTCAATGGAGAAAGTTTGGGTACGGAGAGTTTTAAAATGTAAGACATGTAGTATATGACAGAATCGCAATATTTACACACGCCATTCTTCAGTCTTGCTTGCAAAATGCTCCAATAAGTGTACGGAATTCTCGAAAGTGTTTTAAGCAGCGTTAGTGTTCTGGAACTAGTGGCCAGTTGGTTGGGACGAGTCCTAAGACTTTCCAAGAGTGTAATCTGATTAGCGTTCAGCCAGTGTGTGGAAATCGTTTGTAATACGTTGGGAGCGATGTTAGTAAACAAAGCCTTACGAGAAATTTTCCGGGCGGTGCCCCAATTAGAAGCCTAGCATGTTATGGGGTTACAAGCACGCCCCCTTCCCCTTCTTACACACATAAGAATGCCAAAATAATAAACGAAGTATATGATAAGATTGGTAATAACAGTAGGGCTAAAATATAAATTCTAGGAATAATAGACACATTCCGGTTATAAAGCAAATAGGTTTGTAATGTACTCTAATGGGGCACAAAGGTTGAAACCAGGCAGCCCATTAGCTCGGCCCTCGCCGATTCCAGTGGCCCTAGTGACGTTCGTGACGCCTGGGCAGGTTTTCTCTGGGTGCTTCAGTTTTCCTTGCAAGTTATTCCGCCATTGTATCATTTTATACTCATTTTCACCTGCATCATTCAGCGTGCTGTAGTTCACCGATTTCTGGTGCGCTCTACCGCCCATGTACGGAACTCCAATGCCGGGCCGGCAAGCGACTTGGCATTAGAGGCAGTGGTACACACACACAAAACACAGGTTGAAACAAATGAAGGTTATGTGAAAGGTGGTACCAGTGTTGCCACCTTGCAAAGATATTTTAGTATCCATAAAATATCAAAACTAATACTTGGTCAAAATAAGGCTCTAGTTCTATAATTAATTAGTATTAGTTCAACTAGCATTCGTCGCAATTTAACTTTTATCGAAGTTAAAATAAAACTAACCATAAAATCGTGCCAACCATCTTTTGGTTTTATAGGGAGGGGGATATTGTCACATTGATAAATTGATAAATATTTTCATTTTGGAAACATTCACTTACACAGCTTATAACTTTTCCTTGAAAGTTATAATTTTTAAGAATTATTCATTTTAATCAGTTTTATTTCCAGCATACTTTACAATGTGTTTTTAGCATTGTTATGTATATCATCTATACGATACTTCACGACTTAGTAACAGTCAGAGGCAGTTGTACGTAAAATACTATGCATATAAATTCCCCCCAAAGTAGATATCTAATTTTTAAATGAGCTCTGTCATTGTGAGACCAAACTATACATATAATATAGTGTATGGATAACGGTTTCTCAATGTATTTCCAGAACTAAACCAAACCTAAAACTATGTATTCAATTAAAAATAGTGATGTACACGTAATTTAAAAAGATGCAAGACTACAAATTAAACTCCATTTTATAACCAAACACTTATTCAATGTACATTATAACATATTTTTTCAAAAGATAACTTTTTCATTTTTGAAAAGTACTCCATTTAAAGGTAGCTAGTTGCAGGTACCCTAACATTAGCATATTCATCAGAATTTATTTTTTTGTATCTTTGAAATTGATTTTTATAGCTATTAGTACAGCAATGAATTTTATTGTTTTGTATTTATTTTCTCTTAATGAACAGAATAATCGGTGCATACGGGGAAATATTGTTCTTAAACTTCTCTTTCGTGAGATAATCTGTTCAATTGTGTTTTTGTTACACATCCGCATACTTCCGTGCCATGTAGAATAGTGAACGTAAATAACACAATAATATACTAACTTATGAAAGTTAATATTACAGACTGGTTTTAGAACATCTCAGTGAGTAAACAGATTTGGTTGCTTCATTTCTTTAACCAAGCTTTATAAGGATTTTTTATTTATAATATCACATATTTAATATACAGACTTTGGGGGTATCCTGCTGGGATATTGAACAGCTGGCATGACAATACACAACAGATAGTACGCTCATAATACAGGGAGAACAGCTATCAATTATCCGAACGTTAGTCATTAGAAACCTCAAATATCTGAACTCACTTAAGACTGCATAACTGAGTTTAAACCTGCGCGCTGTATTCCAGACTGACTTCAATAAGGCTGGTCAATGCCAGCCAGATCTATTTAAGGTGAGATACTGCATCAAGCCCTCATTAAATAAGCGCTATGCTGTCTGCTGTTCTGTAGTGACGGTGGATCTCTAATATCAAATGAAATATATATAAAAAAAATACAATTTGTGTCTAAACTAGGCACAAATGATGGAAAGGAAATGTGCATTTTAAGTTAACATTTACCTTAGAAAATATTTAATTTATTAACTCTGTTATATCTATTTTCGGTGATCTAAATATTCGAAAATCCTAACTGTATCTGATTGTTTAGAATAATCAACGCTCTGCTGTATTTATATGTCATTGTATGTCAACCCATGATCTAACATGGTCGCTATTAGTCCCAGTTGTAACAACAGTACAAAATATACACAGTTCTGGCTTCAGAATAATCGCATATGCCACAAAGGTTGATTCGGCGACATCGAACTAAGGCACATAGAGCTCTAGAGTTTGCAGAGAAAATTCTACGGCATGGCTCCAGACATTTTTCCCTATAATGTGATTGCAAACTTTGTCCGCCAGATGCCTTGCTGATTAATCTCTTTTCCGAGTCTGCCAGGCTGCATTCCTCGGGCGGTGACGTGTTTTCCGGTCTGCAGGGTGCAGGTATGTTGTAGTTGGGATTGCATGCCTGCCTGCTTGCAGTAGCTGCTTTGCTTACAACAGAAAGTAGTTTTCGCGCCGGAGGAGACTGTCCCAGTCCAGTCTAAACAATTCACATTAGTCATGTTACAAGTGAAAAATCTTGTTTTGTCAGAAACGCTTCTTTCTGCAACCTACATGGAAGTGAGGACATTTATTATAGAATAATACAATTGAGGAAAATGAAAACATCCTGAATTAATTTTGTTAACCCTTTTGTGTTATATATGACACAAATCAGAAATAAATACCTTCCAGAATGTCATGGAAACCTGGTACAATACTTATGTTCATTGAAAGAGTAATTAAACGACTGTTATTTTAATTTTTGTCCATATCCAGTGAATTTGTTTATATTCTGTCATGTTTCTTTCTTTTACAGCTTGAAAACTGTAGCTTTTACCGTTATATACGCTCAATATTGTCATAAGTAGTTGTTATCCGTTTATTTAAAGTGCCGATTTGGGTGGAAGCACTGCGTTCCTCTTGGTACCTTCCCCACCATCCTGGCTTGTAGAAAAGCAGCATTATAGCAGCCGTGTAGCTGAAGGCACAAACATAGCAACAGCATTAACAGACTGCATTTTTAATGGACATAAATAAAACAAAGCTATCACCATTACGGCTCAGGTTAAGCCGATAGAACAAGCCCTTTCTCCCCAGCTCGGTGTCTTTTACGCTCGTGTGTTGTAGGCAGTACTCGGCTCTAAACAACAAAATTCTTTCTAATGATATTGACAGATTTAAAATAAACAGGTAATCCGTAGATTCTGTTCGAATTGACTCCCGTAGTTTATAGCAGTCGATGACGATTGAATCAAATACCAAAGAAACGTGTTTGATGCTGCAGATAAAAAAATATCGGCTTACCAATGACTGTGTCCCCAAAATGAAAGACGTGTTTGGTGTTTCAACAGCAGTCTGGCCATTGAGCAGGGAACTCTGGAGCGCAACGGCTTAATGAGCCCATGCTCCACCTTTTTGAAACCATACGGGAAGGATAAATAAAATAGCTGATTCTTCGATATGTCACATCAGTCCTTCCACTAGTTGATGCCTTTCTTCCTGCTTGGCTCAAACCAACGTAAGTTTTTGGAAAACCTATAACAATGCGTGACGTCCTTGTTTGATTAATTGCCAAACAGGATATAAATGCTGAACTGCCGGGCCACTTCTTGCTTATTTCGAATGCCATGCAACAGAATTAGAGTTCCTTCTAAGCTAAAACCACATTCATCTACTGAAAAAGAAGGAAATTAGAGATTAATCTGATTGCGGGTTTTTGGAACTGTAGATTGTAAATACCATGTGATTTTACTTTTGTCTAAGTCGAATAACTGACATAATGTAATGTGTGTGTTTATATGCTTGTGAGCTCAGCTCTTCATAAGATTATAATGGATTAATTAGAAATTTGTTTTCGCAATTTCAAGCATTTGTTTTTCATATTAAGAATTCAAGCTAAATGTTTTAGGAATACGGAGCGATTTTTCAAATTTGGGATTCATAATATTTATTCTGGTGTTTTGTATGCATTACATTCCACTTCTGTTTCTCAGTATTAACTTTTCAACAATATCACAAGTGGAACAGAAAGCAGGAATGGTGTATATCCAAGACGCACGGAGACAAAAAATTAATCTGGCAAAGTACTGACCTTTCAGTATCCACAGACTCAACACTTTCAGAATGGAAAAAATAACATATTGTTTACAGAAGCAAGCAAGTTCAGCAAATGTTTGATCCGACTGCTTTGGTTCAAGAGAAGGGGTATTCACCTGTGAAGTTAGCGGTAAGCTTTCAGTCGTAGGCCGCAGTTTTTTAGAAGCTGAATGTGAGGAATTCTTTAATTCACGAGTCATCAGTTCATCAAATCGTGTTAATATTTACCTTCGTCATTGCTAAGTAAAACGACAGTACTTTCAGCATGCTAGGCGATAAGGTTTGAGTCAATATTTCTGAAATAGTCACTTTTTTCTATATACATAATATATTTGTTTGTTTATATCGCTCAATGCTTTATTGTAACCTTCCTCATTTTTCTCCTCCGTTCTTGTATTTAAATTTAAGATACATTGCGTAAAAAACAATATACATTGCGTAAAAAACAATATCATGTACGGCAGTGTTTTAGATGCGCAACTGAAGATATTTAATTGAGGAAAAATAATTTTAAATAGTTTGTAAAGAAAATAGAAACGTTAAAGAAAAGTACATTATTGAACAGAAAGAGTGTAAGGAGATAGTCTCAATGGCAATTAAATGGATTTTCGTGCATTTGGTGTCATATTCGCTTTAGAACAGCTCTCGTTCCCTGCTTGTTCTAGCAGTATTACTGGTGCATTTATTACGACATGCAATTTCTGCTGACAGGGGGAAAAACTAGATTTGCAGAAGAGCGTTCATAAGAAATTGAGGTCATTAGTCCTCCTTAAGACATGATCAATAGTTAACTTTTTATTTTTAGGAGATAAGATACAAGGTGATCCTTTTGGGTATGGATAATTTAAATATAAAAGCTAATATGGTAGTAGGAGACATTTCTTGCTGCTAATTTTTTGCTTTAAAAGATGACAGTTTCCGTACACGATAAGAAGTAAAAGTCAACAATGCATAATGACAAATGAAAACAGTGGATTGAAATAGCTACTACAAATCAACAGCGAGCCCAATGCGTTCTTTGATATGCTGAATTTAAGAGTGTTAAACAAGTTCATAGAGAATTTCGACGTTAAGTATGGTGTATGTAATGCACCTAAATAAGATTCCATAATGTTGTGTTATCGAACATCTGTAGAAACAGGTTCGGTGTTACTAAAATCATGCAGGGTGAAACACAGTACAGAAACAGCTATATCTGAAGCCATGACAAGAAGTCCTACGAAAAGTTAAAAGACTGCTCTTAGCAGAGATGAATGTACTAAATACATCTGTCAGCGAATTGTTCGAAAGTACCTGAAAATGTACCCATATCACTTACAAGTCATCGGTCCTGAATGGTGTAGTGGTAATCATACTTGCCTCCTAAACCCAAGATCGCGGGTTCAAACCCGACCATGGTCGATGGATTTTTTTCAGGCGTAAAAATCCTAAGTATGGCTTCCTTCGGAAGTGAAAAGAAGCCATGGGTTCCGTGTCGTACATTTACGGCACGATAAAGAACCTCAAGCCTGAAAAAAGAGGTCTCTGAGCAAAATTTGTCGGCCGTTTCACGTCCGGAATTGAATGGGACGCTGGTGACCTGAGATGTTAAAGAGCGCTCATAAATAAATCAAGTCAAATTAAACGTCTATAAGCCTTACGCGATGAGGGTCATAAAACTCGTTTCAATTTTGCACTCATGATGGCATGGGCTGAATTGCATCATCGTTAAGAGTTGTGTGCTATGGGGCTCATGTAGCGTTCTGAGAAATCTCCCTCTTTGAATGTTGTATATACAAAGTTTCAAAATGTAAGGTTCTGTAGTAAATGTTTTATAGTGTTTTTATTTTATCTATATCCAAACACATCACCCTAAAGAATGCATAGGTTTATTTATACATCTTACGCTTGCAGACATTTTTTCTGTCTCGTTTTTTAAAAGGAATACGGCTAATCCTGTCAGAAATTTAGAGAATGCCGGGAGTTTAAACTTCATTTTTTTCCCCCTAGTGAAATTACGAGGTGTTCAGAGACCACGACTTTTAAAGTTGGAAATTATAATACTCAGATATACTAAACTGAAAGAATGTATTTAACATTTTAATGAATTAGGAAACATTGAGAAAGGCCGTTAACCCGTAATATACTACCAAGTTATGCATACGCTTTCTTTATTTTTCACATATATATGCATAACAGTTTGTGTTCAAAATTTCGCTACCGTAATTTGCTCATAAATACTCACGCGGTGTCAGTTGTCTGTAAAACGGATGACCAGTGCTTAAATGTTTTGCATGCTTAGTGAAAATGAAAATATAGAAGAATAGAGATGCAGAAGAACTGCCGTTTTGAAACTTATTCAAGTACGGTAAGAGTATCTGACGGCACAGGTATGTTGTGAAGTATGCCGAGAGGCTTGCCGACAGAGTTGACAGCCGACATGGTTCTGGCGCCAGATCGTCCGGGCGACGATGTTATTCTTGTATTGGCGCCGAACATTCTCAGCTAATTGCCTCTCAACTTTTGCGGAGTGCTAACAAGTCGTTTTATTTCTGCATTTGATCAAGGATTTATGAATGCTTACTCAGAAATATCTTTCTTTAAATACAACAGAAAATATAGGGATTAAAACATACTTGTGCGCCATTGCGTGCAACTATTCTGGATATAATTAAGGAGCATGCCTCAGAATTTTTTTATTATGGTTTATTGCGCATGCGCGAAATCTAGAATATTTCCATAATACCAGCGCGTAACACAGGAACAGCAATTTTCACAGAACAAATGAACTGGAATCATTGCAGATTGTTCATTACGTTTTACAACAGGAGCATAATAGAGCGCTTTCGAGAGGGAAAAGCAAACCAGGAAATCGATGTGAAACGATATGGAATATTTAGGAAAAAGTTAAGAGATTTATGGGATATCCAGTTTTTTTTTTTTTTTTTTTTTTTTTTTCTGAAAGCGCGCTGACAAGCGGAATATTTTCACTGTACTTAAACTTACTCATAAATCTTAACATTATTTACGGGAGCCATTTCCGAAATAAGTTGAAAAATTGCATTCCTAAAAGCAGCTGTCATTTGCGAGTTTCCATAGCTTCATAGGGTAGTTCCAAGACACTGATACAGCACCTTCTAGCAATTCCCTGCCCCTCTCTTGTTGAAAGGTCCAGGTATTTGCAACGTAATTTACGGCATCATTAATTCCATTAGGAGAATAGTTTCGGGGGCCTTAGGCAGTCGGCAGTTGACCATTTGCAAAAAGGCAGTGACGTGCACTTCTGTTTTAAAGTTCGTGCGTCAGTTACTTAGGGCAAGAGAAAGGATACTGGAAGAAATAGAGCAAAGAATAGAAGCTCTAGCAAAGACGCACACAAAGAAATCTGTCAGCAGCTGTTTGAAGAGCGTTCACATTGTGCATTCTTTGATATTCATAAGCTCAACTGAGACATTGCTTTCAATGCATTACAGTTTTTAATTTCTTAATGCTATTTGTAGTTTGGACGATTTTTCTCTATATCAATGTGTTCGTGAATAAAATCTCCCATTGTCTAAATCATTTACCATTAATTGTATAGCGATGACGTTTTACATTAACTTCACCCCTAACCCTCGTAAGAGAGGGACCGCCACGGGTGGACGAGGTCGTTTAGGCGCGGGCTCGTGAGCGGGAGGTTTAGGGCTCGAATTTCGCCATTCGAACTGAGGCTATGTCCAGGTTTTCCTCGGTCCATAAAATGGCAAATGCCGAGGAGCACCCTAAAAATTACGCCTAGAACATTTTCTTCCTTAAAATATCCTATCCCAATTTGTCATTGTATCTCATGTATCATCAGTATCCACCGCCTAAACACTATTTTTTAAAAAATCGATAACTTTTTTTAAAATTTACTTTACGCACAAGAGTATAATGAGACAAAGCGAAAATCTAAGATACAGGATTGAAAGTGTGTGGAATGTACTTTCGAACGAGGCTACCAGAGCAGAGTACGTGAGCAGAGCTGCCAGAAAGTACAGTCGGTGAAGGACAGTGGGTCACGAAGAGTGAACAACGTGCAGAAAGCCACACACAACTAGGGAAGCACTGGGTGCGCGTGCCCTGCTCTATCGAACAGTGGCGAGGTGGACGGGCATTCAAACGGGGCTGTATGTCTACTAACGATCTGCCGCGCAGTGGGTGACCTTTGTCCATACAGGTGATGATGGTGGAACAATGCTTACGCGATAAGTGCTGAATACTCATGGAACAAGAAGAGCTAACAGGAATTCCGGCAAAATCAGTGCACCGGATTTTATGGAAGAACCTCAACGTGCAAAAAATGTGTGCAAAGTGTAAATATAAACATGAATAAAATGAGTCACTCAATGGACTCGTTATGAAACATGCGACATCAATCTGGCGAGATCTCAGGAAGAAGGGGAATCCTTGTTGAATCGCATCCTTACAATTGATAAAACATGAGCAAGGACGCATGAATCAGAACGTGAATGCCATTACCCTGGGTCACCACTCAAACACTAGTTTCGCCAAATTTCATTCTGGCGTATGACAGTTAGGGTACACTTGTGTGCCATCCAGTGCGTGAGGGGACTATGCCCAGTATTACGAGTCTTTTTTTGGTGTCACAATTGCGCCAGGCCATACGCATAAAACTTCCAGATCATTTGAACAACGCTGTTATATCCACGATAATAGGACAGATCAAGCCGACAGTATCAAGGGCATGGGAAGTTCATCCACACCCCCATATTCGCTCGATCTCATCCCCAAAGTGAAGCAGCCGTTGTGTGGAAAAAGTTTTACTGGTAAAGCGGACATTTTGACAGCATTTCGACGCCAGTTATCTCACGTTAGCAGCAGCGCCTTGTCAATGTACTTCGAAGACTGCAAAACACCATGGATTATCTGGGAGACCGTCCTGTGATGGATTTGCAACTCTCTGTAAATAGTTGAGTGTAACTTTTGCTCATGCCATAATAAACTAATGTTGTGCGTTTGCCCGTTTTTTACTTTTTCTCTACGAGGGCAGCCTTCCTTTGGTGGCACCAGTAAATGTCATATACTTTCAATCTTACATTTTTCGTGTTGTCCTTGTTCGCGGAAAAAAATATTGGGCATGACATACAACTCGTATATAAATACTTTTCTTTTAATGTAAACAGACTCAGGATTCTGGTTTGAAATTGAGCAGTATGCATTTTTTCTTGGCTATAACTTATTTATTTTTTTATAAGAAGTTTCAGCAACAGCCCCATCTCATGTAATGGTGACGTTAGAAAATTCGCAGCCTTCCGGCGTTTAGTAACAATAATAGCGAACGCCAAGTTGTCACTGTATTACCGGCAGCTGCGTTCTCTGAAGCTGGATAAAAAAATTACATCAACTTCTAAAACACAGGATGCTTTAATTCAAACCCGTGCCGTGCTACAACGCAAACTTTTCGCATTTCCATATTTACAAGCTCAACTTGTGTACTTTCAAGGACACTCGAAAGTTTTCTTCGCGCTCGTCTGTTGTAGTAAAGGAAGATCCCTTCCCATCATCCTCATAATTTACATTCCAGCTTACCCCTTCCCACCCCCCTCCCAAAAATGAGGGGGAGGAAGGACTAGTGACGGAAATTTGCCTAGATGATAATACTGAAACCCAAGGGTTTAAAATGCTTTTACATGTACAAAAAACTTGAGAAGAATGGCATAGCTGTTAGGCTTGAGGTGTAAGTCCGTTGTCATTATACCAGCATGTCTGCTCAAAGCGAAGCTTGACCACTGTCTCTGGTTGACGCATATAGTGATACCTTTCGCAGTTTTTAAATATTTTCCCCCAGGAAGCTCCGCGTTAAATTTTATGACAGAATGAAGATAAAACCTATGAAAACAACATCGATATGGTACTTAATTAGTGTAGTCCGTTTTGTTGTATAATGGAGCAAACACGTATAATAATTTGCACAGTAATGTTCCTATCCTTCCGTCCTCTAGCCCAGAACAAAAGTTTGTCCATACTTCACTATTAATTTCAAACAAAGTTTATAAAGTTGTTAAATGAAAAAAAAAAAATGCTGTTAGAACTAACGAAAAAATATATTAAACTTTACACGAAAATAAATGGTATAACAAATCCATTTAAATGTAAATTACAAAATTACTCATATTAATGTAGCAAAACATCAAATTATTTAAACATTATTAAATAAAAGTATTAAAGCTTATGAAGCGTTGCATGGTGAATGATTTTGAACTGAGGGCACAAAGGAAAAGAGTTGGAAATAGCTGTAATCCCTAGTTACATTATGAATTATCAAGTTTTCTCCTGCGGATATTCACCTTGGTGCTAAAGCGACCTTGCGCTGGACTTACTTTGTTGTTCTTAGAATGCAAAGCGGTGCAGTTTTCTTGGAATCGGAAACCAGAAGAGACAAACGAGGGGATTTGACCCGAGTCCAGCCAGCATTTTTGTTCCCCGCGTACTTAAACTTAATACTTGCGTTTAAGGAACGTAACTAACCTTCTAGAACCAGAAAAAAAGAGCCCCGAAGGCCGCCTGTTCGACTACACTGCCAGTAAAGTAAGCGGAAACGGACAAATAAGCGTTTAATTTTTTTTAAATAAACAAGCATTTATTTATGTAAATAATAAAAATGGCTGTTCGTGATAAAGCTGAATGTAATGCGATTATCTTTTCCGCAGCTCGTAGTTGTAAAATCTAGTTTAACATTTTATTTACGTCATCTTCTGTAGCCATTGTTTGTGGTGCGATGCCAAGTGGAAGATGACGTCACCTCTGCGGTGAACCTGCTGTCTTGGTGTTTTCGTTCACATTGGAGCAGTCAATACATATTCCGTTGCATACTTACAGCTTGGCAAACCTAATAAAGCTGTGAAAGATGTACATTGAAAGTCTGCCGGGGAGAGTATGTAAGCGACTAGATAAAGCAAAATCACCAAAGATGAAATTAAAGGTAGAGCGCTTGGCGCCGGGCTAAATACCAGCTGATGGTGAAATCCACAATTCATATGAGTCAATACGGTGTGCTAGGGTACTTTGTGTAAAAGCATGGGAAAGTATTTAGTTATTTACTTTTATCATCAAGTAGGTGACCATTCTTCATCGGCTCGCAGGGATTAGGCGTAAGGTCTTGTCCGGGTCCTGACAAACTATCTGAAACTTTGGAATATTGTAACAGCACTTGAAGAGCAATGTACTATGCTTAGGTGTTACTAGAACTTGTAGCTGCGCGACTAGCTATTATATTACACGAAAACAAGACTACAAAGAACACAAGCGTTTGTAAGGCTCTGAAATAATTGTTCAAAAATTGTATTACTAAATTGTTACATTTCTGTTTTTTGAAAATGGCTTTAAACTCCTGATAAGCATAAGGTATTAGGCGAGCAAAGCTGCTGTGGGGCAACTTCTCGATCTTTTGAAATGAACATGCGAGCACTAGGAGTCTGATAATCCTTACAGCGTCAGAATTGTTTACCTTCTTGCACGTGTTGTGGAATATAAGGTTCATAGGGTTTAACGTTTATAATAAGTGACATTGTGAAGCATACGGCTGAAATATCAGCTTTGTACACGAATTCTTGCTCACTCAGGTGGTTTTGCTGAATTTGTATTATTTCATCATATTTGTATATATAAATTGAAGTGAGAAAAACCTTGTACATGGTTTGCCCAAATGAAAGAGATACTTTTTATGCTTTATTGCTTGGAATAAATGAACACACAAGAAGTAAGAGGGACATATATCCATTAGATATAGGCACCTTGTCTGTTCAAACGTGTCCTAGCCCATCACAAGATTATATGCATACCGTGATCAAAGAATGTTCGTGGTTGACTGAAGAACAAATTTTCAAAGAAACGTTCTCCCCTCTGCGTGGTAACGCAGCAGACTCTCCATACAAGCACCTATTTCCTCAGCCTTCTGCTCCTCGGAAAGATGTGTGGTATCCCAGCCGTAGGTGATGAAGGTGTGAACAGTTTCTTTGGTGATGATTTGACGACTCTACAAGGTTGTCTACAGCTGCAGTTGATACCTCGGTGATGGTTAAATGAGCTTGACCATGTCCGTCACGAAATTCAACATCTGAACATTGTGCTTCGTGACAGACAGGCATTCCCATACACATTGCTCATACGGGGATAAGTCCATAAGTTTACGGCCTTCACAAAACCCTTATCTGGTGTCATACCTTAAAGTAAATAATTGCAGCTGTAACTTCCGCTCAGCTCTGTTCAGTTCAGATATAGTTGCATAAAGAAGGCTATGTGTAGAACACTTTGACATGCTCAAAATGGAGTATCGACCTGTTATTAGGTTCTTCACAAAAGAAGAACTTACTACAAGAAATTAAACAGCGATTGGACAGTGCATATGGGGAAGCACCTCCCCCCCCCCCCCCTCATTTCCACCGTAAAAGAATATGCCACACATTTTCGAATGGGTCGAGAAAGCATGGAAGACGAAGAACCCTTGGAGCTCACTCGTGAAAACATCGCTCTTGTGGAAGGGGAAATTATGGAAGACCGGCGGCTCAAAGTTACAGAAATAGTAGTAAGGTTGGGCCTTTCTAAAACAACAGTCCTTGGAATTATTCATCAACATTTAAACATGAATAAGGTTAGTCCAAGATGCGTGCCTAGATTTCTTTCCTCTGTCCAAAAGCAGCAACGAGTCATCTGTTGTTAGGCGTTTTTGGAGCTCTGCCGTGGCAACGAGAGAGAAGTTCTGCAAATCATTGTTACAGGAGATGAAACTATGGTCCTCTACAACGATTTCTTGTCCAAAGGAGAATCAATGGAGTGGCGTAAACCACACGAAGTACCGCTTCTAAAGGCCAAGGTCACTCAGTTTTATTTTTCTTCTTCAAAATCATGTTAAATCCCCGTTTTTGCTACTGAGGCATCAACATATTGGGGATTTTTTAAGGAAGGACACTTTCAGGCCTAAGTTTAGGGTACCTCCCCAGCATTTGCCATTTATGAGAAATGAGGAAAACCTGGAAAAAACCTCGGTAAGGGAGGACAGTCCTTACGGGATTCGAACCCCAGACATTCGCTCACGAGTAACACCATGCGCCGTCAGACCATATCATTTTGCTTTCTTACATACAACGCCACCTACTAGAGCAAACCTTAACTTGTGCTAAGCTATGACGCTACGGCAAAAGTTTCATTTGGGTAACGTTATACAAATAACGCGCTAGATCAAGTGGGTGAGTTTCACCTGTTTGGATTGTAACAACTATTTGCCGAAAGATAACATTTTTATAAAGTAATGACAATCCACTGAAAAATTTACATAAGGAGATCTCAACATTTGCCATTATAGGACATTAACAGGACAAACAATGTAGAAATCAGACTTTTTTATGTATGTCCTTGGCTAACTGCTCATTAAAGAAGATAAATGCAGTTGTAAAACTAGAAATGCATTGTATTCAAATAGCGTATCAGACACTGTAGAAACATTTTTATATAAGCATTTCTTTCATTTGGTTCTAATATACCGAAAATGTACTTTAGAGTAGTAATTATTATAAATACCAGAGTATAGTAGAACAAATTTAGAAAGTAAAATAATATAGTTCTCTTACCTTTCTCTCAAAGAGCGTACATTCAGAAAGGATAAGATTTCTCTACTCATTGCATAAGTTGCTTAGGTTAATGCATCAGAAATTCAAGTGGAATAAATAAGTTTCGAATGCAGTATAAGAAGAGATGAAGAAAAGGCATTGCAGGCTTATTCAGAGGATAAATCTATTTCATTTTCTTCATAAAGAAAATGGGAAATATTTATAAATACTAAAACAACATAGGAGTGGCAACTTTTTAGCCAGCATATCTGCTCCTTTGATAATTGTGGCTACATATCTAGAGCTTTATTTTCCGTGCGAACGTATTTTCCTTTACGAAACGTACGTTTCATTTGCGCCGCGGCCCGTTTCTCGTACTGAACACGGAAAGGGCAGCGTGGCCCGCGTGCCGTCAGTTTGAAATACTTGCATTTCGCCGTCATGAGCTACGAACGCAGTATTTATACGTAGCACTTTTCGGTTTTTTTGTTGTGGTAAATTTATTTGCATGTTATTTTGTTTAATATAAATATGAAGTTATTATATTCAGAACTGAATTCAAAATAGTCGATCAGAAAATTGAAAGAAGTGGCCAGTTAAATACTTCTGGTTTTCCTAAATTTCACTTCTTACACTCCTTATGAAGCGTTGACAGGGAGTGTTTAAGCACCTGACGTTGACAGCTGTAATTGTTTGAAAAACTATTGCTAAATCAGGGTATTACGCAAATCACTATTTTCATTAACTGTGTGAGCGTTGTTTGTTAATACAAGTGTGCTCTGGAACAGTGAAACCAACTACAAAGCTCTGGTTTGTACAAACATTATTTCAGATGACAGTGAAATGTCTCTGCTGTGGTTAACAAAGGAAAGCTGTTTCTACAGGTATTTTAAAAGAAAGTTTTCCAGTTTCTGATGATTTTTTTTTCTCGATGTTTCAGGTAAGAGAGAATTGGTGAGAGAAGTGAGACGATTGGATAAAGGTAGGGAGATCAAAAGTGATAAAACACTTGCATACTAACCACGGGCCCGTTCGATCGTTGGTTTATTGAAAATTTTGTGTCTACTTGATTATTAGCAAAATCATTGAAACAGATAATTGCAGCGGAAGTTAATAAAGCGAGTTTCGCTCCACTGCATCGAACAAAACCTATGACTATGATGTGTATTAACCGGCTTTTCTTTCTAAAGAGCAACGGGCATGCGTTACTTTACCTAGCCATCCTTAAATAACTGGAAGCAAGTAAAACGGGAGGGGGGGGGGGAAATTCAAGCGCACGTATGTACAATTATATATATATATATATATTAAATGCCCGTTTTAACTACTGAGGCATCACAGGCGATGGACAGTGATGATACATAAAATGAAATGACATATTGGGAAAGGATTTTTTTTTTAATTAAAGAAACGTTCCAGGCCTAAGTATAGGGTACCTCCCTGGCACTTGCCGTAATGAGGACTGAGGAAAACCTGGAAAAAAAAAAAAAACTCAAGATAGGAGGGCCCTGATGGGAATCGAACCCCAAACTTTTGTGCCTTAACAACCGCGGCCACCCGTGTCAGTGTGTACAATAACTGAGAACCCAATCACTAGTTTATTATAAAGGTAGGTACAGCTATAGTAGATCGGGTTACAATTACCATATTACTGTGCAATTTGGTTGGAGAAACAAAATTTTATTGCGAAATTCCCGATTGCTAACAATGAACGCTTTGTTCTCCGCAAAGAATACTTTTCTATGTTTATTAGCTACAGAGATATAATAAGCTGAAATAATAATTAGTATAACGCTTGGTACCCTCTTTGAGTTTGCTGCTCTAATATTGTATTTAATGAGAAAATGTGCTTATATAGTTTTTCAAAAGGAAGAAGTAGCTTTAAATTGCTTATTATCTTCCACAGAAATTTTAAAATTTATGACAACGATGGTATTTCAGAATAATGTTGGAACTAATTTTTTTCAAAACAAGCAAAAGTCTATATTATTAATTTCTTTTCGTGGAATTATCTGTGCAAGCTTGCACCAGGCTTGTTCTGTTATTGCTATTGTGAATGCAGCTTTGGCGGTTATGTACCTGAAATTGTGAAATAGCTGGCTCATATAATTTGAGTTAACTCGGTAACTCGGTTAACTCGATTATTTATTGATCCTGCAGAAATGAAGGGATCAAACATATGACAATTGACGATTTAAGGACTTCACCTCACAAGCTGTGGCAGATATTCAAGAACAGAACCCACATCTTCTGCGTGTGTCGCAAGTACAAAAACAAAATGGTGGATGCATACAACATACAGCAGGGATTCCCAACCTATTGTACGTGAGCTAGCAAATGAGATAAATAACATTTGTTTTACAAACAACAAATATTTGACAGTTTTACTATAACTAAACGGAAACAATAGATTTTACATTATCATAAAAATGTGTGTGATATTTTACAAAAATAATACGGAAGTTCAATTTTAATCTTACAACAATGACATAGCGCACTCGAATATAATTTATCATACAACAATTGAATGCTTTTTGTCTTTTGTTTAACTGGAGACGCATTTACAGTTAAGAAATGTTGAAGGTGATATTTTATTAGTTAAATTTCCAGATATATATGCATTTTGTACCATATTCGGAAGTAAACCGGGATATATATATATATATATATCCCGGTATATATAAGTAGTAAATTAAAGGACTCTACTCGAAAAGCTCAATGGAAGAAATAAATGTAAGAGGTGTAAATAATTCCACTCTGTCAGAAACCAATGCCTCTAATGCTAAGCATCCAGCAGAGTAAATCGTTGTGCAAGGAAACAACAAAAACCCCGCACACAAGCAATACGTAAGTACAATGTAAGCTGTTTATCATATGGTTTCACATATTGGAGTTGAAGAGGAAATCATCTCGATGCCGCAGCGTGTAATTTGTCATGAAACAGTTTTAAATCATTCTAGGAAACCTTCCCTTCTAAAATGTCATTTTGACACCAAGCATGGCGCTTTGGAACACACACCGCTGGAATATTTTCAGAGAACACTATCAGAATTGTCATCAAGGAAAAAACAAATAACTTCATTTGCAAGACCTAACCTGAAGGCTCTGGATGCATCAGTTTGAGTGGCTAAGACGGGAAAATCTCACACGATCGGAGAGCTATTAATATTACCGTTAAAATAATGTTGGGTGACAAGGCAGTTTGTGAATACTTATCTTTGTGAATATGGCTTTTCTTCTCTAATTTATATAAAAACAAGTACAGAAATAAGTTGAGTTTTGAAACCGGTTTAAGACTAAAATTAAATTGAAACTAAACATTAAAGAACTGGTTTAACTAAACAAACACAACCTTCGCACTGTAAAAAAAGTGAGAGTCAGAAATAAGTTAAATTTGTAAAGGTAATTACTTTTACTGATTGTAAATGTGCACTGTATTTTAATTTTAACAGCATTAATTTTAAGACATTTCATAGAAAAATCCATTGAATACGAATAGATTGAACAGAATAAATATGTAATTCTAAATACTGCATATAAGATATAAATAAATCACTAGAATTGTAGAGAAATTCTTATTTCTACCCTTATACCACAAAATTACATAAAATTTGTTTAATGGTACATCTAATATCCTACGTTAAATGTAATGGTACGTCACTGGAAAAGGTTGAGAACACCTGGCATATAGGATGAAGTTATAGCAGTGGGTGGTAATGCAATAAAAGCCCCCCTCCCCTTTTGTGACAACCAGTGCCAGGAAAGTGTAACAAGTGTAGAAAACCTTCACATCTTTTCAAAGTTTTCTCAGTGTAACTGCATTTTACATTTATCAAATACGCCAATACTGGCTACAGTTTTTAGCACTACACTCTGAAGAATTATAAGGAATGTAAACTATAAGAAGTTAAGAATTTTCATATAAGAAATCACAAATCCATCGCCGAATAAATAAATATACGACATTTACTAGAGAACGTTCTTCTCTTCTCAACTATGAATTACCTGCAGACTTTAGCGGGATTCATAAACAATTTAGGCAAACTTGAAAACTTTAATTAAATTGCAATAGTGCTGGGCTGATTGTGGTTCAGAACGCGAACGTACTAAATGAAGATCTGACCAGAAAGGCTGTTCTATGAAAATAGGCAGCTTTACGCCCCTCACCGCTCTGCTACCATATTCAAATTACATCCCATCCTGCAAACTTAGACTGCAGGGCTGTGCTTTCTCTTTGCTAAGGCAATTCACATGCTGGATGAACATCGTCATTCCGGACCACGCATGCAGCAAAATTGCGCTCGAGTTACTTGGCGTTGTAGTAGTGCGTTCTTCAAGGCAAAGCTTTGTGTGTTGATTTGTTCATGGATATTGTTGAATGGTCCAGTTTAGGTATTCTGTTGGAATGTGTACCTGACGTTCAAAGACGATTTCGAACCGCCCAGCTATTATTCATGATGCGAATAAATGTCGGAAAGTAAGGAATGTTAAAAACAAAAAGGTGATGTCGAAAACTGTAGTGTGTTGCGTATCGGCATGTAACTTAACATAAAGTATTAGCTTTCTCGTAACAGAAGGGTGCTCAAGTCATATCTTGATAAAGAATGGTGTTTAATTAATAGAACTTTTCAAAAGAAATGCTTAAAGTTCATACAGAGAGACAAGTTATTTAACAGGCTGGAAAAATCACAGAAAGAATGCCGGTTTTGTGCTGCAGTTGCATTTGTTTCTTGAAAGAAATGTATTACAAGAACAGTGCTTCGGTGTATATACACAAGGTTCATTAAAATTTTAACCAGGACTATTCGGTCTTAGTAGTGTAGTAGTAACAACCATACTTCCCTCCTTAACTCAAGATCGTGGGTTCAATCCCGGCCGGGGTCGATAAATTTTTTTGGGCGTAAACATCTTAAGTATGACTTCCTTCGGAAGAAAAGTAAAGCCGTGGGTCCCGTTACGTAGATTTACGGCATGTAAAAGAACTTAGAGCCTAAATAACGGCCGACGACCTGCGATGTTAAAGAGCGTTCATAAATATGCCAAATCAACAAACATGAGCTAGGAAACAATGGTGAGAGGGGCGAGGACATAGTGGTAGTTAGGTAGGGATGTATGGAGGGACTGATTGTTTCCTCGCCCATTGCGCTATGTCTGAGCAAGAGTTTGCGTCATTTTTGCGCAGCGGATCATCGTCCGTTTTCTCACCAAAGGAGGAGTCAAACCGACAAGGTTTTGTCCAGGCTTCGGGCACAGTTTGGAGAAGCTACACTCTCACGAACCCAAGTGTTTGACTGACACAAAGTTCCTCATCGGTCGTGATGCAGTGTAAAACGAAACCCACCGACAAGCGTCAATCACGACAACATTCAGGCTCTTTGTGGAAGGTTATCGAGCTTGATTGTGCTCCAAATCGCTTCAGAGAAGGGGCATACGTTGTGGAAGTGTCGGCGAGATGGGTCCCATGTCTTGTCACTAATGAGCAGTGAAAGGACATCAGTCAGATACTTCTGACTCGGAAGATAAGAAAAGGGAATTGTAATACTTTATGACACCTGGGTACACCACTACGCTTTCTTTTTTAAATGTTTAACGCCCGTTTTTACTACTGAGGCAGACACTGATTTTGCACGGAATGAAATGATATATTGGGAAAGGTTGTTTTCCAGGAAGGAAACGTTCCACGCCTAAGTTTAGAGCACCTCCCCGGCATTTGCCATTTGTGAGGACTCAGGAAAACCTGGAAAAAACCTCAGTCAGGGATGGTGGTCCTGGCGGGATTCGAACCCCAGACCTCCCGCTCACGAGCCCGCGCCTGAACGACATCGGCTACCCTTGGGGGTCACTACGTCCCCGCAAACGAGAGCTAAAATGAAGAGAAGCGGGAAAGGTGCTCCGGTCAAGGCCAAAACTCGCCTGTCAGCCGGAAAAGTTCTTCTGTCCGGGTTTTAAGACTTGACACGTTTCTCATCGATTTTCTTCACGAATGAAGAACTGTAGATGCCGCTTATTACTGCAATCTGTTGAACTACGAAAGAGCCACGTATAGCAACAAAAGAGATGTGCAAACAATTCGGGATGTCCTGCTTTTCCATGACAACGCGAAGTCATAAGCCGGAACCAATTAAGGAAATTTCACTGAACACCCTGCGTACAGTCCCAGTTTATCTCCTGTGATTAACACATGTTCGGGTACTGAAGGAGGCATTGGGAGCACTCAGTACTGTTCTCTCCCTCTTCTTAAGATTACTCCGGTCTCGAGAAGACTGGATGGAAAGAATAATACATGAAAAAGTTTGGTTCACCTATGGATCCCGTTTAGGAACACAATCGGGCGCAGGCATAAATGGCCTGTTTCCATGGGCTCATTAATATAATCCTCGGTAAACACTGCCCAGTTTTTCAGGCAGAAGTATTTGCTATCCTGCTTTTAGAGGACTTGAGAAAGGCTAGTAAAGGAATTTTCATCTTCTCAGATATCCAAAGTGCTTTAATAGCACTCTCTTCTGACCAAGTAAAATCTAAACCAGTATAGGAATGCCTAAATGCCGTAACTGCCACGGCATCTTGCAACTCGAAATGCGATCGGCGCCGGGGCATCGGTGTGTCAGTGGTGGCAAAAACATGATTGGGGAAAAATAGCCATCTTAGCTGGCAAACCTACCCTGGACATAAACAAGCTAGTAAATTGGTCCAACCAACACTCTTACCTAAAATTGGATAGGAGAGGAATAAGGAAAATATTTGCATTAATTACTGAACATGGTCGATTCAGAAAACATCTACGTAAAATGGGGCTCAGCAAAAAAGAACGCATTTGTAGAATGTGCAATTAAGATTCGGAGACCGCCTCGAATATCCTATTTGAGTGCCAATTCCTGGTAAGAAATCACCAGGAAAGTTCTAGGAACGAAGATATGGCAACTTGTGAAACAGTGAAAGCGTTTCTTCCTATGGTATTGCACAATAAGCCTTTTAAGCTGGCGTGCGGAAGGTTGATAAAAGTCCAATAAAAGCTTCTGTTATCTTATCTCTTATCAATGTTAGCAATTCACAAATCATGCTGACCTGCTAAACTCGGCTTTAGGGCACAAATGAAATATACATGAGCAGCTACCTATTTGACGGGTTGAAAACAATCTTAGGAAGAAAAGGACCACTGATGCTCAATACAGCGCATGCTAGACAGAAGTAAATAATGAATGATTGCGTGAGGAGTAAGCAAGGCACAATGCAGAATGACGAAAGAGACGCCCCAGTGTTTTGGAAAAGGTATTACATACAAATATGTATGCAAGTAGAGCATTGCTGCTGCGGAATGAGATGAAGATGAAAATGATCTTGCCGTACGAGGCAATAAATTCTTCTAGATGTAGGTGAACCTTTTATTCGGAAAATATATAAAGAAATAAGCACAAAGCAAATACACCTCTCGTAAAAGCAAATGCTGAGGACAGAATTGCCCGCATAATTTGTTATTCCGGTAAAAGAAGCAGCATGTATATGCAAGGGTATTCTCTATCAATAACTCAATATCCGGAGCTGCCTGCGTTCGATAAATAATTACTTTACTAGTTGAGCAGCGTTGACGTTCTCTGTAGTAAAAAGAAGAAAAATTGGCGAGCGGAACGAATTTTTGAGGAAGCCGAAAGCAACTGGGAAGGACTGAGAATGGAAGTAGAGAAAGAAGCAATTCATTTGCCAGAAAGGGGCGGGGGGAAATTGAAAGAAAAAAGTGGGCGGGGCGGAGGAAATATGATTTGATTTTGTCTTTGTGAAAAGTGCGCTAGAAGGACAGAAATCTTGTTTCCACTCGAGGTGCAGGACAGAAGTGCTGGAGAATTGTTTCATAACATTCCACGTCAAGTTTTCTGGAACATGGGCGATAATAGATTTCTTCCCGGAAAGGTTGTATATTGAATCTTCTGTACAAGAAAATGAGATTTCATTCTCCATTTAACGATGTTACGTGAATGTAAGGCGTTGTAGTGATTACTGTTGTGATCTGCTACATTGGCTTTTTACTCCATTAATAGGCCTGCAGAAGTCTTCCATTCTACGAATCGTGCACTTTAGAATTAGGTTTGCAGACGTGTTTCCAGCTCAACAGAGGTTTGATCAACGCGAAGTTGAAATTGTTCATAATTCCTTGGTTCGGACCGTTGCTGGGCGTGCTAAGTTTGTTCATCTGGAACTTGATGTCGTTCGAATTGTAATAAATGAAAATGTGAGTGCATCCAACATTTTGATGTGCAACAAAGTAACTCTGCTCGCAATGTGCACCATCCTCGATCAATGTTTGACCGTGTTCAAAGCGTTTTTTCGGTGCATCGACAATGATCAAAGTTAAATGAGATAGTTGATCGGTACTAGTTCGATCAATTCCGTTGATTGCGGTCAGGTTACACAATATAGCAGCCCGTTTCGATTTTCTTGAAGGTGTTGAGAGGGTTATAATACACCTGGAGTACTTAAATCGGGACCGGCACGACTATTATGAAGACTATGGGAACAAGGAATTTGAAGAAAGATTCCGGCTATCAAAGGATGCAGTGTGGTGGCTGGTAAATGAAATGGCTGAGAGGTTAGAGTTTCCTATTAACCTCAATCACCCTCTTCCATTCATGAATGTAGTTTTACACTCTGTGACTCACGCTGTTTTAACAAAAAAATTATTTGTTTATTTGGTAATTAAAACTCGCATGATATAATGCTGAAATGCATGGCTAAATCATTCCATGCTTCTTTTCCTTTAAAGAACATGAATTCGTCTTTCTATTTTCCAGTTTATTGAAATATCACATAGCTTTTTCCAACGGAATGTCTGTCTCGTGCTGAGAAAAATGTTGAGACCTTTATTTGTTTACGTACATATGGTAGTCAAACACAAAACAGAACCAAAGCGATATAGATAAAAATATTGTAATTGCGCTAAAACCTCTTTGGGATAGAGTTTGCTGCTTTCCTTTGAGTAATTACCGTAGAATAGCGATCGTTCAACAACTTAGCGCCCGGTCAGCTGATGGTGGTTCGTTGAACAAGAATCTATCGCTACTACAATTTCAGCGCGGTCAAAGTTTGATCACATTTGAGTAACCCTCGATTAGCACGGATTTGATGGAGAATGGTGCTCATGGCCATAAAGGTTAACCTGCGCCTCTCCTTCGATGCTGGGGTTACAGACGGATCACCTTGTTGATAATCGGAGGAACCGGTATAGTACACAGTTTTTATGTGCAGCGCCAATCAACATGTCTCCTTGGCCAATGTAACAACGAAAGTACGTCATTCTATAAGTTTGCTTGATACGTTCTATGATGCTAGTCGATTTTATCGTGTGTTCTGAAAGTATATGTATCATAGTAAGGTTAACAGTAACATTGCGAACATTTGGTCAAAAAATGGAGGGGGTGAAAGAAACGCTGCAAATTGCGATACTGACAGGGAGGCTTTGAACCGCCGATGGTAGCAAGATATTATCAGTTGTATTGGTACTAAAATGGGTCGTTAGCTATAGTGAGTAATTCATATAATTATGTTAGCCAGTAATCTGTGATAGGATATATTTTTATTTAAATGTTTAAGTGTAAAGTGTCGATCGGAGAACTTCGGAAACGCTCGTAAACGCTGTATCGACAATGCGCATGAATCTACTGGCACATTGCAGTGGCTGTTACACTCGAGCATCTGGAAAGAGATCATAGGGTAGAGCAGCAGTGGCCGAGCGGTTTAGAAGGGTTCAAATCCCACACTTAACATTTTATTTAATTTTTTATTATTGGATTTATAATTGTATATGTAGAACATCATGTTGCCTTAACATATTAAACGTAATCGTTTGAGTTTTATGACACGGTCTATGCACATACAAAAACGTAATCACAAACTAAAGTATTCTTTACAAATAGCTAAATAAAACACGAACAGAAACTTTTATCTTTTAAAATGAAAACATACAGAAATGAACAAAAATTAGGTGTGTGAACCCTCAGCATGAAGCACGCTCTGCCAGAGCTAATGGAACACGCATACTAGACAGCGTCTTTAGTGACGCCATGTAACAGCTGCTGCAGTGTCTACACAGCCTTGTTGGTTACCTTGTAAACTATGCGATGTAACATGTAGGACTTAGAAGAATTTTGCGTTCAAGAGATGACTCATTTCTTTTCGTCAAAGGGATCATCTGCATGTATATTGTGTTAGAGACCTTTGTAAAAATAAGCAAGGGGAAGTTAAGTGTTTATTAAAAGAAACAACCCATTTAAGAAAAGCATTAGCAGGAAGAATGCATAAAAGTACAAAATGCATAAGAGAGCTAAACCAAAAGTTGCTTTGTAAATATTATCTTTTGCAAGGCAACATATAGAACATGAGGTTTCAAAACCTCGGGTATTTCTTTGTAATATAAAAGATTTTGCCCTCGCTACTATAATACAGTAACGTTATCCCCTTTTTTATTTATTTTATTTATTTTTTATTTATTTATTTGTTTTTTTTTTTATTTACGGACGCTCTTTAACATCTCAGATCATCAGCGTCCCATTCTATTCAGGGCGTGAAACGGCCGATAAATTTTGCTCAGAGGCCTCTTTACAGGCTTGAGGTTCATTTTCATGCCGTAAATGTACGACACGGGGCCCACGGCTTTATATCCCTCCCAAAAGAAGCCATACTTAAGATTTTACGCCCGAAAAAAATCCATCGATCCTGAACGTTATCCAATGTAATTTAAAATAGAGTATGCTAAATTATTTGAAGTCATGCAAGATGCCCCGTAGCATGTGGGCAATAAAAAGGATGCATCGTGGCGTTACAACATTATGAAATTCTTGGATGCGAATCCTGTACGCTTGGGTTAAACAGCCAATAAGCACTTAAATGTTTATAGGGCGAAAGCTTAGTCGCGCCTGTATCACTTGTTTACGAAGCCACTAGAATAGAGGAATATTTCGGAAAGCAAAGAGATATTCTGAGATGCACATGGGAGTTTCTAGGAGACGCACACGAGGATCCTAGGAGAGAACAAAAGACGATAACGAGGAAGGAAGACGCGACAAGGAAGCTACTATGCTCGTGGGAGAATTTCGGGACTTAATGCGGTGACGCTACTGCTATTAATTAGTGATGGAATGTGTATATTATTGAGTACTGCTTGCGAAACGGCGGTACGCGTGCATAATTCGATATTGCAACTGTAAATATCGGTTGCAGATTGCTTTGAAACCTGCTTCAGTTGCGAGTCACTGAATGTATGTACATAGCAACAATAAATAACGTCAAACCACCTACGCTACCGTCATCCAAAAATACAATCAGATCTGAACGTTAACAATCAATTTTCCTCTGCTACCAACACACACAAGGAGGCTAGCGTATGTTGAATGCGAGGTGCTTCACAGAATCGTTCACGAAGCGAGCATATAGTTTCATTACTTTAAGGATGTTTTCCCTCTTATTTTGTTGAAATAACCAAACACAGTACTCAAAATAAATTCATTACCAACACCATGTACTAACAACCGTTATTGTTGGTTGACTGAGGTATTCTTTACCAAAGAAATGGTTAATGAAATAATAAACTGTTGTAGTTTTCTGGACTTATTTATTTGTATGATTTTTCCTCTGCTGCTCTGCTCTCTACCATAGCAGAAAATGGATTTAAAAACGGGGATTCAGTTTGGTCGCGGAGGAAGTAAAGAATCTTCGTACAAGTGATTGCGTTTTTAAATTCCGTGTAATAACTTTGTCTAAATGCAATATACGCAGCGTCTCCCCAATATTTTAAAGTAGTTTTATGTTTTGCAGTAAATGACATGCATATAATAGCTTTTTATATAGCAAAATTATAAACAATCTTCGTTATTTACAATGTTGAATATAATGCTACATTATGAGGTACTCTAGTTGCATAAAATTATCATAGTAACAACTGCAACAATAAATTGTTTTATTGCTAAAATTCGATAGTTACATATTTGTTACGATAATATTAAGGAACAATTTATGCATTAGTGAAAAACGGAATCAATTTATTTGGTAGCTAATATAAACTTTATTATTTACTTAATTGTCTTCGTTCTGAAATACCTTGATATATCAGCACTAAAGTTTCTGAAATATCCTTAAAACTTTTACTGTTTATTCAATTGAATCTGAAGTTTGTTTTTCTGAAAAATATCAATATTTTCTCGGTATTAGTAATAAACCAGCGTTTTCGTCTTGGACTGAAATTGTTACGGTAACACCATCTTTGTTAACAATAACAATTAACAAGCAATCTCCGTCGATTCTGTAATTAATTTATATGGTTTATTTACGGGCTATGTTTAACATCTCAGATCATCAGCGACCAATTCAATTCAGGGGTGAAACAACCGGTAAATTTTGCTCAGAGGCCTCATCAAAATATGCTGTTAACCGAAATGGCCAAAATTTGCCAGCTAAGCAAACTGGGAGGATGCCTGGTGTTGGTTGATCTTTCAGTGTTATATTGGGATGCCAGGACAGTATTTCAGGCTGGAAACTATCCGGCAGTCGATTTTTAACGACCCTCCTCTCTGGCAGGTGCGTGTTTGATGGTAGCGCACGATATCTCGATATCAGGGGAAGTTAAAATCCCGCTTCTTGGAAACACGATGTGTGCTCCAAAATAGAACCGCCCATTGCCTACCATTGGTGTGTATAATGTATGTTTTCGTGACCGACATTAATTCAGATTACATAAGACCTCAACATGTTTGCGATGTTCGGCTCGCTATTTCATATTCAGGAGGCCATGGTAATGTGATGGTGCGCCTTTGAGTAGAAAGAACTTCGTGAAAAGTAGGGCGATAGGTAATTAATGGTGTATGCTTGTAAATTGATCCCTTAACTCTAAGCTGTTTCTTTAATCTTTTTTCCTCTTGTTTGTTCCACCCTTTTTCTCTCTCTCCGCCCTATTCCACTTTTTCTCTCTCCCCCACTCTTTTTGATCTCCTCTGGCTCTCTTCCTTATTCTTTCACCTGTTTTTCTACCCTGCTGTTTTCGTCTTCCATTTTTAATCATTCCATCCTACCCATCTTTTGCATATTTTCATAATTTCTTATAAGTCTCTTGTACTTTAATTACATAAGTAGGCATTTGTTGTATTGTTCGATTTTTTGTTCCATGCTTCTATGCAAGTTCACAGAGATGTAGACATTTCATATGTGGTCTGCTATCAGTTTTTTTGTTTGTTTGTATGTTCATTTACTGCAGGTCTCAATTTCCCTTAAACTTGTCGGCCCTGTGGTCTAATGGTTAGCCATTCTTTCCTCGTTGACCCAAGATTGTGGATTTAATCCCGACCAGAGTCGATACATTTTTTCGGGCGTAAAATTCCTAAGCATGGCTTCTTTCGGAAGGGAAGTAAAGCTGCGAGTCCCCTGTCGTACATTTACGGCACATAAAAAACCTCGAACCTGAAATAAGAGGCCTCTGAGCAAAATTTCTTGGGTCTTTTTACTCACTGAATTGAATGGGACACTGATGATCTGAAATGTTAAGAGCGTCCGAAAATAAACTAAATAAATGAAAATCCCTTGAACTCATTTAATATGGAGTTCAGAAGCTGTAGTTCAAATATAATAATAATAATAATAATAATAATAATAATAATAATAATAATAATAATAATAATAATAATAATAATAATAAATAAATAAATAATTTATAGCAATAAAAGGAAAAATAAGCAATTTAATGCTGTTGAAATTATATGCATGTGTGTGTGTGTGTGTGTGTAATGTAACAAATTAATAGTAATTATAATAGTACAAAAGGATCACTTGCGATCTCAAGTGTGACTTTTTCTTAGTGTTTTATCCTTTTGTACTATTATAATTATTGTTAATTTGTTACATTGTTAATAGTGTTACTGTATTTTTCTTTTTCTTTTATATTATGTTATATATATATATATAGTTCTCTAGAGATATTAAAAGTTTTCACTGTCAATTTCTTATTGAGACTGAACTTCCAGATTGTGAAAATATATCTACTGCAATACTCGTATATACGCAGAAAACAAGACATACAGGAAAGTGTGTATGTTCTTTTAATTCTGTTTTATTCGAAGTTTAAAATGATAGTGTATACTTCTACGGACGTAATTGATGAAATTACACATAAAAGCTATCCGCACAAAGATAACAATGTGCTTTCATAATGTATAATATATATTTGGGAAGATATGCAGACAGTGAAAATGTTTAAGTGATGAATGCCTTTCTTAACTGTGTTAAGCGTACTTTCACAATGATAAATCCCCTGGCCATCCCTTGACTGACTGATTAAGTCCCTAACATTGTCATTCACAATAGTCGGGGAATGTAAAGACAATACTAGTAGCCTACCTCGAGGCTCTTACGTAGTGTGATGATTGGAGGGAAGTTTGTTTGATTAATGTACTTGAAGGCAAAATAAAGCTTGTATTACGAGTATGTTATAAGCATGTACGGGACAAGCTATGAAAGTTTTTCTCTCTCTGAAACTGAGATTACAGTTGTCAGGTGCTTATGTATTTTATGTTAATGTGATGACACGTGAGGAATGAGAGCAGCAGAGTTCGCTCAGGAAAGCAACATTGTCACGTCTCTGTCATCTCTTTCAATACATGTTTAGTGTTAATAGAGATCGGGTGTGGAAGTGGGAGTAAATAATTAATTCATTGATTAATGAAGTCACTCTGAGATATTCTTAATAATATGAGAAAATGAAATAATCATGGTATATATATGAACGTAACAGTGGCTGGAGTATTGCCAGGTATCTCGAGGCAGTGTTCTGGTGTTTAGAGCAAGCGATTTACAGTTGAAACTCTTGGGGTGGGTTGAGGTTACTAATATTTAGAATTGGAGTTGTAAACGTGTGTTAAATTATTAACTGTAGATATAGTCACCACGTATTCTCATAAATAACCGGATTGCGTTTGAGTGTTATCAAATGCTTTCTTCCTTACCGATAAAGAATCACTGGCCTCTCTAATATATTTTAGCTTCAGCATATACCTAAGAATAGTCAAACTCCATGTGAAATGACTGCGGGAGATTTTTTTCAGTTTATATTGTTTCTTTCTTTGATCTGCTGGTGGTTAACTAGAGTACCATTATATTGCTTGTTATTTTAAATGCACTTCTTACATTCCCGGTTGTGTTGGGAGACTGTTTTGCATTTAGTATTGTATATTGTTGAGAGTGTATCACTAGGTTGCGAGAAGCAGAGTGTGGCTCATACATGCGCGCCATAACTTCAAGCATAATTTGACACTCTTCACACAATCTGGCAGTCTTCTGTAGATGGATGTCCTGCTTCATTTGACCTTGACCCCTATCACATGAGACGCCCACTCTTGTCGAAAGACAGAGGAGCTGCATTTAATTTCCATTTCCTTTATATGTCTCTTTTTCTAACAGCTGTTTGCTTTTCCTCTTAGGAATGATTTCGCTGTAAAAACGTTCACATTTTCTCTCATTTCATGACTTATTCATTTCCATTTGTGCATTTTAATAACTATATAATATTTTTACAACCAAAGATGGAAGAAAATCTGCATTAACATCATATCAGCAGAAGTACTTGAATACAGACGAAGGTAGAGCGCTTTTGATATCACCCAATTTTGCTCGAAAGATTTTTATCTCTCTATATTTGGATTCTCGGTTAGTTTAGACTTTAATGCTATCGTACAGTTGGCATGTGTATAACTTCATCCTTAGGAAGATTTTGTTGGGTCTATTAATTAAACGACTTTCTATTTCTTACCAGACTGAGAAAGTTTAAAGGACTGAGATGTGGTGTTAGATCAAGAAGCTGAGTAGCAGCATAGCAGCTCAGCAATTTTTAAAAATAAGTCTTTAATACTCTTATTTCAGTTCATTTGACTTATTTAAGAACGCTCTTTAGCATCTCAGGTCATCAGCGTCCCATTCAATTCAGGGCGCGAAACGGCCAACAAATTTTAGTCGTAGGCCTCTTCTTTCAGGCTTGAGGTTCTTTTACATGCCGTAAATCTACGACATGGATCCACGGCTTTATTTCCCTTCTGAAGGAAACAATACTTTAGATTTTTACACCCCAAAAAATCCATCGATCCTGGCCGGGATTGAACCCTCGATCTTGGGTTTAGGAGGCAAGTATGGTTACCACTACGCTGCCAGAACCGACTGTCTTATTTCAGAAAAATCAGTAGCAAAAGTAAATAGAAATTGGAAAACACCTGAGTAGTACCAAGCAGGTAAAAAGTAGAATGCCTTTTATATTATGATTACATCGCTTTTTATAAAAGGAAATTTCGTTCTGTGTCACAGTTTGTCATGCTTTGGGATACCGGATTCGTTTTATTTAAACTTTAATTGGAAACAAAATACTGCATAAGCATATCTTAGAAATGACGAAAATACAGGGCTATATTAGTGTAAAATAATTGCATATTTCATGGCATATGTTCATTGCAACAATTGCTAACTGGTGTTTCTCGACGTTCTCTCTTTGGATACATGCTGTTATTCATTTACGTTTTTCTCATTATTGGATCTAATATGCTTAAATCCTCTAGGTTTTTATTGCTTTATAAATATTTTTAGCTATTTAATCATTCTTTTTGGCAAGTAAAGACCATTTAGTAAAATTATTCAACAGAATAAAGAATTGACCTATGAGGTGCAGAGATGCCATGCCCCGATCGGGAAATTTGACCCCATTTATTGCATTTAGCGCAGGTTTGTGTGTGCAACACATCATTAGCGATAATAATTATATACTTTTTATGGTGGTGGTTTTAATATGCACATTGCATCCGTCGATGATGACGATAACATGTAAACATAACGATGCATTAATTGAAGTTTATGAACAAAATTTATAGCTCCGCTGATGAAAGTGTTTTGTATTTTCATTTGAAACACGGGCGTAATAAATCATATCTGATTTGGCAACATATTAAATCCAATGTGTATGACCCAGTTGATAGGGCTAGTCATTAATAATGCCAGTCGATGATATGACAAGCATAGAACACTTGGTCGTTTGATTGTCAGCGGACTCGAGATCTTATATCTAGCTTTCCAGGGATATAGCCCGTGACACTTACTAAAAATGTTGAACTTTCGGATCCGATAACCTTTAGGTTCATTTGAAATTCTGTATCTAATCTATCGGATACGTTTTTATTTTCCCAACAATTACTAAAACCATTAAACTAAATGAAGACTATCAATACAAATGCACCTCGCAGTGAGAGATTCTCCTTCTGGCTTTTTTTCCCTCTCGTTTTATTTATTTATAACTGCTCTTTCCCTATCTCCAGAAATTTCGTAATGCTTAGACTGAGGGGGGGGGGGCGGAAAAAAACTGTAGGAAACCTTGATAACGAATTGATCAGTGTGTGGGAATTAAATTGTGCGGAGTAACTTTCAGTTTCCGTTCAACGTACTGTGTTTCTTTTCATTCCACATCTGTACACGAATGAGAGCTAGCGGAGAATGAACCGCTGCACTTTTAGCACTATTCGAACTGTTTATGAGCTATAGGGCAATAGTTTCAGTTTCAGAGACAAACGAGTAATCTGTGCATGGTGTTTAAAGTACCAATAGGCCATTATCGAAATGACAGGCGAAGTTGTGGAGGACGTCGCTTTGGCGAAGTCGGTATGGATCATTGATACGAATTCAAGTCTCAGTGATAACTTTTTTGCTTCTTTGCTTCTTTTACATCTTAGATGTGAACATACTTAGACACAAAATAAAATAAATAACTTACAGTCAGAAGGATAGCTTCCTCTAGACTATTGTCATGTTATAAGTGCGAGATTTTATAGATTTGTTGTACTAAACCTTGAAAACGTCGATGAAAACCTAATTAAAGCCTGCATTTCCTCGCTCGCGAACCATGTTTGAAGATATTTGAAGCGGTTTAGTAGGCTCTGGCTAAGTGTCCCAGGTTGGACACCAATTTAAAAGCGGTTTGTTGAGTCGTCGTCGAGTGGCCTCATATTGTCATGCCAATTTTGAAATTATTTGGGAAATTGATTATTGATCGCTTCGGTGTGTTGCCCAAGCTTCAATTACAACAATTTCAGGGTGAATTCTGCTATTTTGTTGACTCGTACTCAACAGGACAGGGAGAGGAATTCAATATAAGCACCTGATGCGACATAATATATATTGCTACTTTAATGTTCAAAATCTTTCGCTTCCGCTAGTGTTTTGCATACGATGGACTTGTGGATTACAACTTGGCTGCCGCGTGTGAAACTTACAGATGAGTGCCGCGGCGTATGAAACTGAAAACTGCTTAAACTAATCACTGCTTTTGTCAAGTGAAAACTGCTTCTCAGTTGAGTGTAGAACTCAAAACTGCCTAACTAGTGTATCGGAACTGAGAACCGAATCTCACAACTGCGTGTGTCGTATGGAAAGTGAGTAAATGAACTGCAACTCACCGCGCCTGGAACTTAGATGTGCATGCGACGCTTGCATCTTGTACCTGCTTCTCGCCGCATGTAGAACTGACATATGAGCAACCGCTTCCTTACACATTAAATTCAAATCAAGAAATCGTTGGCTTAACGATGCCCCGTGGTCACACAGGCATGCGCAAGTTTCGTACCTATCTTTAAAAGTTCAAACATACATCTACCATATTGGCCGGTTTAAGTTCACTTTGCCGCAAGTGCCATTCGCTATTATTTGAAAGTTTAAAGCATTTTGTTGACATTGGCTAGTTTAAAACTAACTGCTTGTCGAGTTCAAAGTCCTAACGCATTTAAACGTCCTTGGGTTTATTGACCCTCCAACGGCAGTCCTTTTAAAAGTGGCATCACACTCGACCCTCGAGTTCATTCTCCTCATTGTATAGATTTTTATGGCCTTCTTGGCTTTCCAAGCTACCATAAACAGAAAACTCCAAAGAACTCTTTCTCTTTTGTCGACATGCATTGCGCATGTTGAGCGCTATGCCGTATTATACATGTATGCTATATATATTACTAATTACAGTAAATGAAATATTGTGATAATTAGATTTGTAACATATATTGTTGCATTGCGCATGTTGAACGCTATGCCGTATTATACATGTACGATATATATATATATATATATATATATATATATATATATATCTTGCCATTGAAGAACTCTCAGTAGTTCGAAATATAGCAGTTTCAAGTGTGACTCTTTCTCTGTGTTTTATCTTTATCTACTTTTATTATTAGTGTTAATTTATATATATATATTTATTACTAATTACAGTAAATGAAATATTGTGATAATTAGATTTGTAACATATATTGTATTACATTTTATATCTTTGGAGTTGGGCCGAAAGGACCGTTTAACGTTCCAAGGCAAAATTTTTGCCTCGTTTCACTTTCAGTTCTACACCCACTTATCAGTATCTAATTTAACTTCTTTATCACCAAATGAGTCCTTTATTTTTCTTCGTAGAACATAGCTTCCTTATCTCAAATTGCTTGTCTAAGACCCCTGCACAATCAAAAAATTATTGTGGTGTATTTCATTAACACCCGGTATAAATTGGTGTAGACGAAAATGCTCAAATATAACAAAACTGATACAAATGCGCGGTCTTTTAGGTAACTACTTGGGCGTCTTTGTAGACGAGCTTAATGAATAGCTGTGTAAAAGAATTTGATCAAGCAGTTGAATAAGGCAATTGATACTGGTCATGAATTGTGTTGTGGAACTACTACCTATATTAATAAGACAGCGTACATAGCTTGTGCTTCGTCTATTCACCAATATTAGGAATAAGTTAGTGTTCTTACGTGAAGATTTTACACTTCCCGATTTAAATCTTAAAACTTTTAACATTCATACTCATAAAATACCTGATGTTGTAACACCAATCTGTAATTACAGCTGCAGTTCAGTGCATAGAAGAAAGGTGTTAAGGCTCCTTCTTTTAACTTTTAGGCAAAACAAGCTATATCTCGGATTTGACACTGTGCAAAGGATTTGTCTGGATTATATTTTTACAAAGAAACAAGCAAACGGCGGTCACAAGGTCGCAATTGAGTCCCCCCCCCCAAAAAAAAAATCAGACATGCTTTTGCCAACAATTAGACTATTGACTTTTGCTATTGGGATGCCGCCAACTTTATCATATTTGGAAATACGTAGTATGTTGTAATTTTTATGGAACTCATTGTACAAGCCTTGATAGACTTTTTTCCTGGAACTGAGATGACAATAGTTTCAGCTGCTTATTTGTTACGTTGATATGACACCAGTGAGGAATGAGGTACATAGAATTCGCTCAGGAAAACAACGTCGCATCTTTACAGCCTCTTTCAGCACATATTTCGTAATAGAAATTAATATTAATTATGAATTATCGTGCAGTTATTGTTAAATGTGCTTAAATAAAGGGCTAATAATAATTCGGATTTATTGTTCATCTTTGCCTTGTGTTAGGTGAATGTCATATATTTAGTTGGCAGTCCCTCAACTCTAATACTACCCGAAAGCGTTTTTCCCTCTCGTCATATTTTCATATTCATATGCTAAAACGTGATTAATATGCTGGAACAGCGTTTCTGCTTAAACATTTCCCTCTGCCTTCTCAGAACTTCACGCAAGCACTGTACTTACCGTTCATTGCAAGAGTTTATCAGAGAGTACGTTCATAAAATGCAGATAATGCAATTTACATACACACTAGTTGTACAAATCTAAGTTACGGAGGTGGAACGGGTTGCGCCCAGCCTCCTGAGGATCATTGGGGAGCCGCCGTTGCAGAGGTGGCGTCCTTCGAAAGGTTCATGATAGGCTACCGGTGATCTCATGCCCCCCTACCATACTACCCTCTGTCACTGAAGTCGTAAGACGGAGGTAGAGCAGTTGTACAGATCACATAATTATGGACCTTTTCCTTTCTTAAAAAATGAAGGTTGCATATGCGTCTTATGAAATTTTGAAATAATGTGTAACGTCCATTTACTGCTGTGGGAACGGTGATGTGAAGATAAATGAGTTAGCCTGAGAAATTTGGGGGGGGGGGGTAGCATTTCAATTCTAAGTTTAAGGTATCTCCCGCATCTCTTACTCCAAAGGCGTGCTCACTGATGAGACTGAGGATAAACGTGGATTAGGGAAGATGGTCCTTTGCAAGATTTCAAACCGCAGTTTTCCGTTCACAAGACCATGCCACTACTGTCGATTTCAGAAGGAAGATACAAACAAAGCTTGCGCATAAACAGAATGAAGTTGAAATTCATACCCAACTTCTACTCTTGTACACCAAAGACAAGACGGATTCCTCGTCTCTTTTCGTCATCTACCACTAACAATTTCAAAGAATTCGGTAATCACACGATACATATATTTCTTTCTGTCTGGTGTCATGTGAAAAACGTTATTATTCTTTGTATTAGTTCATTTATTAACTATTGGAGTATTTTTTCTTATTTTGGACTGATTCGTTCAGTGGTTCTTTTATACATGTCTATAGTCACATATTCGAAGAATATGTATTCATTATCAGCACTGGAACATTGATTTACATGAGCAGAATACATTCAATTATTAACATATCCAAAGGCTCGCAGAATATTTCATCGTTAGCTTAAAAGAGAGATTTCTCTAATCGAAACCTTCTTTAATAATGCCACAATGCAGCTAAAAATTAGTTATTTTCACAATTCTTTTCCACTTCGTGACTTCTTGAAATAATTTCATTTAAAGTACTTTTCAGCACACCTCTTAGGATTGAAATAGGGTTTTTGGTGAACATAATTTTAATCGGGCTATATGGGTCTGGTTAATTTATGACAGTCGATCGCAGATCTCATCGCAATTCTGCAGATTAGCAACCCTTCCTCCATGAGACTCTCTCCAGGGCTTTCCGCTGAATTTTGGCAGCTGCAAGGCAGCCAGGACTTAATGAAGGTGAATTGGATGTAGGAAGTGACGATAAAATCGCCTCATCTTTAATTGCACATGTTGTTTATTCTCCCAAACATGAATAATCAGGTGAACTCCCATCTCATGCCATATCACTGGCAAGGTAAACTTGGCAAACACGTAAATTTGTTTGCATTCACCGAATGGCGCCTAATATAGAAAGTACTACTTCAATGGTATTTAATGCAATCAATTTGTGTTATATAAGTAGCTCACGTGGTGATTGATTGTCAAGCCTCGTTGATTCCTCATCTGGTACCTCGGACCTAGACCACTCTTTCTCTGATTGCCGGGCTACGCAGCAGCCGCACGTATCTATGTCCTGAAAATTCTGAGGAGCAAATTTTATCCCTTATATATTCAGTAAGAACTGACGCTTTCACATGAAAAACGACGCGAGGTTTTCGCGCCAGTTTTGTGTTAACCATGCTTACGTCACGAAGCTTGTTTTTGCTAGACAGTTTTGGTGAAGCTACACGCTTCGCTATTCGTCAATGTGTTGACCTCAAAGAGATATTACCCATTACTGTCAGTGACCCTTTACTTGCACACCTGTCGCTTCCAAAAGCGAAAAGTTGCTGGTTTGTATGCCGGAGGGGCAAACATTCGCTGCATTCCAGAAGGGATTAGCTTGTATCGTTCGACTTCCAGCCTGTCTGCCTTACATGGTCGGCGTGAGACTCGAGCCCTTCTTTAACATTTGCTATATTACATATTATTTTTTAAACATTACTGAAATTAAACATATGTACATTATGATTACACTTAAACGCTATACAATCTTAATTCTACATACACAGATCTAGGCATTGAAGTTTCTTAAATAAAAAGGCAGAGAGCAGAATTTAAAATTATGCATATTAATTACTTCACCTGTTCGATAATTGATGGGGAGCGGGGGACAATTTCAGGATGAAACAGCTGGAAGTACACCCAAGAGATATCTAGCGGGAAAATTGCAGGATATTCGCAGTTGTATATGCCCCATCAGATTTTATAGCGAAAATCGCCTTGGAATAAGTTTCTCGTTCTCAGATCAGTAATCAAAAAACTTGCTTAGGATTGCTGATGGTTGATTTCGCTTCCAGTATTTTATAAACATACGGTTAGTAAAATCTACTCCATTTATGTATAAAAGTTTTCCATTAAGCCATCTTAAGCTTTTAGTAAGAATGCGACCGAGATGATACCAAAATGTAATATCGTAACAAATTGATTCAGAATATACTTTTATGTTTTAATTGTATAGTACTGATATTTAACGTAATATGCAGACGGTTTTCACACTTCCTGTCCCTACGGTTTCACTGGGATATTATGAGAGCGATAGGTAATAAATGTTGGAAATATACAGTACGTTGTTAATAATCTGTTACTCGCTAAGCAAAAAAGAGATTGGGTACTTTATATTTCGCGTTTATCATTAAACAATATCTCCGTTTTCAATTCTATGAAAATACGTTCATTCTGAAGTTATTTGCTCATACAACTAATTATCTACTAGACTGTTTTATTTTTAGAGAAATATTTAGATTGGTAAGAGTTTTTCCATTCAAGCAGTGTTAAAAGTATATCTTTTGATGCAATGTGATTATAGTATTGGGTTATGAGTATTTAAACGGCTGAATCGCAATAATAATACAGAAATAAAATTATTTCCAGCTTTATATTATATTGTATCGAATGTTAAAATCAGAACATTAAATAATTACATTTATGATTTGCTTATGAACATGAGTAGAAACGTCGGTCCAAGCCGAGTTCATACGAACTTTAGTTCGGGTACACGTGTACTGTTCTATATTCGAAACATTGTTTACCACGGTTTATGTGCGCTTTTAAGATTACAATCTGTTTAAAGAAATTGCCTGGTAGATAAATGTGAAATGTAATCTCGGAGTTTCTCGGGCGTTTAGTAGCTGCAGAGAAAATTAAAAGCTCCCGCTCACCTGTGGGAGTATTTAATATGTTTAAACAAAATGCAAGAGGGAGCTGAAACAAATCTCTTGCTTTGATGTAGTTTCTCACAGAGTGAAATTTGAACAATCGTCACCATCGTTGGCATTTGTGGACAGGAGGGGGAGGGGGGCATAGAGAAAGCTACATAGACGTTAATGCAGAAATGAACACATTCCTTTGAACAATTAAGCTTGGATCATTGTACTCAGGGTCATTTGCTATTTATGATATTTTCCACAGTAAAACAATATAAATGTACAGAATGTCTGACCGCTGGAACAGTGTAGCAGTTCATCTGATCCACCTCCACTGAAATATAATTAGAATGTTTCTTTATGTAAGCTAAATCTTTTTTTGGCATTGCAATTATTAATATAAACATTATGTGTGCTATAAGCTTTACTTATTATGTAAGAATTGTACAAACGAGAAAGCCTCAGATGTTTTGTTACGGAAGCTTGGAAGGTCAAAAGGGTCATAAAACTACACATTAGGAAACCCGAGGGTCGCGTTTGAAGCCCCTTTTCTTTCTTCCCCCTTTTTAAATCTTGTAAATATCCTATTTCTTATAATTCTTTTACATCATTATTCAATTGCTAAATATTAACCAATTTATTTTCAAGATTTGACCCCTCTTTCTCTAACCAAATAAAAATTTATAATAACAATAAACTTAATAAACAACTAAAATAAAATATTATTAAACTCTATGGGGTCTTCTGACTGCCTTTGGAGGGTTAAGAAATTGGAAGACTTTCAAATCGTTTGGGGCGTTGACCCCGTCAGGCGGTTTTACTGGTAGCCTTTAAACTAACCAATTGTCAGCAAAATTTTTAAACTTTCAAAAATAGCGAATTGCACGAGTGGCAGGGAAACTTAAACCAGCCAATGGAAAATGTATGTTTGAAATTTTAAAGATAGGCGCGAAGATTGCGTGTGCCTATGTGGCTTCGTGGCAATCGTTAAAATCAAAGATTACTTGATTTCACTTTAATATATAAGGGAGCGTTTGCTCGGCTGGGGCAAGCAGTAAGCAGTACACACAAACAGCTATTATTAGTTCTACGTTGCTGAGGCACGCATTTATAAGATGTACATGCGGCTAGAGACAAACAAAAAATTCCTCAGTGTCAATATGCATCCAGTTTGAAGTGTTGCACGCGGCAAGGAATCTTAAGTTTCAGACGTGGTGATACTCAACTCAATTACGCATTGCTTACATCTCAAACGCAGTTATAATATCTACACGCGGCAAGATGCACGCAGTTCGCAGCACTTTTTTGGTATTTTCTGATTAAATTAAGCACAATCGCTGTTGTTTCGCGACTAATATTTATTTTCAGTTCCTTCTTAGGTTTAGTGCATTTATCATTAACATATCCAGTCTTTGTATATTCACTAACTGGATTCCAATAGCCGTACCAACCATGTGCGAAAATCTTTTGTGAAATAACGTTTATTTACAGCGAACCATCTTGCTTTTTCATAACATGTTAATGCACCAAGATAGCGTTAAGCGCCCATTTTGTGTAACTAAATTATGAATTCTGACCACCTCCTTGGTCTAGTGGTTAGCGTTGCTGACTGCTGACCGGGAGCCAGGTTCGATTCCCGGTACCTACATAGGAATTTTTCTAAGTTAGGAAGGTCTGGAACGGGGTCCACCCAGCCTCGTGAGGACAATTGGGAAACTGCCCGATGGAGAAGTGGCATTCTTTGATCACGAAAGCCGCGTGATTGGTGACCTGAGGGGTGACGTCATGCTCATCACATACACTGCCCTCTATCGATAAAGTCGCAAGACGGAGGTAGAGGAGATTAAAGCCTGGGATTAAAGCAATGTTTCATTGGAATAAATGTTTATTTTATGAGAACCAGCTTTTTTTCTAACAAAGATGGCCACAGGAGGATAAGGAAGCACCAAAATCATATTTGAACAAGGGGTTGTTTTATATGACCAACGTTTCTAAGCCCTATGCATCGAGAAGATAGTTTTAAATAATAAAATGGAGTACTTGTTGAATTAACTTGGTTCTAATCCCATCTGGCTCCAAATTGGTCCATCAGTTTCTTCTACGTCTGCCTGGAATCAGGAGTTCATTGCTAGTGAAGAGTTTCTATTGTCTGCTATACTTTTGAAGTGTAGTTTAAGGTTTTCGTGAGTATCAAGAAATTTTAACTTTGCTCTTAATTTGCTTCAATTCTTTACCTTTACACTGTTAATAATAACGACCTCTGTTATGTTTTGTACTATTTTTATAACTATTTTAATGTTCATTTTTATATTTATGGAACTATTTGTATAAACGAACAGGAAATTCGCTTTGATAGTTACAATTTGAGCACGAAACCTTTATTCAAAGTTAAGCGGAATTGTTCGACATCAAAATTTATTTATTGTATTTAATATTCTTCTTATGTTTATATGAGTCAGCATATACTTAACGTGTTCCAAGAAGAAACATCTGCAGGCACGAGATTTGCATCATAAGCGCCGAATTTACATTTCCGAATTTTAATCTTAAACTTTTCCAAAATTGTTTCTACGTCGAACTAAATTAAGATTTAAGAACTATGGCAGCCCAATAAAAACATGTTATAATCAGGAATTTCACTTTTTATTACAAAGAAAAATGATTTATCATAATTTCAAAACACATTTACAAGAAGCAAGAGATTTACAAGAATCTCTTGTACGAAAACGTTTTTACCTGCGTGTGCTGCGAGCTAGAAAAGCTTAAAAAAATATTGCTTTAAATCTTATAGGAGGGAGGGCGGGAGAGCCTTCTTCTTGAGACTGGAGATTACTCGGCAAGGTTTTTAGCTCACCAGCATTAAAAAAAAAAAAATGCTCCAAATCCTCAGAATAGCAGTCCGACTTCCCCCCCCCCCCCCTTGGCCAAAAGGGGAAGAAAATAATCTTCAGCATTTGGCTGGAATAGTAAAACAGGGTACATAACAGTAGAATATTTCTATTTTTGGCACTGAAAGGTGATTTTTAGAAAGTATTTTTTATTTGTTACTGTTGTTGGTTTTCTTAAATATCACGAATTAGCCATGTCAATAATTCAGGAGTTTTTGTCAACAGCGGAAAATGTCGTCTGCTGTTAGGAAATGGTACTCGCTGGTTGCAAAGCAAATATCCCTTCCTCCCTTTGGCTAATACGGATACAAAAAGAAAATATATAATCAGGCGTTTTGAAGTCCCGGAACTTTCACTACTGATTGCAAGGGAAAATAACGATGACCAGAAGGTTGGAATCTGCCGAGAGAATTGACTAACGTTAAAGATATGAAAGATTCGAGATTTGACAGAACTACTAACCAGTACTATATATAGAGACTTTCATTACATATCAAAAGGGTCTGGTGAAGCAGAAATTCCGTCAGCAGTGGAAAGAGAGATATCGCAGAATCTTCTGTGATTAGAGCTACACGCCTCGTGCTGTTTAAATCGGTGATTATGAACATAAATAAAATGGCAGGGCCTTGACAACATGGAACCGTGTAGCCGCTGTGATTATCATGTGCGCTGAACATGCATTAATTTGTAAACATTTCCCTCTACGGTAGCAGTGGTGGACTGGAAGCCTGGGTAACTGTTCTGCTAGCCTTTTTGATGGATGAAGTATGTACTTGCACATTTTTAAGCTTATTTGCCTTCCGACTGCAGTTCCGCTGTATTGGAGTTAATTCGCTTTCGACGTCAGTAATATGCTTAGAATTTTTAGGCCCTGCAACATTTTTTGCGCCGCAAGCTCTGTTTTTTCTTTGAACTTTGATAATAATTTGTCAAAGATTTTGTCAAGTGTAGTTATGGTACTTTTCTTAAGCGAGTGGAAACAATGTTATAGAGTGTGGAAGAGAGAAGTCAACAAAGACAGTGTACAATAAAACTGAGGAAAACTCTTCTTTTTCTTCTTCTTCTTTTGCAATCTCTTTTATTGCTTCTCAAAATATTCACCTTCAAGATCTTTACACTTTTGCGTACGTTCAAACAAATTCTCAAAAAAAATTTCCACCCTTATGTTGTTATCTCAAAAACATGGTTTTAAAAGCTTCAACTTCGATATTTATTGTTTAACAAAAAGAAGTCTTTAAGCTATAAATCAGGTCTCTGCAGGCAATGAGACATTAATTCCATGTTTTTCTACTTCAAATAATCGTTTTATGTGCTGTGTGGGAGCTGGCCTTTCTCATGATGAAGATGATGCGACGTTTTCGGTTGTTTTTCCCGATTCGTCGATGACTCCTGGCAAACAAAATTGTTGTATACCATACAGCATTAACTGTTCTTCGATTCTCTAAAGGAATGGTTGCGATATGTCCAGTACAGTCGAAAAACGATACTTTTCTTGGAAATATTATGAACAAACAATTTTTGTGGGACTCTGTTCATCTTAGAACACCCAAACAGTGGATAGTTGCTTAGTTTCTGGTTCATACGAATATATTCTAGTTTCGTTATCTGTTACGATGTTGTATATGGATTTTGCAGTTCCTTGGAAATTTTTAGCATTTCATTACACTTATTAACAACAGAGACTATTAATTTTATTTATTTATGTTTTTTTTTTTTAATTTTATAATGCGGAATCTATCTGGAACAAATCTTTTTCACAGCTAAATGTTCATACAAAATCGAATGTACTGCAGTCTTCGATATGCTTAAGAATGCCTCTATCTCGGTTTATGCCGATCTTCTTCAATCATGTTGCGCACAGCATCGATGTTTTTTGGAAACACAGACAACCCATTTTGGTCGACGTTCACGAAATTCATCATTGACGGAGAGCAAATTTTCTATTGAACGTGTGTTGATTAGTAACCATAGCGGAAGTGCGCGCGCGGTATCCATTGATGCTTCTGCAGCCTAATGACAATTTTGTCCGCAAGCTCGCTGTCTGATGATCTAAGATGGAGGAGACTTGAGAGCATTTTGGTGCAATGATTTTTTACGATTATTAGCCTGAGAAAACCAGAAAGCTCGGAGGAATTATGGAGCTGAACTGTAATTGAGAAAGAACTGCCTTGAAAGACACGGAACAAATGGAGCGTTCAACTACAGTAATCGTAGATTAAAACATCGCTTCTGTAGAAACCATGATGAAAAACTATACGCGATTAACTCACAAGAAGTTAGAGAATTCAAATCCTGCACAACTATCTTCGTATAAGAAAACGTTATTGCTGTTGGGCATACCACAGCCTCAAAGAACTAAAGACAGCAAGAGCGCAGTGGCATAGAAAATGGTTCGTCGTTTCGACATTGGCAACTCCGGATATGTCCGCAATATCTTCACAGGTGACGAAAGCTGAATTTATCAACACGACCCAGAATCAAAGAGGCTGTCGGCTGTTTGGGTCTCCCCAAACGAGGACCCCCGAATGAAAGTTACGCGACGTCAAAAGTGTAGGCCGAAAGATGGTTGATAAGTTTCTTCAAAGCAAATGACCATATAGCAACCATTCCACTTCAGAAATGAAAAACTTCCAAACCGCACACCACAGTTTGCCTCCCAGAGGTTTTCAGAACGCTTAACAGAAAGAAGAATCGGAAGTAACACCGATGAACCACCCACCGCATAGTCCAGATCTGACTCAATTGCACGGCCATGTAGAAAGCAATCTTTAGGGGATATATCTTTCAGAGCGTAAATGTTTATAAATATATGTCCCAGTTAAACATATACTTTTGGATTTCTTAAGGTAAGTTGTTGGATAAATATTTTCTACTGTAAACATCCAAATGTTCATGTGTTAAAGAGTATGAATTTGCATAATATAAATGCGTATCATCAGCTCGCAGAGAAAGTTTGGATTATCAATTTTAAAAAAGGTACACTAAAATTTTTAATGTGCATATAAACGTCCTCTTTTCACCTAAACTATAGTTTACACATATGTAATACATTACATTGTGTTTCTTGTTTAATGTGCTTTAACAATGTCTAAATAAGCGTAATTTAGTAAAGAAGCTGTTTCACATGACTTGAAGACAACGTTCATCGTATAGTCTAAGGTGTAGCTTGAAAAAACCATATTCGGTTCTGAATTCAATTGGGTGACACTGGAAATATAGAGGTTATGTTTCGCTGCTTTTATACGTCAAAACAAACTTAAACCATTTAACTAGTTTACAGAACTAAAAAGATTCCCGTAACACAGAGGTCGAAAGTTGCCTGACTCGAAGTACGGGAGAGAGTGAGAAATCGGCGGAACTAATGCGATTCTTGTGCTGCGGAAATGGCACGTCATGGCATAAATATCGATTCCTGGGGTGTGGAGAGACCAGGAATTGGCAACAAAGGAGCCGTTCCCTCACTGAACTCCGTTGCATAATACCGTAACTGGAGTGCCAAGCCGACACCGCCAGAACACTTGTTTGAATGTGCACCAAAACAAGTAATGCTATATCGGCGGCTGTAGTGGCAGCACTGCAGTGTATATTATTCGCCCTGGCAACCGACCAAGACACGAGGATCATTAGACTCTTGTTATCTCTTACTTTTCCATCGTTTTGACGGCCTTGAGTTCCCTACATTCCAATGTTATGTGGAAACAAGCCAGGAAAAATTACTCCTTCCTTGCAAGCAGCCATAAACTTTCCAACCAGAAGTCTGTAGAAAATGCATGCGCAGGAGCAGCTAGCTAGATCGTCATTTTTTTTTTAAATTTAAACACAGAATAAGAACAGTATCATTCACACTGCACGCTAAACGACGAAGAAAACATTTCTTACATTTAGAGGCAAAGTTAAAATAGGAAAATATTACCTAACATTTTTTAGTTTCTGTTTCCAATTTCTTATGGACGATACTGCCTAATGCTTTTTATTGATTACCTCCCAAATATTTCAATGTGCGTTTTTTGTACTGCAGTTGCTTTTCCCATCTGGATTCCAAATATTGTGTGTGACTGTCGTTTTAAACTTCTGGTTTAATCCCCCCCTCCCCTTGTGGTTTTGAAATTGCAGTCGTACTTAAAGCCCTTAATAATTACTAAAATGTAGAATTAAAGGTCGATAGAAAGTACCGGTTATACTCTGGATAATTTTTGTTCTGTCTTTGAGAGGAAAATTAGTAGTTTTTATTCCGAATGCCTTTTATTATAAAAGTTACTCATTCACATGTTTTGCAATATGTTTCAATTGTTTGTTACCCCAAAATCTTCTCTTTCACCTAGTTTGGTTTGAATATTCTTAGCTATTTCTATTTAATTGCATGTGATTGCAAACACAATTTTTCGTAATAGAAGTTGTGTTTTTGTCAGTGGCGACTTTTTAGGGGTAGTTGGTACATGCTATCACCAACAATTTCATCGTTAAATTCCAATAACTATTGCATAATGTGTTTTTCTATCCTTGTATTTGCGTTTATTATATGCAGTGGATCTGGTTTTCAGACATGGTGCAAATGGTGGGTGAGATTGGTGAGATTGGTGAGATTGTGGAGTACTTTGATTGAGGAAGATAACAGGAAGTAGTAGGAACCACTTGCCTATAATTCAGTAGTAGAGCCCGGAAGTTCATTAAACCCATTTTGGTTCAAATAGGCAGTGATATAATTAAATTATGCATTTACTCATTATTAATGAAAATAGCGATTAAGATACTTAATTTTTTACCACGTAATTAAAGTACTCAAGATTACTTTTCTTGGTTACATGCAACAAGATATTTTTCCAAAGTATTAACTGTCATAGTCAGCCGCTTGTCAGAGAGAACATTTTTCATCATGTAAAAAGAACGTTCTACTTCCACACTGAAGTGGTTGGAGCATATTTAAAACAGGCTATGTCGGAAGGACTCATGCCAGTTACAACACAACATTCACTTCACAGATCATCAAAGAAATGTTGACCAAGACAAAGTAAAGTAATTCACAATATTTCTGGCAAATGGGCTAAAGATGCTGTCTCTCTCTCTCTCTCTCTCTCTCTCTCTCTCTCTCTGTTAGAGTTCATTTTCTGTTTGTGTGTTTATATTATAGGGTAATCGGGTTGGTATCTCTCTTACTTCTCTACTGAACACATTATAGGGACAGTTTATTACATAGCTGTGCCGCTTTTATTTTTCCCGCTTGCAATTGTTTGTTACTTTTATTCAGCTGAGAAGTTAATCTCACCATAAATTTTCTAGAATTGTCTCGCACAGATCAATACAAAATGATTCTCCAGGACTATTCAAAGTTACAGTACTTCCCTTATCTTCTCTATTACCTGGTATTCGTATGCACAAGGTAACCATGCGTTTCTTTCCTAAAGAAGATTCTGCTATTTGTAGAGCTTAAGTGAAAAGGATAACGAGAAAATTTTTGACTACTGGAAAGGAAATATATAACAAGATTGTCAATAGATATTTTTATGAAGTGAACATGCTATTTAATTTTGTAAAATTTTTCACTGCGATATATTGGCATGTTTTATGTGCTTTTTAAAATGTGTAAACAATTGTGGAAAATTTCCATAACAATCCAAATCAGAAAGGGGGGAGGAGTTTTAAACCTTATAATAGCAACAGAAGTCAAAGGCAAAATAAAAACTGTTACTACCGATCCCAAATGTACGGAAACATGTTCATTTCTACATGACTTGAACATGTCCACACAGATAGAAAAGACACTTTGCCTAAGTTCCTGGCTAAGGTCATCAGGTGCATGCACCACGTTCATCATTTCCATTCCCGGGAGTTTGTCTCCAGTTTTATACGACTGATTGTTGCGTTACAAAGTTTAATAAAAAGAGCATTAGATAAGCTATAGTGAAACAATATATTAATGGCAACACAGTCATATATCAATTATGTTTAAAGATGCAATTATTTTAATATCAAACATTACTCCATTTAAAGCAACAATGCACTCTCCATTCGTTTCTGAACAGTGAGTAGTACAATTTCTTTGAATCCGTGAAATAGGTTTTTACTTGTACGCTATTCAAAATCTACCCATATTTTAAGCATTTTTCTTCAAGGGGATTGTAAGAGAAAACCAAAAATAAAAACTGATTAGGCCAACTCCAAGTATTAACCTAAGTCGAGCAATGAAAGTCAATAGAAAGGAAGTACACAATGTTTTCTGTAGAGACATCTTCAATCATGGGTTCATAGACCAATTTGGGTCATGAAAACTAGGAGAATGGCTTTTTTTCTTTCAATTAGGTACTACTTAGATGTTATATTCTCTCTTTTTCTGTCGTGTATATTCTAGAAACTTGCTCTCTATGCTCAATAGTAGCAGTAACAAGTTGTGCACATTTGGTTGTTGCTAGCCGCCACTAGTACTTGCATTCCTTATTGTAGCCAGTTTTAATAATAATATAAATGCCCAATGAATTCGAATTTAAGCTTTTAAATTCGGATTAAGACTGAAAGTAATAGTTTGTAACTTTTGAGACAAGTACTTTGTCCAAAGTAAGATATAAAATCTAATAATGTGTTACAAACTGAGAATAATTTATCAATTAATACCGTGAAATATATGTATTTACGAATGATTTAAATGAGTTTAAAATCCCACATTTGCTCTTCCGTTTCTGTGGGTAATCAAACTGAGATAATATTTAGACGTTATTGGCAGCTCATACAAAATATTTAATTGTGATATCAGTGCTGTAATAACTTATGAAATTCACATTCACGAAGTTGCTGTTTTGCATATTTTAATATCTGAAAGTGATATAGGTATTAAATAATACACGAACATCGTGTTTCACGCAACATTTACTTCTAAATATCCGGAAAACGTGGCATAGCTTGTAGTTCAGTTAAGCATGATGGGATTAATATTGTTCGAAAGGCTGAGCAAAGGCACTTTTATTGCATTAGGCTTTGGATATTATGTATAATGAAGTATATTATCATGTATTATAACCTACCATAATTGTTATTAGTTTGATTGTGAGCACACCACAGTCCTGTTTAGACAAAGCATTGATAGAGGTAAACATAGCGTTACAGCGAAATGAAATACCTGAATAAGATAATCTTGGAGTTGTTGCTGTTTGCAGCAAGACAACGGACAAATAAAGATGAGAATGATGGAGTTAATTATTAAGACCTGTTGATTATATTTATGCATAAAACTTATGAGTTGGTTCAAAGTTTGCTGTCTTGAGTCAAGCCGTGAATTAATTTCACTCACTTTCCAAAACTATTTTCCTACACTATTTCAATGGCACATACGGAGTTTCGTTTAAAATGTTTAAAACTGCAGCCGCCAGAGTGGATTTTCAAATTTCGCTTTAAACCCCAAAATTTTTTCAGATGTGGCCCGATTGCCATGGTTTTCGAAGACTAAATTTTGTAAATTAATTTTAAAGATTTTTACGGAGTTTCGTTGAGATAAAGCAAAAATTGCGGCTTCGAGAACGATTTATCAAATATTTTTTAAATGTTTGCTTTAGATTAATCTCCACCCCCAATGGTCCAATTTTGCTGGTTAATGAACTCCACAGTCGTTTGTTAATTGATGGCTATGTGGCGAGTTTCATTTAGAAAAAACAAAAATTGCAACCGCTAGAGCGTTAACACACACATACGCAGAGAGGGAGTTACTTTTTTTCCTTCTTCTTTTTAGGTTCCTAGCAGGTACAATCGATGTAGATTTGGATAGATGAGTAAAAGCTCTTTCATTTGGTGCAATAGCAATAGCTTACATTCCTTCTGAATTCGCAAAAATAAAAAGTAAATAACAAATAAATAAAATAGTCGAAAAATAAGCACAATTTCTACTATAGCTTCATTCCTTCAGATTGAAATAACGGAAGGCATCGACAGTTGAGACGGAACTCTTATACACAGTTCTGGCTACTAGTTTAATATTGTAATCGACCTGTCTTAAGTTAATGCATTGTGTGTGTGAAGGGGGGAACGGCAGTTTTCTTTTCTAGCTTTATTTGCTTGGTTTTTATACGTAGCATGCTTACAATTTTAACTGGTTTAGATCCACTAATCTGGCAGAAGAATCTGCACATATTGTGCATACGCTAATATACAGGGTGATTCAAAAGTCCAGCCGTGTGTTATTTGACAGATAGCAAACAAGTTCAAACAGCAAAACAGGCCCAAATAAAAAGCGGCATGTTCCGTTGGCACTAACGATGCGCGGTTTGGGTATGTGATCAGTACTACTGGCATGCGGAGCAAATGAGGTATGGTAGTTGCGGTGGTAACTTTTTCGGTTTCGATAACTTAGACTGATTTTGACGATATAACTCAGCACAACGTCCTATGGCGCCGGACATTTAAATCATTCTCTGTATATTGAGAAGTAGTAACCACACACAAAAATACGAGAGAAGTTGCAATATAATTGTATTTGACGGGGAGAAGGTTCCTTTTCTTGTTGTGCTTACAAGTTATTTATTTATTTATTCAATTCCCCCCCCCCCCGATATTGCGTATGGCAAGCATTACTGAAGTTGTATGCTGTGAGTTCTTTTATCTGAGGAAGAATTCCAATTGAAATGGGTGTACAGTAAAACCGATTAATTGGAACCAAAGGAAGTTCGAACTTGACACTTCTGATGTGACCAAGCAAATCTTAATGTATACTGATCAAGTTTTAATAAAAAGAAACGCATCACATTTCGCCCCATTAAATGATGGAATTTAATGACTCGTATTTTTCAGTCAGTCTTCTAGACTACATATTGTAAATAAATTTGTTAATTTTCATAATTCCCACATCTATTTATGGTTTATGTTCAGCAAAATTTTATTTTAGAATATAATCATTATTTTTGTTCATTCAAGTACTTTATTTCCAATTATCTGCACAGATAATTAAAGAAATTTAATTTATTTTTCATTCAATAATTGTTTTAATTTATTTTGCAGTTTCATGTGCTCATTATTTATTAAAACGTTTTTCATTACTCAGAAAATTTGCATAAATATGTTTTAGTAGCTTTTGACATTTGAAACTTATACAGCTTTTACAATCTACTTTCAAAGAATAAAAATTAATCAAAAGCAAATCCAAAGCTGATGTTTAAGGGTTCCTTGGGGTTAGAGTTAAAATTTTAGATCGCTGTATGAGTTTAGCTTTGAAATCCTTCCGGTTTTTATAGGATTATGTGGGCTATGTTGAAAAAGTATGGATGCGAATATTACAATAGATAGAAACTCGCCTTTTTGCAAAGCACTCAGAGATAGTAGGTGTACTTTTGTTTTAAAACATTTCCTAGGAGCGACATTTTGTTTAAAATAAATATCTAGAAACAATGCTAGGAAAACAAAGACGCGCAGCTGAAAGGAATAGCTGGAAATCCGCCCTTTACCCGTCCATGCGGAAATTCCTCATTCGTTCTCTTGAAGCTTTTTCAGCTAACGTCAAATTGCCTCCTTCCCTTTGGCTAAAAAGGGCTTGGGCATAAGAATCTGAGCGCTTCTCTCGGAAGATGCTCTTGGACCCCCCTTGCCGATAGGAGATAGAACCAATCTAATAGAAGTACCATCCTCTGCACAAATGTCAAGTTACAACTTCTTCGCGGCAGTAAAATGTTTGGACTGTCTTTGTGTCCGTGCACTCGAGGGCATTCAGCGAGAAAAAGTTGCTCCCGAGCGCTGTGTAACGGCATGAGATTTGTGACAGCGCAGCTTGAGTCGCGTCTCTTAATATACGAAGCATATTACTGCGGTTCTTTTAACGAGTGCAAAACTCACTTGTGCTCCAGTTCAACAAAGCTTCTCAAATAGCCTTAAAAGTTGCCTATCTAATGACAAAGTCTCCTATTTTGTGTTTAACTATTATTAGTTATCCCGGATTAGAACATAATGTTCAGTCCTGATTTCAGCAGAACATACCATCCCGGGGCGCTCTGAGTTTTCTTTCTATTTGGCGTATATTAAAAAAGTAGCTTAGGAAACCCATTTTAATCTCATTTAAATTATAACATTTCTCTGCTCTTGTCATTTCTTTATCTAACAAACTGAGCCTAGCCACGGGAAAAAAAAAACTCATATCCGTCGATTTTTTTTTCTTTCTTTTGTCACATTTTAAAAACCAATTTTCGCAAATTAGGGCGGTAGGACTTGTGGGTGGTGATTGTTATGGTGGGTCCCAAGTCATGAGTGCAATATGAAGTAGGATTGTTGGTGGAGGTGGGAATTGGGATGTATGGTCGCAGATTTCGCCACGGCTACTGCAAACCACCAACTCTGCTTCTACGAGACTCTCTCTAGGGCTTTTCGCCGATTTCTGGCAGCTGTAAGCCAGCCAGGGCTGAGGGAATAGGAATTTGATATTGAATGCGACAGTAAATAACGCCTCGTGATTTAGTTGCTGAGGTTGTTTAATTCTCTCAAACATGAACAACCAGATGAACTCACGCCTCACGCCGAATCACTGGCAAGATAAACTTGGTAAACGCGTAAATCTGGTTGCGCTCACCCAAATGGTGCGTAATATGAAGAAAGTGCTTCAGTGGTATTTAATGCAGCTCATTTGTGCAATATACATAGTTCTCTGGCCGATTGATTGTAGAGCTCCATCAATGCCGGAGTAGCACCTCGGACTTTAGACGTTCTTCCTCTAACTGCCCGGGCGACGCAGTAGCACTACCTTGCCCCAGAATTTTGAGACTACTCCTTTTGAAGTAAAATCTATTTTTATTTACTCAAGAAAACCCGATACTCTCCCCTAAAAGTGACGTGGAATATTCCCGCCAGTTTTGTTTTCACCATGCTCATAGGTTGATGCTGACATCGAAATCCATTCCTATTTGCTGGACAAGGTTTGGCAGAGCACATGTTACGATATTCGTCAATCATCTCACTTAAAACAAATTTTACACTTTAGGTCAATGACCTGCAAATGCACACCTGATGCGTACCCTAGCCAACCCTATCCTCGCCGCATCCCTGAAGGGATTAACATGCATTGTCTGACTTTTCCAACCCTTACCTTGCATATTCATAGTGAGATTCAAGACCATCTGTACCCTTAGCTAAAATACGTATTATTTCTTAAATATTACTAAAATTACACATTATAGGACATTATGCTCTATTAAACACCATAAAATCCTAATTCTACACACATGAATTTTGTCATCGAAGTTTTTTATATACAGAAAGCACATCATACCTGTAAGAAATCACAGAACTGTGATTTAAAATTACAAATAATTATCTCAATTACTCTGTAGTCTTTGGGGAGCCAGGGACAGCTTCAACCCCATCACGTTATACAACTTTAGACTGAATCTCCCTTCGAATGGGATTCCTCCGCGTCCTCTAATTGTTCCACACATCATTCAGTACTTGTTTGGTTTGTTTTCAATACCTAAATGTTTTTCATATGAGATGTAATGTCCTAAGTAACTTTTCCATTCAGTTCTATTGTACACCGCATATGATTTATTTATTCCTAACAACGCCATAGGCTTTGTCTTTTAACAGATATTTTGTTTTACTTTCTGTAGCTCATTAGGACTTTTCTGTAATTTGTTTTCAGAGTCGCAAAATCTGATCGTCTGCAAATAATATTGTTTTCAACTAATTTCTCCGTTCAAATACAAATTAAAATCTACTGGCGATAAGGGACACCCTTGCTTATCTCCTTGATTTATATTATTTTCTCATCCCTTCGCCAATGTCTCTTGTAATTTTATTAAAATCGTACATACTTGCATTGTTGAATGATTAGATATTCCTAATTTTTGTTCTAGTATTAGTGTTTCAGTAATTTTGTTTAAACGTCTTGCTATTATTATTTTATATAGGCTTTGTAAACGGAATTCAATAGATTAAATCCTGTAATTGCAACAATTATGGCTATAGCCCTTTTTATTAGGGGATGTATTTTCTATATTCCTAGTGATTTTTGTTCATAAGCTCTTTAATATTATCTTTAATTATTCTAATTCAATTGGATATATATGTACATAAGAATTGCTAACATTGCCTAGTCTTCATGCTTTTTTTTAAAATGAATATCCAAATGAAATGTGAAAAGTTTAAATTATTGTGAATCTGTACTGCAGTGATCTCAATGCTAATGCGTTATTAGTTATGAATCATTTTACCGACATGTTGTTCTGATACATTTTTCCCAGCAATGCTCTTTCTCCGCTTACTGGAAGTAAACTTGTTTGCTTTATAATCTGAAGGTTTTCTTGTAGTTTTGGGAACAGTCTGAAGTCGCTAGAAAGTGAATGTGCAGAAAGATGCTCCAACTCTGATGTGTAAATTGCAGCCATTGTAACACTTGAAGCATTGTCGTGTGGAAAGAGCACCTCTCCCCAACTTTTCGCGAGATTTTCTGCTTCGGTGCATCTCGTAATTTTGAAATTAAATTTGTATAATTCATCACATGTTCTTGTGTTTCTTACCTGCAAGCAATAAACCAAAATAAACCTTGTGCATCCCAAAATTACAGAGCTGGTACTTGAATTCCTTAGTGGTGGAAAGCTCTTTATGTTTCCATTTCTTACTTTGTACGAGGGCTTATATAAAGATTGGTCATCATTTTTACAGGCATAATTTCTATCGCTAAAATTTAACTTAGTCGTATTTTGTTAACTTAATACGTAATTTACACGTGGTATTAGTTTCGTTGTTGTCACTTTCAGTCCCTCCTGTGAGAAATTTGCACATTGAGACCATTTCAGTTCCACCTACAGCAAAATGGAGATTATAGCCAACGAGCAATTTGCTGCTCTGAAATTCCGCCTTCGTCTCAACAAACCTTTAGTTGAATCCTGTGCATTGTTACAAGAGAACTAATGAAGAGCTAGTTCTTCCTTATTGCACAAATGGTTTGCAAAAGGTAAGGCAATCAGTTTCAAAGGAAGGTGAACTCGGACCTCCAGTTTGTGCTCTAATGAAAGAAAATGTTAACACCACTGCTGTCATTTTGAGAAGATTGCTGAGCAGCATTAAGAAATAAAAAAATTCTGAAAACTTTTTTAACATGTTGGTAACTGAAAAATAGCTCACCACATGTGTTTGTGCACGGTGGGTTCAATGACTGCTGATTCCGGAGTCCGTGTGCAGATTTACTTGCAGTTGAAGATGATGCGGAGTTGCTTTCAAATGAAACTTCGCTGCATCTTATTTTTCGATACTCAAGAAATGGTTTCAAGCATGCACACATAACGGTACAGAAATGTCCTGAAAACCCTGCAAGGCCATATCTTACACAAAAGATCACATTTCCTGCAAGAAGCTGGATGCTGCACTACGATAATGCACGGCCACACTTTGCAAATATAAAGACTGAATATCTCGTGTCCCTCACCCTGTAGTCAATATGTAGCCCCTTTCCACTTTTTTCCTTTTCCCTTAAATTGAGTAAAACACCTTCGTGGGAGGCATTTTCCATCTTCAGAAGCAGTGGTGATGACTGCGGAGACTGTTTTGAAGTGTCTGTCAAAAAATGGTCCAGCATATCTTTGAACACTGGCAGAAACTCTGAAACAGGTGCATTGCATCCAACGGAGATTATTTTGAGGCGGATGACTAATTTTATAGGAATGAGTATAGGGTTATGTCGTCAAAAATTATAAATCATTTTATATTAACCCCTCGTATTTTGCTTTCAGAATTATAGTCTTTTTAAAATTGTATTTACGAGTGCCATTTAACATCTCAGGTTCCTATTCAATTTAGGGCGTTATATGACCGATAAATTTTGCTCAGAGGGCTTTGCTTTCAACCTTTAGTTATTTTTTTTTAACGTAAATGTACCACACGGGTCCCACGGCTTTACTGCCCTTTCCAAGGAAGCCATTCTTAATATTTTTACACCCGAAAAAAAATCAATCGACCCTGTCAGGGATTGTACCCGCTTGGGTCTACAAAGCACCAGCACCGACCCAGAATGATTCTGATGCATCTACGACTCATTCATAATCAGTAATGTGTTAAACGTTTTGTTTTTCCAGCCGAAAATGTTTCAGATTTTGCTTATAAATGCAGATTCAGCCGTTTTTGAGTAGTGGTCAACATTTATGATACCCATCTTGCAGTTAATTCTTTTAATTCCTCATTCTTTAGTCAAAATATTACGTACATTTAACTTTAGATGTCCCGTTCCACTCTCTTCACAGGATGTTCCACCACATTTAAACGTGCTCGCTTTTATGTAACATAAAACACATCACATTTTATTTATTTACTGGCATTTAGTTACATAAGTGACATGTTCAGTAATTAACGCAGCTCATTCCTCTTTGTCCAATTTTAAGAGAGACGTGGAAAGAATGATGCTCTGACCTAGGACCAATTTCCTAGCTTGCCTTTGTCCAGGATAAGTTTGCTTCCTTAATTGGACCGCCACGGGTGACCGAGGTCGTTAAGGCGCGGACTCATGCGCGGGGTTCGAATTCCGCCAGGACCGTCCTCCCTGACTGAGGTTTTTTCCAGGTTTTCCTCAGTCCTCATAAATGGCATTTGCTGGAGAGGTACCTTAAATTTAGGCCTGGAATGCTTCCTTCCTTAAAAAATCCTTTCCTAGTTTATTATTTCATTTCAGTATCGTCAGTGTGCACTGTATGTGGTGCCTTGGTAGTAAAAACGGGAGTTAAACACTATTAAAAAAAAGTTCCTTGATTGGTGTTTTTCCCCATCCATGTTTTAACCCCCTCTTAGCAGTGCGTGTATTGATTCCAACCACAGGTTCAGGGAGGGGAGCTGTATCAGCACTTATTTTTGTCAACTGATCTGCTTTTTCATATCCATAAACACCCCGATGACCCGGCACTCACCGCAGTTCAAGCCTATTGCGAGATGTCTGGGCATACCGGTTTAGATTTTACCTGGTCGGAGGAAAGTGTTTTTAAGACACTTGGACTCTCTGAAAGGATGAGAATTCGTTTGCCATGGTAACCCTCGCAAGTCCTCTAAAAGCACAGTTCAGGATAACAAACACTTCTGTATGAAAAACTGTGCAGTGTTTACCGAGGTTTATACTAATATTTGTCCTTGAATGAGGCGAAAAAGTTGTACATTATAATATTCCTTTAACAACAAAATGTTAGACACATCACGCAATTCTATAACTTAGATGTGGGCTTTAAGCTGCCTTGCATTTCATGATTAACCAGATACGTGGTGTACTAAAACTTATTTTATTTGTAAACTTTATTTGCAAGCACCGAAAATCACCTAGAGACACGGCATTTATTTCTGAATTGTTAAACTAGCTTGTAATGACGTTAAAACAGAACAAAATTCCTTCACTTGGAGGAACATGCAAAGAGCAATAAACTGGATATAAACACGTTTAATTATTTCGTAATAATTGTGGTGTGCCAGAAATGTTATTAAATCTTATGAGTGCTGTGGGGGACGGGTTTATGGAATATCATCTCGTCTGCTCATGCTTGCGGAATTACGACTTTTTAAACTACTCTCGTTAAAACACACATTCTTGTAACTTGAGAGCTTAATTATAACTCAAGCTTAAGAGAAGGTCTCTAGAATAAACTTAAGGCTTCATTGTGCATCAACTTCTTAATAAGTGTAACAGTTTCTCTTGAAGGGACATGAGAATGAATCCCAGGGTTTATGTTATTCATAGCATGTATAAAATGTTACATTTTAAACAGAAAATACGATATCGTACGTTTGTTATCTATAATCATGTTCAGGTTTCCAAAGTATGTAAAGACATGAAAACTTTATTTTAAAATAAACCTGTCCAATTTTTTAATCCCCCAGATACTTTAAAATGGATTTCAGGACTAACTAATGAAAAACACTTTCTGCCTTGGAAGAACGCAAGCTGTTCAAAATGTTCGCGCTATTTGCGTGACTGTGTGTTTTATTTGTTTCTGCTTCTCTAGTTGCAATACATGGCACGCACTAAAGGAAAAATAAACAACTCGAACAAATAATATAACAAAAAATATTTGTTTTTATGTCTTATCAAAAAAAGAAAGAAGAGTGCTATATTTCATCTATTTTTTTTTTTTTTTTTTATCATCGTGCCATACTCAGTTTTTATAACTGCATTCACTTGTTATTGAATCGCAGGACTTCGCCTCTTTCCTCCTATATTAGTGCGAAAAAATACGAGGTGGTATCAAAAAGTTCCTGGACTGCTTCTATTACAAAGAACATATTTCATACCCAATTTTGAAGAGGATAAACGAAGCAGATTCCTAATCCTGTTTGTCTTTGAAATAGTATCCTTGAACATTTTAATTTTTTAATTTTAATTCTGCAATACTTACATCCTGATATCTTGGTTCTACATCAAGATGTAATACTCCAGATTTCATTTATTTATTCCTCTTATATCTTTCAATACAATTTAAATTACAATTAAATTTTACAGATTTTAAAATCTACACTACTTATACTATGACTAAACAAAATTAAAACTTCAAAAAACAAAACCGGTACTGGAATCCAGCACTACGGCTATATGACTTATAATAACATCTACAATTGCAACTGGTACCCAGTAGCAATTGTTACATTTAAACTTTATTAATTTACAATTATTATTCAATTTACTCTATGCGTCCTCATTTCTGCTAACGCTCGGTATCCGGGCTGCTCCCCACTGGAATTCCTGGCAACAGAACCTGGACATCAGTGGAGTTGCTGCCGGTCTCAAGCAACAGCTATACTGGACCATGGTGTGTTGACAGTGTAGTTTCCTTCGCTTCTCTCCTTCTCTTGACCTCTGTCTACTTCTTCTCTCAACTGCTTCGTTTCCGCCCGAAAACTGCCATTTTTCCTTTCTTCTGTCAGTTCTGCTCTCTTCTTCTTATTCAAATTTGGTGTTATCTTCTTTATCATCTTTTTCTTCAACTAATTTTAGTTGTAAATATCATTCTTGTCTTTCCCAGATTCTCTCCCTGTATCCTTGAACAGCAATACATCGGCCTAGCGTTTCTGTCACTTTTGGAAAACGGCCTCAAAGTGTATAGAACCTTTGACGATTCTCGCTGTATCTCGCCAAGTGTTGAAACGGCGAGCTTTGCCTGCACTGACCCAAACGACATACCGATGTAAGCAATGATCCTAGTGAACAATCCCCCCCCCCTTTTTTTTTTCAAAATTTTCGCGTGTGTTGCAATTTTCCAAGCATTTACTCAGCGCCCGTACGACTCGAAACATTCAATCATCGTAAGCTTGCCAAAGTATGTTTAATGTCTGTGGCGATTTTTCCAAGTTGAAAGCGCTATTTCATGTTTGCTCTTTGTTCCAACTTGCTGTTCTTGACGAATCGCGAACTAGTACATATGCGATTGCACTATTCCTAGTATAAATACAACCACGTGTCTTGGCGCACAGCTAGTTCAAAATTACTGTTCGCTAGTGCTACGCGTACAATAATTTGTTGTTATACATATCCATTCCGGAAACTTTTTGATACCACATGTGTACAAAGATTTTACGAGCAAAATGAAAATTTCACAAAGTACGCCTTTTGAAAGGGAGAACTAGTGATCTCAGACGCTTCAATATGCCATATCAACTTGCGATATGATGTGTGTTTATAGTCGAATGTAAACCAAAGTGTAAATTGTTCACAAATATTTTCTCAACGCACTTTACCATGTGTCGATATTGCTTAAATCTGCAGGATGATGATAAGATCATTATATAAAATGGTGTGCATCCTCTGTGAGTCAGAGCCCAGAAGCACGTGTAAACTGCTCAAGGTTTCTCATTGGGTAAACGAAAACCCACAGTTTAGGACCCTAAGAAGTTGACATAATACAGTCCGGAATCTCTGTACATATTTTCATACCGAAAATGAAATAATTATGATGCTGAAGTTTTATTAATTTTAAATTTAATGCATGGATCTTGAGGAAAACTTTTGTTTTTTACACCTATTTTATATCTATATTAATAAAGGAAATGTTGCCAAACCAAACATCGTAAGATTCCCTCCCTCGCTTTTACTTGAAGCGCAACAGATGTGTTGTTTTTCAATGATTATTGGCACTCCCTACGTTGCAGAACCACGGGGTTATAACGTTAGTATTACAGGATTCTCATAAGTTCCAACAAGGCTCATTCTGTTTTAAAATAAAAACGAAGCTTTTCACGGTTCTAGTTATTTCAGCACATCTTGATCTAGAGACTTTGCAAAATGTGTCGTTATTTGTAAACCCCCTCTTCTCTCTCCATTCTTCCAAATTGCCTTGCAATCGCTGCAGATGTACCAAGGACTATACCAGATACGTTCAACTGTGAATCATGTTCCAGGAAAGCAGAAAAAGATGGAAGCACGTATGCTTAGTCATGGTGGATTACGTTTCAGTTTTTAAGGTCTAATCAGTCCCCCCCCCACTTTTTTGTAATGATGTTTAACGCCCGTTTTTACTGCTGAGGCGCCACAGGCGGTGGACTCTGATGATAAAATGAAATGAAATGATATATTGGGATAGGATTTTTTTAAGGAAGGAAACGTTCCAGGCCTAAGTTTATGGTACCTTCCCGGCATTTTCCATTAATGAGGACTGAGGAAAACCTGGAAAAAATCTCGGTCAGGGAGGACGGTCCTGGCGGGATTCGAAACCAGGCCTCCCGCTCACGAGTCCACGCCTGAACGACCTCGGCCACCCTTGGCGGTATCACGTTGTTGCCCAATGTGGCGCAGCCGTATGTCTGGGCAGGAAATTAAATGTTATTTTACTAATTTAAGATTCCAGTTCAGAAAACAATATTTATCCTAGTCAGGTGACGTAAACTTTCAAAAGTGAAGGATATGTGACCAAGATGCTTTATTGGGTTGGCTTCTGTCGGTGTTGCTGGGACGCTGATGTTAAAGAGCGTCCGTAAATAAACCAAAGTGTTGGTGGGGAGATATAACCTTTATAGCCTAAACCATTAATGTATATAAGTGAAACCGACAATCAGATTATAGGGAGGGAAATCAGTTTTATTTTTTTCCATGTCATTTATCCCATACCGTCCCACAAAAATTGAAATGAGATGTTCTGTTTCACCCCCATTATGTCCTGGCTTGGCTCCTGCTGACTTAATATTTGTTTGCAGAAATCAAATTGTTTTTGTGACAATCAAATTAGAGCTTAGTGTTAAGGTCGTTAAAATAGTCCCTCATACTTGCAACATGTCTTCTTCTGCCGAATTATTTATAATGTTCAATTCCATGCACTCCTGTAGTAGGAAGTATTCTAGGAAGAAAACCTCCAGTGGTGGCCAGAGAAAGATAACTTTCAAGTACGGGAGAAGATGATGAACAATTGTGGTTTATTTAACAATAAACAAAACTTACTTAACATACACAAATAAAGCTTAACATTGGCTCACACATAATTTGTACGCAGCAACTTAACTTGGAAATTTACATTTTAATCCAATACCTATATGAAACAGTTTTTAGTTTTAAAACATCAAATCAATTATCGATCTAATAAACTTTACAAATCTCAATCTAAGAAAATTTAAAATGCCTTTTTAACAGCAGCTTCTTAATACTGATAAAGAAAATAAGGAATTTAAAAGGAAGATTAAAGCCTTTACAATACAATGAATAAACCTTAGCAAGCCTCCATAGCACTAAAGTCACCGAGTCTGGATAACGGTCCTAGCAATTTAGAAGAAAACTAAATTTGTGTTACCCCCTTGGTACCGAAGCAATCTCTGCCAGCGAGCAGCAGGAGGAGAACATACAATGCTAGAAAAGATTACATCACATTATTCTCAAAAACTCCGTTCTAAACAATAGAAACAAAATGTAGGTAACAGTCTTCTAGCGTGAACAGGGAGATGAGACCAGAAAGAAGGATGAGAATTGTGTAATAATTTGGCGGGAACACTTTCAAGGACTGCTCGTACTAACAAATAGTTTTAAAAAAAATGTATTTTAATATAGGTATTGTTTATAATTTTAATGCAACATTTTGCTACGCAATCACAAATTGATTTTGCTGACGAGAAGTTTTTGGGTAACTGCCAAGGGAAATAGTGTCGCGCGGTCGGACCTCAATTTTTTTTGCATCTTTTGTTATTTATTAATTGTAAATAGTAATTAATATTGTATTAATCATAATAGACGCTAGAAGTGCCTGCCACGAGACATGCCTGAATATTTTTGAAAAGATTTTGAGACCCTCGCTGCAATACATCCTCCGAATATTGTAAACTGCTTCCCGGATATTTTGTCTCGGCGCCTCCAGGGACTTTATTTAAGGTACAGTAGTAATTTTATAAGGATGAATATGCAACAGCTGAGTAGCTTCATACGCACTGCCGACAGATGGATCAACTTGTTAAAGACTAGTGAGAAAAAGTTTTTAATTGGCAACCTCTTTCATTAAGCTCTTCCACTCGATTCTTATCGATGAAGGATAGAGAGAGAGAGAGAGAGAGAGAGAGAGGAAAAAAGGGGATTTGAACTTTGTTCAGCTATTTGAAAATTTCAATTTTGCAATTGTTACTTTTGAAATTTGGCACAAAAGTTTCTCATACCGTAGATTTTCTTTTGCACATTACAACATAAACATTCTTTGTCTAGCATATATAACACTTTCGACACACAAATACACAGTAGAAAATCTTAACGATTTTTCCACCACTGAAACAGTTGACGTGATAAGCACGACCGGGCATGCTCATTGTCTTCCGTAAGCTGCCTTCAGCTGTTATTTTACCGGGAATCGCAACGTCTGAAGGTCAACCAGTTTCCACTAGTGTATACAATCTGCAATTTCGTAGCCGAATATGGCCGGTATAAACTGAAATGACGCTTTCTTCTAATGGATAGTTAAACATTTTAAATGTTTTAAATCGCCCTAGCAGCTACCCGTCTAAATAATTTAGGAGAATTTTATTAGTGGCCTTCTTAGCCTGCTTGATGTATTTCCTTTCAGTGTTCTGTTTAAGGGATTACAGCTTAGTACAAATTCTATTTATGTCAGTAATTAAGCAACCGAAATGTTTAAAAGTGGTGTAATCGAACACTAGAGGCAGGCGGACCTTCTCTTCAGTCATGGCGCTGGAACACGCAAATTTATTTCCCCATTTATACTACTAGCTTGCTCCGGCCGCGGTTGTTGGAGGGGTGGCTCTGTGCGTACTGTTTTATTCTCTATAAAGATTACTCTTGTCTAGTGTTGCCGCTCGGAAGCTGAGACATCCTACAGGGACTTTGTTAATTAATACCCACTCTTCTCCCTCCCCCCCTTTTTTTTTATCTCTTTTCTCGTTTGCTCTCGGATTCTGGTGGGATTTATTTATCGGTGCGAGAGAGAGAAGAGACGGTACGAGAACGGGGTTTGTATAATCCGGTCTTCTCCAGAGTGAGTCGCTTGATCGGCTTTGACTGTGTTGATCCTGGAGGGGAGTGTTTGTTTTTCTACAGGACCGTCCACTCCGTGATCCCCACTTCATCCGCCCTAGGGGCCTGAAATGTAAATAGGCTCCAGAAAGGAAGAGCATGGCGACTTAAAAGAGTGTGATCGGGTCTTTTGCCAGTAATGCTCTCTCCCAGAGTCAGAACGGTTTTATGTCGCAAGATAACACGGCTGTGAACGTCCAAAAAGCCGAAAAAGAAACGCGTATAAATAATTCATGCAACACCACACAAACAAATACACTGCAAATAAATAGTTGAATGTGGCCTTAAATCGTAATAGCATTTATCTGTATGCGTTACAGATCTCAATCCTGTAGCTTTCGGAAATTAATAAAACGTTTGCTGCTTTTAAGTTTCAAGACTTGTACTATGCTCTTAATTTGGGATAAGAACCTCCTGGATGTAATTTCAAAAATGGTTATTTTATCTAATCTAGCGTAAATTTAATTACAAGAATAAAAGTCCATCACGCAGGAAAGCTGCGTAAACTAAGCGAAATCCCTAGCAACTTCAATAACTTTATAAATGGACATAAAAATCCAAATTATGGCCTTATTTATTAATGAAATGAAATAAGTTATGACATTACTGTGTTGTATTTGCTGAACAAAATTAGAATTCTTGCAATCTATAAGCATCACAAAAGAGAAGCCATATTTTTATAATTATAATTAATGAGATTTAAACAAAAAAATCTATGGTATATTACTAACTAATGATAAAGCACTGCTATTTAAAACAATTTCAATTTCAACGTTTTCTAAAGGTTATTAAGAGCGCTTTTACATACAAATATAATTCTCAAACACATATTAGATTAATATTTCACATTTGTTATCTTCACGAAGATGTTTTTGTTAAATATAAAACATATGCATCGTTATAAATACAGTTTATAAATTTGCCCTTTTATTTTAAAATAATTGAGAAAAAATGAAATGCAAGAATGCTTTTTAAATTTCAGTTGTATTAAATCCCTACTGCTAAAGATCAGATTTCCCTAATATTCAGAAACATTTTCTTCTTTTATTTAAATGCTATATGCCGCTTTTCGTTTCGAAAAAGCTAATATTGATGCCCCTAGAGCGATTTTTAAATGCTGGGTTTCAGGTAAACTCCCATTCCTATTAATCTTGATTTCACTGCTTTTCAGAAACTATTTTCATTATTTTATTTCAATGGAATAAATGGAGTACCTTTAAAAAAGATAATAAAATTGAGACCGCTAGAACGATTTTTAAATTTCGCTTTAACCCCACTCCTAATGGCCCGGTTTTCCTGGTTTTCAGAGCCTATTTTCATTAAACTTTTTTAATAAAATATACGTTGAGAAAAAACAAAACTTGTAGCCGCAAGAGCGATACTTATTTATTTATCTACCGCTTTAGGTTAATTCTCACCCTCAATGGTCCAATTTTGTTGGCTAACTAACTTGGTGGATCGCATGAGAAAAAACAAAAATTGCGACCGCTAGAGCACGCACGCATATACGTATATAATTTATATATATTTATACATATATTTTTTACATTGTCATTTCGGTACCTAGTAGGTAGGGTCAATGGGGATTTGAAGACATTTTTCAAAAATCGTTTCATGGGTACAACCGCAATAGCTACTCTTTCGGAATTTGCTTGCAGAATAGATCACGCTATGTACGAAAGTTACTTTGTCACGATGAATCTATTAGCCTTTCTTTGTGCTGTTATTGGTTTGACAACCAATTGTGATGCAGAATTATATTGGGGAAATAAATAAATCTTCTTAAAATTTCCCAAGTACAGAGGGCATTGTCTCTGTATTTGAATTACTCTTTGCTTTAGCTTGATTACATGAGAGCATTATTTTTATGATATTAGTGAAAATAAAAAACACGGAAACTCCATTATGTAATGAACATGCTTATATCACATTTTCATTTTCATTTTTTTTTTTTTTTGGAAACAAAAAACCCAAATTCGGTTTGAAATCTAAGCCATCATCAAAAGCAACATTTGGTTTTACCTACATTTGCCAAACCTTATGAGGGGGATATAAAAGGTAAACTTTTTAAATCCTGAGGTGTTTTTTTTTCCTCTCTCTCTTTTATTAAATCCCGCACTGCCCAGGTTATTCCAGAAAAAGTTTCATAAGTCATGTAGTACTACATCTTTCACAATTAACCAGAGTAATTATCGAATATCTAGAGTAAAATAATTATTCTGAAAAGTATATTAATTTTTTTTATGTGTTAATCATTTCTGTATAGATGTTGAAAAGCTGAAGAAAATTGGATAAAAAGTGCATCGAGTGGTACATAGGAAATAAAAATTAAATTTCAAAATCAGTGATTTCAATTTTAAAATGTATCTAACACACACACACACACTTTTTTGTTTTTTTATTTAAACTTTCCAGCCGCTTAGCTCGAAAGCAATGTTTTCAAGAAACAGTTAATGGCAAATATTTTTGCATTTAAGGGGGAAATACGACGTATTAATATTTTGTTACGAGTGTTTCAAGAGGTTTTCAAGGTCAACCCACTTTTTTATGGGAATCCCAAACGTTGGATCAGATTCTGGTTTTACGCACAAGCGCAACAACTTTTTTCTGAAACATCTTTTTTTATTAAACCAACAATTTATTGGTATTAAGTCATAATTGCAATCTGTCCGGTGAGCAGGGTTTACTAAATTCTTACAAGTTTAGATGCAGTCAGCACAGTTTGAGGTGAGAAAATGTGTATTTTGAAGTTCCATTATATCTGTGTAATTCATATTCGTTTTTTTGTTCAGAAATATGGACCAGACTTAGCACTTATATTTTTAACTTCAGGAATAAACCAGGGTTGTTACTGGCGGAGCAATATCAGGGTCTTACGAACTAGACGTAATAACGCAGTGGAAGATCTCATCCTCTTTAAATGCAGCATGTGTGCGGGTTCTTCAAAAGCTAAGTCTCCTTGAAGCTTCCGGGACCTTGGCCGTTTATTAATTGAGGCAAATTTGCATTGTGCTGGCAAGACGTTTATTGGCGAACAGGCTTCACGCAACTGCCGATTTAGTCCTCCATGAAACTCAAGGAAAATGAGCAAATGTATTTTACATTTACTCCAGAGCAGTAGTAAAATAGCGTGACATTATGAATACTTACCATTAGCAGTTACTACAATAATTAAATATCAATAAATTGCACTTTCACGATATATCTTGTCCCTGTTGGTCTAGTGGTAACCAAACATGCCTTGTAAACCGAAGATCGCGGGTTTTCGGGTGTAAAAATCCTAAGTATGGCTTTATTTGTGAGTCCCGTGTCGTAGATTTACAGCACGTAAAAGAACCGCAAGCCTGAAAGAAGAGCAAAATTGATTCGCCGTTTTATGCCCCCAATTGAATGGGACGCTGATGACTTGAGGTGTTAAAGCTTCCGAAAATAAATAAATTTGTCTTCTATCATTTCTTAATGATATCAGAGGAACAAGGTGTACAGTTTCGAATTATGCATATGAGCTTCAGAAATTAATGGCGAGCCTCTTGATAATATTGATAACACGTGGAACTTTTTGAAGCAAATATACGTTCCAGTAATCGAGAACTTGCTGAGGAAAGCAGACCTGCACCTTTTGCTCTTTGATTACGAAGAAAATCTGAAAAATAGGAGAACAAAAGCTGAATAAACAGACCCCACAAATTAAACAAGCATAAAACTCGGTGTAAGTTATTGTTTTCTTCACTGCTTTTGGATCGTATTGTGTCCTGAATCTCAACGAAGAACTGAATCTCTTCGCAAAATCAAAGAAAGGTCATAATACATGGTGGTCTGCAGGTAATTCTCTTTTTAATGATAACGCCCGGCCACAAATTTCATAACACTCCAGAAGCTGTAAGTGCTAGGCTATGAAGCTTTACCTCAGTCGCCGTATTTACCCAACCTTGCACCAACTGATCTTCACTTATTCAAGCACACGCAGAATAAAGCCTTAGAATCATTTCACTGTCTGTAGAAGCCACGATTTTGATCGATTAACTTCCTATTACGTAGCAAAAATGTACCCATATATAAGCCAATGTAAAGCTCATTTTGAATTGAAATTAAAGTCTCAAATTTTTCATTAGTTTTCTAAAGACCTAGTACTTATTTTGTGTCTCTTTCGGTCAAACCATATTTCTACTGGCCCATATTCACTTTTCTATTGTGCTTTTTCTGTTAGAGACTTTTGCGTAATTACGTAGTCATAGGCATGATGGGTCCTGTTTTATATGGATCTCTTTAGCGTACGTGTAAAGCGTAAAATTTTGTTAAATTATAATACCTGAAAATTAGTGTCATGAGGGAGAGATTAAGGCGTTGGAAAGAGAGACTTAAGCCAAGGGATGAAAATAAACTGTTAGAGATTACTGATGCAGTGGAGAAAAGAGTAATAAAGAGATGAAAAAAGAATTTTATGAACAAGAAGGGAATACTTTGAGGTATAGATAGGGGCGATGAAAGCACAGTCAAAGAAAAAGACAAAAAGTATGAAGAAAAGTCCTTAACGTGCGGATAAGGAAGACAAGGTTCAATATTGAGTGTTGGAACATGTAAGGACAGCAAGAAGGGTTCACATTGGAAAAGATTATTAACTGAGGGCGAGGAATGAATTTTAGGAAGAGAATTTCTAAGTATGGAAAAGTGAAATGGTGTAAACAAGAACTTTGAGGCAAAAAATGTATAAAGAATAGGCGATTTTAGTTGAGGGCGACCATTAAGAACATTCTAGGGATGAAGAAGGTAATTATCCGACAGACTATGTGGTTAATGCTGGGAAAACTACCTGCACGCTTTTGTTGCAAAGGAACCTCTGCTGTACTTACCGAATGTTGGTGGTTATGGGGCCTCAGAACCCTTTTCGTGAAGCTCAGATGGTGTGTAATACCAAATTGAGAAATGGGTTCATATATACTGTACAGATGCTTTTAATCGAAACATGGAAAGTAGAAATAAATAACACTTTATTCTGCACGACAGTAGGCAATTCTTAACTGCCTAATCTCAAAAGAACACCAAAGACTCTGTGCACACTACACACAATTTCTCTTGCATCTGATTGCCGGGTTTATCTCGTTTCCTAACACCCGCCTGTAAAAATTCGAAAGCCAGCGAAATGAGCATGGCTAATTACATCTTTCACTGCTAAAGGATGCAACTGGTCACAATGCGTAATACAAGGACAATGGCCACTGAGAGACTATGCAGTGCAGGATGACTGTGACAGTGCTTTTCAGCCCCTTTGACCGTCATTAGCACACCCTCCTCCTAGACAGGTCAGGTAGCAGCAAAATGGTCAGGTTTCAAGTTATACTAAACGGCCTGTAGTAGACAAAATTTGTATTTATAAATATTTAGTGAAGCAATTATATGTATTCATATATATGTATGTATAGTTTCTTAACTGTAGGTTTATATTTATTAGAGTTTTATTCAAGTAACAGCCGGTAATCAACTAATTACTTCTGCTGTCGAAATGAATGAAAAAGAGCTGAAACACAAGTATCGCCCATTTACGTTGGAAGAGAAGTCACCGTTAATTAATAATTACAAATCCAAATGTTGCGGCGTTATGCTCAATTTATCTTCCACACACAAGACATAGCAAGATACGTGCTTATACAAAGGAACTGTTGGGGGGGGGGGGTTAACCTACATTTTCACAATAAAATACGCGACACAATGAACATTTGATAATATAATATCCTTATAATATATTAATAAACCTTTGTCGTTTTCAGTTTATTTACTTCATAAATTGCAGGACAAACCTTAATGACCTTGCCTATTCCATTCAGTTCCAAGTGTATATTGTTATTCGCATTCGTCTGTACGTTTTTTTTTTTTTTTTTTTTTGTGTTTGTTTAAGGACGCTCTTTAACATCTCTGGTCATCAGCGTCCCATTCTATTCAAGGCGTGAAACGGCCGACAAATTTTGCTCAGAGGCCTCTTTTTTCAGGCTTGAGGTCCTTTATCGTGACGTAAATGTACAACACGGAACCCAAGGTTTTACTTCCCTTCCGAAGGAAGCCATACTTAGGATTTTTACGTCCGAAAAAAGTCCATCGACCCTGGCCGGTTTTGAACCTGCGACCTTGGGTTTAGATGGCAAATATGCTTACCGCTACACCACCAGGACCGACTCGTCTATACGTAACGAGATATCTGGTAATTCTCCAATGTTGCCACTGTTATTTTTGTACATCAAAGATTGAAAAGAAACTAGAAACTTTCTACTTGTATGATTAATATTTGAGTGATTTATTCAACTAATTGAGGAAAAAAACGAATAAATGTTTTTCTCTCACTTCCACATTCCATCTCTACCAGCATTGAACATTTTTGAAAGAGAACTGGAGAGATATATCTGAACAAACTCTGGTACATCTCATCCTCGGGCATGTCATATCAATGTAACTTAGATAAGCAGTTGAATGACTGTAACCTCAGTTCCAAGGAAAAAAGGTCTTCAAGACTTGTCTCACAATTTATTATATGTCTGTCAATATAAATGTATGTTGTTACCTTGAACAATAAATACATTGCGGTCCAATTCAAACCTCACATACTGCCGCTATATCGTTAGAGGAATGTTTGATAGTCGTGTGATTTCTCGCTGACGTTACCCAGCTCGTTTCGCAGATTTAAATGTTTGTGATTTTCATCTGGGAGGGGGACACTCTTCAAAAACTTGAGAATGAAATCAGGCGAGTGCTCAGTGAAATTATAAATAGAGAGTTGTAGAAAGCATTTCAGAGTTTTCTAGGCCTTTGTGATCTGTGCATCCAGAAAGATAGACATTTTTATGGGACGGCTTTATCTCCGCCATTCACCGCATGAGTTTTCGTATCGTGCGCTTGCATCTCCCCAGTAAACACTCGCCGTACGGCACGCTAGAACGCCAGCAGGTTTTAAGTGGACTGCACTGTATGTTGACTATGGACTGACCTATACCTGTTACAAATTATGATGTTTTTTTTAGAACAAGAAAGGAGTGACATAATGTTTAAAAAAATGAAACTTCTGCCATACAATGTGAAATATGTGATACTGTACTAAATATGTAAAAATATATAGAATGAAATGTATGCCAAATGTTAGTGGGTCAAACATGCACCTGTAGGTATTGCTTCTCGATCATAAACAGAAATTGCTCTGCTAACGCTGTTGTCATTATAAAATGGTCTTCGCGCAAAGGATAATGTGAGTAAGCAATACTGCTCCCTTCCTCTCTCCAAGAGCTGAAAATAGCTTTCAGTGTATGCTAAAATATTCAAGGTTAGCGGGAGACATCCTGTTGCGTGGAGGGATAAAACGTGCCGGTTATGGAAATAAAGTAAAAACATTATGCAATCGTGAACATTAACCTCAGGTGCATTCAGATGATTGACAAGGCGACAAAGGCAATCGAGAACTTTTCGCTCTGTCGTGGGAAGTTCCTCCCCCCCCCCCTCTGCGTTGCACATGCTGAAAGTTTCTTTTCATTGTTTCCTGGCAGATATTCCTCCAGCGACGTCCCAGTTTTTATTTGTATTCTCCTCTTGAATGATCAAAGAAATTTACTGGAAAAAAAAGTTCCCATTGTCTTAGGTTGGCAAAGCGTGCTTCTCTGTTTCTTTGCCGATACTTCTTTGAATTTCAGATAGAAAGCAGCGTTTATATTATATTACACGCGTTTTAGGCATGTTTCGCACGTAAGACAATAGGAAATGCCATGTCACGTGGCATTTTCTTGCTGTAAATCTCACAAGGCTTACTCTTATAAGAATTCCTGGTGGTTATATACTTTTTTGCGTGCATAAAAACTGTAAATTATTCTATTATTAATGGCTAAGGAGTCTGCTATAAACTTATGTTCAGATTTGTAATCGTTAAATCAATTAAAAAAATTTATAGCTAAGAAACGGTGATACATTGGTAAAAATGCAATGTTTTTAATATGTACACTCTAAAAGTTTTCTTTATTTGAACAAGTATGCTGTCAATGACGTAGGTACCCAATCATCAATAATACCGTTGAAGTCTCTGCGCAAGCGCAGTAGTGATTTTCTACGTCACTGTCAAGAAGAGGTGAAGGGGTGTCTCTTGTGATTTTGTAGTATTTGAAGCCCAACATAAGGATCCCGATGCATACGGTATCAATTTAAAATAAGTATTTCGTTATTTTTAATCATATTATGGTAATATGAAATTATTTTAATTTAACAGTAAATATAACTCTTGCGAACTGTTTTTAAAATACATTCTTAAACTCCCTTCAGATATGTCTTTTACTTTCCACTTTTACTTAATTGTCAGAGGTCAACGGGATATCTGACAACAATTATTCAGAAAGGAATGGTAAAAAGTACAGTGAAATATTAAGGATTCTTTTAAAGAATGATTTATGTATATGCACAGAAAGGGGATTGGAGGATTTAATTTATGCACAATCAGATTTAAAAGTGAGTCATACAACATTAACTTTTAAAAAAATATTGCATGTAATTTAATTTAATAATCACTTGCATTATTGACAGTCGCAGCGCCATAATTTTGAACATGAAAAAACTAAAAGCTAGCTAGGTATTGTATAGCCATTTTCGTGGTAAATTGAATATAAATTAAATTTTTTCATTAATTTCGACTTCTGTATCTCGGTCTACCCAGTTTTAAGCCTTGCTTCGTCACTGATTGTCTCAGGAATTTGGGCTATAGGTTGCTAAGTTGAATGCTATTACTAAGATCTTTGCATATCTTATTATTTTTGGCTTGTTAGTTACTATTGTTAATTTGATGTATATACATTGGAACTTTGAGTTGTTTATTGCTGACATTTAGCTCTTCTAGATTCACATTCTTATGCGTCGTATCGATGTATTAACATGTATGACACTGAATGTGAGAGCGAGGTTCCTTTTTTAGACAGTCCCAAGAGTAGGTACAACTTAATACCTTCGTAAATGCCGAGGGTGCCAAAAAATGTATACACACTTTCACAGTAGATATCTATTTAGTATATTTCAAAGTTGGACCGAAAAATAACAGTAGTGTGTAATACGATGTTCTGTAAACAGATATGACTCGCATGATAGCGTTGCTACGTGACAACTAAATCAACAATGAACAAATGAAGCCAAGATTATCGTAAATCAACAATGAACAAATCAGGCCAAGATTATCGTCTGATATTCTGTAAACAGATGGGGACTCACATTGCGTTATGCTAGCGTTGGTACAACAAAATGGAGTCAAAATTATCATTTGAACAACGAAAAGCAATTTTGAAGCAATTGAAAAACCGAGAATGTTGTTGAAGTTCAAAAGTAATGGGGACATGTGTACAGAACAGAACCGCCAATGCGAGCAACAATAGCACACATTCGAGACTAATTTGAGACTCATGGTACCGTACACCGTAGAAAACCATTTAACACTGACAGCACTTCGTGAAGAAATTGAAACGACTTGTGCTGCAATCGCTGAGGGCACTTTCGCAAATGTTGCTCAATCAGTAGTTCAACGTACTCCGAGGTGTATCGACGGCGATGATGGGCATTTTGAGCAACTGTTGTAACTGTAAAAGTCTAAGATGATTAGTGCACATTATTTTCTGTTTGTATGAATTAAGATTTGTTATGTTAATACATTTTTTCTTACCTTGAAGTGTGTATACATTTTTTGGATCCCTCTGTAGTATGTTTTGATAAAAGAATAATTTAAATATCTGCATTAGTTATTAATTAAAAAGCAAAACGTTGCGCGTGGCTCTTGTAGTTGACAATGGAAATGTAAAATCTTTGCTGAAATAGGTTCTTTTATAATAGTCTTGCGATAGGTAATAAAATATTCAAAGAAGCAAAACAGTATAGAAGACGAAAATTAAAAGTTGCAGGAAATGAGGTTAGCAGAGGATGAGAATTCAATCAGCCATAGAATTAAACTGCAATTTAATTGCATGTGTATCTTTAACGCTCTTTCTTACGAACTTCGCTTTTCAGAACCATTTTGCTTATAAGTCGAAAACTAATAAAAAGAATGTTATGAAACTTTTCGTACATATTAACGTGACATAAATATATAGAAGTACTCCTGTGTCAAAAATTTCCATTCGTTTAAAAAATCAGAAAAATAATTTCGTTGTTAAGTACTTAACAAAATTAATTTTGGAATACTACATGTTCAAAAAGAAACATGATAACGTTAGTTTTGTAGAACCAGCTTTAAGCTTCAGACGAAAAATAGACAACATGAAATTGTGGTAGTGTTAAAACACGAGTAGTCATTTTGAATAATTCAATTATAGTTGCAGTTACATATAGAATCAGTTATATTAAATGTATACTGTTTCTAATGTATTGATTTTTAATTTTGTTGGGCATGCACACATTGTATATGGTACATTTTTTCCACTGCTGCTATCTCTATTGAAATGAGAATGTTGCGCGGTGCAAAATAACACCACATAACACTTTTTTCTTTTTCTCTTTCTTTCTTTCTTTCTTTTTTTTTCTTTCTTTCTTTTTCCCGCAGACGTTAATACATCCTCTCAGAATATCTAACAGATTATTTATGTTGGCCAAACATGTAGATTCTTGTAAACAAGCATTGACAATGCAAAGAATCTGTATAAAACAATATATACTTCAGATATCCAACGGAAGTGGCAAGCTCTCTTAGTCATTCTACCAAATAATTTTTGAAGATGTTCCGAGTAACAACAATAAAGCAGTAGCATTAACATAAAATATCTTATGAGGCCTGAGAGTGTATATATCATCCCGTTAAGCAGACCTTAAGACTTTGTTCTAGGATGCTCCGCAGTTAATAATGTGATCGTTAGATAGAGAATTATTAACAGCAAATGCTGCAGGAGCGACTAATTGTAAAATTGAAGCTTTCCGGATCCAAACAACTCTCATAGCTGAGTTATTGCTCCTTCAGCTCTTTGAGCCCAGTTTCCGCTGCAGAGAGCCTGGTTTTTCGCTCTCTGACCGTTTGTATGAGAAATACGAGCGTGATAGCTGAACAGAACAGATGTCCTTTGATCAGGTACATGCTATAGAAGAGAAAGCTTGCGTCAGTCCTTTGTGACACTGCCCGAGGCACTTGTAGTTGACATTTAAAAGTTGTTGTTGCATTCTTGTTTTTATATCACCAAGAATACTTTTAAAATTAAAACTAAAATACCACATAATGTAAGGGATTCGTTTTACACGTAATATTGCACGCACGCACACACACAGAGTTGTACTAAATGTGGCGTAAGTATATTATAAACATTTTAATACATGTTATATTTAAATAAAATTTGAATTATGGAAATTAGTGCGTCATGGGAACTAAACTGTTTCCAACTGTAAATCGAGAATGACAGAAAAAAATCGCATTTCGCCAATTCCATTGGTCTTTAAAATTTTTTCTTGCTCTTTTCTTTTCTTTTTCTTTCTTTTTCTTTCTTTCTTTCTTTTTGTTTTTATTTATTTATTTTTTTTCACCTAGATATGTGTAATAGGAATGTCCTAATTTTAAAAAAGTTTCTAGTTTTACTCTATCGGGCTAGGTTTTCAAATAATGTACTTATATTTTTTATGAAATGTCAATTTTCAAGACAGCTAAGACAAAACTGTTTTTGTAGGTATAATTTTAACTTAAATATTAAGGAACGTTTTGGAAAAGAGAGTTATGTATAACAATATTACATTTCCAAACTTTTCCGATTATTAGGGAGAAGAAAATATTTTTTTTCGAAGTTGGGATATATCCTTCACTAGTGTCCCTTTTCAAACACCAACTGTAATCAGCCATCATTATCCATTCCAAAGGTCTTGATAGTGTTTTCCATTGTTTTGTCTTTATGAAACCTCTCACCTTGTTCTTCACTCATTGCACCAAGATTAGCAGAGAAGTAACCGATGTCTGTTGAGAAAATGCACTTTAACACTAATTCTGCACCCTAGATTTCTAAACTGTAACATTTTCTCCAGAATTATTTTATAGTTTTTTTAAGTATACTAACCATGCTCTGTCTTCTTTATCTGGGACATCCATAGGAAAGAACTCGCCCTGCATAAACTCGCAAATCTGGAATCCATCGAAAATACCTGCTGCTATCTCAGCTTCAGGTTTCTGTGGGAACTTTGTCCATGTCCCATTCACACAGTGAACAAGTTATTTTGTTGTTTAAATCTTTCAGAATATTTATTTTATGTATTTGCTCAAGGAACAAATATTTTAAAAATGTTATTTTCTATAATACCGATTTCTGAAAAACTGTAGCCCGATGAGAGAAAACTAAGGCTTGTTTCAGAGATTCTTTGTGGTAAGAAATCAGAAAATATGAACAAATTGTGTAGACCATTGTGATATTTCAGCAATTAATCAGATTGCAATAGGTGACCCAAGGTCTAAAAGCCGTAAAACAGAAGCTCGGATACTGTCTTACTTATCAGGTGTCCCATAGTATGCTAATGTATACCTGGTATACATTATACCGTATGGTGCCTTGAGTTGCTAACAAATCCCGCATTCATTTTACTGTTTTTAATTACATTCATCGTCTCAACCATTGCAAAGTTACGGAACGTTAAACGATTTTTAAAATAGAAGGCAATAAATTTAAAAAATAGATGATTACATATAATAGTATCTTCCTGAGAGGAGGGAAGTAATTTAAAATAAAGTGCAGAAAATAGTTCTTTATGGGAACTGTTTAAGATAGATCTGGTTTTTACTAACAAGATGCCTAGAGCTAGATGGAGCGTGTGCGTTTGGGACAGGTAGCTTCTGTTCCTAAATATAAAATCCTGCATGAAACGACTGACTATTCTCGGTTTATGAGATAAGGTATGGCTAGTGGTGAAAGACAAGTTCAATGTACTGTGAGATTACGAGGAACACGCTTGTTTACTGCACGAGGATGCCATGGAATGATACAGTTGTTATTGCTACCGATCCGAACCAGTCTGATGGTTTAATGGACAGGCCATTAGTCCGGAAACTCTACTTATCTGCTTGCTAAGAACGAAGAGATATCAACATGTGACCCGAACCGACCCTGGCAACTGTTTCAGCTCTGAGCTGACACCTGGGAAATGTTAACGGAAGCCGCATGAGTCATTCTTTTGTTTTCCATCATGGTGGGCGTTGTACGTGACTCCAGGACAAAGATCCGTCTCCAGGGAAACGTACTCTTTCACATGTGGTCGTGCTCCTTCAAGTGATTTATAGTTATTATTAAAGGGTTCTTTGTTACGGTTGTCCGGTTAGGATATTAATCGATTTGCCACAAAGCGTGGAGGTGGTCACGGGATGACTGCGCCAAGAAACCGGAAGCTCAGGTATTTCTTCAGCGCATCGCTAAATGGTGATGTTTCTGGTAGCCACGGGCAGCTTTCTGTTGAGTTGGCGTAACTGCAAACCAGATTAGTAATTACGAAAGTTAACTGTTAGTTTCTGCAATAATACAAGTCTATTGCAGATTCTGGTGTATCAGAAACAAGGAACTGTCTCGGCTCTTTCACTGCATTTTAGAAAGCACAAGAGCAAAATATCATTAAAAGTAACTTTAAATTCAAGCGAGATTCAAAACCCAGTATCGAAATATTTATTATCCAATGGTTAGCCTAAATATTTGTAGATAACATATTTTTTATTGCAGAAATAAAACTGTCAAACTGAACGCACTTTAGCAAATGTTAATATATTGTTATTGCAAGTAATAAACATAAAATACATATATTTTTCTTTTTTTCTTTTCTTTTCTTTCTTTTGTGTGTGTGTGTGTTTAACGCCCGTTTTTAATAATGAGGCACCATAGGCGGTGAACACTGGTGATACAGGAAATGAAATATTGGGAAAGTGGTTTTTTTTTTTTTTTTTTTTTTTTTTTTTTTTTTTTAAAGGAAGGAAAAGTTCCAGATCTAAGTTTATGTACTTCCCCGGCATTTGCCAGTTATGAGGACTGAGGAAAACTTGAAAAAAAACTCAGTCAGGGAGGACGGTCCTGCGAACTCCGGACCTCCCGCTCACGAGTCAGCGCCTCAACGACCTCGGCCACCCGTAGCGGTATATATATATATATATATATATATATATATATATATATATATATATTAACAGTAATAATAAAAGTATGAAAGGATAAAACACTTAGATAAGTCACACTTTATCCTTATCTACTTTTATTATTACTGTTAATTTGTTACATTGTTAATATGTTATTTTATTTTTCATGTATATATACAAATAGTAACAAGAATAGCAGAAAAGGATAAAACATTAAGAAAAAGTCACAGATGTGTAATTGCTATATGTCGAACTACTAGAGTTCTTCCATGGTCATAGCGAATACAACTGTGGCTTTTTCTTAGTGCTTCATCCTTTTCTGCTTTTCTAGTTACTGTTATTTTGGTTACTTTGTTAATAGTGTTTATACATATAAAACTGCAATGACAACACTCCTGTCATTTAACCCAGTAAATTGTGTGCAACGTATGATTAAGGGAATCTGTATGAAGACGAAAACTCTTTCACTGGAACACTCCTGAATTTTGTGCACTTTTCTATTAAAAGTATCACAAAATGACTTGTGCTTAGAGGAACCTAAAATTGAAATAAACCGCTATTACTGTAATTTTATGTTCTGTAGCGAAATTGCAGAGCAATCAGTGTATCTGTAATGGAGATAGAGTGTTTTCACAAATTTCGGCATATTTCTCTCGTAATCATCGCAAAGGGCTCTCCATAAAGCTGGTAAAATTTGCCATTGTAGCATTTAGGAGAACGAAGCAACAAATTTTGTGACGGTAGATAAAGAAATGAATGTCTTAGGTATAAATTGCTGCATATTTTATGAAAATAGAAAACGCGTTAGTGTCGATGATACGCAATTCACTCGCTGGCAAGTGAATTGCTTATTAGGAACCTATGCACAGTGAAAATAATGAACGGGTTTACTACAGGAGCAAGGAAGGACATCTAATCTGCTAGCTGTGTAATATTTACAACCATGAACTCTTCACTGATTAAGAAGCAAGGAAACAGTACAGAAACAATAAAGAATCACATATTCAAATATAATTAAAAGTAAACGTTGTTGATTAGTACACAAATTGTGCGATATTTCTAATAGTTGACGTACCTTTTTTCAGTATTTCAAACCCAGAACCTCATTGATGCAAAGAGGTAGAAAATAATACAGATTTAATTAATAAGCACACCTTCTGTAAAGGAGCGGATTAAATTAAAAGAAAGATAATTGTAGTTATTTCAAAACAATTTTTGATGGTAGGACAGCATTTTAAACAGAGTATGAATGGCCCAATCCTTGTAATATTAAATTTACCAACTTCACCTTCCATTTTCTCGAGGACTATTAGAGCTAATGAAAGGAAACGTTTACAGCACACAGGAGTTCATATTGAAATTTTTGATCTATTTTTCAATATTATACTATAACTCTGAAGAAAATTATAAATTATTTCCAATAGCTTCTTTCTTTTCTTTTCTTTTTTGCCATTTTATTTTTTTACATTGCCACATTTTGTCCTATCTGTACCATAATAGATCCACACCATCACAAACCGCCACGGGTGGCCGTGGACGTTAAGGCGCGAACTCGTGAGCGGGAGGTCTGGGGTTCGAATCCCACCAGGGCTGTCCTCCCTTACTGGGGGGTTTTTCCAGGTTTTCCTCGGTCCTCATAACTGGCAAATGCCGGAGAGGTAGCCTAAACTTAGGCCTGGAATGCTTCCTTCCTTAAAAACATATCCTTCGCAATTTATTATTTCTTGTCATGTATCATCAGTGTCCACCGCCTGTGGTTCCCGAGTAGTAAAACGGGCGTTAAACTCTATTAAAAAAAACACCAACACAATAACATCATGAATAAGTGGTAAATGTTTGAAAGTGATAGCTTATACAGATCCTAAAAAAATGGGAGTTATGAAAAAAATGTAATTTTTCAATAATTGCCGCCAAAAATGTTTATCCAGGAAATTAACTTTTTGAGGAAAAAACTGATAAAACACTACTTTGTAAAACAATAAAGGATGATTTCATGGAAACAAATGCTGCCAATTTATGCAATAAAATTTTTTCTATCATTCCAGACAAACCGGAGGCCTCTAGAGTAAAAGTTTTGAGGTATAGAATTTTAACTGAACAAGTGCTCGCAAAAAGGGGGGGGGGGGCTTCGCAACCGACATAAAACGATTTATAACTAGCAACATTAATCAAAATCATAGCAAAATGAACAGAAAATGCGAAATATTAAAATGATACAAATATGATTTTGACCCCCCCTCTCTCCTCTTTAATACTTTGTGTTTATAAAATATTGTGGAAAATTTAGGGCTTAAAGAAGAAAAACATTCAACAGATGGTACTCAAAATACCGTTGATTAGTGAATCATATTATCAAAGATTCATTTCCTTGCGTAATTGCAACATAAATGTTAAAATAATGTACATGTAAAACAAGTTGTTTGGTGTGTCACAAAGTGGAAAATAGTTCCAAACCTTTATATATGTCTCGTAATTGTCGTAACTTCTTATAGGTTAATAACTTTCTTACTGCACAGTTATGTAATGTTGTCTTATCGACGAAAAAACTGAAGTCCTGTCACTTAAGAAAACTCCGTAGGCATGTAATTGTCTTAAGAAGGTAGCTTTTAGATCTATTCGAATTCTCTTCTCTTGTCATGTATTTAGAATTCGCTTGACCTACTGTACGAAAGATCTAAGATTTTATGAAATTAATGATAGCACAGACCAGCCTGAAGCCTGCATAGGTGAGAGACATTTGATAAAAGTACCCTATAGGAAATCGAACTCAACGCACGTCGGTTACAAGTAGATAACTGACACCTAATACGCAGCGGTGCTTATGTTGTAGTAAAGTGCCAGACTAGAGGTCTGATTGCTAATAAATTACCATCATCACAGCCCTTAGTTAATTGCGAAAGTTCATGGATATTCATTTTAACACCTAATTTAAATTGACGTGCTATAATCCCCGGCAAGCAACGATAAAAGATTTCGCAACAGACAAAGCATCTCCCCGGCGCATTGCTTCTATCTCGAAATCGAGCTGAGAGGCTGCAATTAAGCTTATATATTAACGATTCCTCAATTTGAGACTTATTTAGGGGTTGGTACTGCTATTTTCTACTTTCGTTTAGGTATGATGTTTACTTTTAGGGAAATGTGTGGATTTTACCTTAATATGTTCGTTGCTGTTGACAAACGAAATTAATATCCCTAGGGAAGTGAGTAAAACGTTCGTTTAGCAACAAACAATTCAATATACTGTTTTCTATATAATGCAATTTTAGATATTTTATATAGCAACAAGCAATAAAATATTAAAACTCAACGTATTCACAGATTTAAATCATACACAATCAAGATATCAAAAATAATGTATTCGAAAATTGATAGCAACAATACTGTAAATTAGTGCTTCTGGTGGAATATTGTATTATGCTATAGAACAGCAATTGTTTCACAAATCTGCAATATTAAAATACTCGAAGTAACCACGTTTTGTAAACATAGTGACCGTTTCCTATTTATAGTAAATGACACCGTTCTAAAATGTTCAGTAATTATGAACTAAGTTCCAAGTTGAACGAGGAAAAAATGCACTGAGTGCTTTAGAACATTACAAGATGCTAATATAGCGAACTATTGCGAGATACGTGAAAGCATTTCGTCAAGAATGGGTCTACCACATGTTGATAGATCCATCGTTGCATTGCAACGTATGATTTTCAAAGAATTTGTTGGAATGAGACAAACGCTGGGCATGTGTGAAAATGTTTCCATTGAACTTGGCATTGCAGCATCGTCTTGTTCATAAAATTAGTAAAGAAGTTGAAAATGCGGAAAGTTTGTACCTGTCGTGTCCCATAGTTGTGTGATTTATGAAATATTTTTTGTTTATTGTAATTTTATTGATTTAATTTATTCAATTATGATGAATTCTGTTGTGCAAACCACAGATTCATACCACATGTAATATAAAAAGCATCTTTTACTCCTGTTTAAATGAAATGGAAAAGTAACAGCGAATGCAATCTGGAGCGATATAAACATAAGGGTGAAGTCTTTCTTCAAGAGCCCGTAATTTTGACGTGCTTTTTTAAGATCAAAGTATATCTACGAGGCATTCGTTTTCGGTCAAGAATTGACATGGACACCCAGACATATGCAGGTGGAGTGGGCTGGTTTCCAAGTATTTGGTAACGTATACATGGCAAGGGATTATATTGAAAGTACCGTATATCAAAAGTAACCTAAAGAAAGTTACTATATAAAACATTAAATATGTTGCCAATGCTTTTCGAATGTCCTAATAAACATCTTAGTCTTTGTTACGTAGAAGTGAGAATGAATGAATAGTGTTTAATATCCGTTTTTGCTACAGAGGCACCACAGGCGATGGCCACTGATGATATACGACATGAAATGATATATTGGGAAAGGAATATTTTTAAGGAAGGAAACGTTCCAGGCGTAAGTTTAGGGTACCTCCCCGGCATTTGCCATTTATGAAGACTGAGGAAAACCTGGGGGGGGGGGGAAATCTGTCGGCGAAGATGGTCCTGGTGGGATTCGAACCCCAGACCTCCCGCTCACGAGTCCGCGCCTTAACGACCTCGGCTCACCGTGGCAGTATGTAGAAGTGGGAGTGGAATATACAATTTATGTGTTAGTAGAGTTGACCAATCTCTGACTATTGCCAATCCAATCATTCGTGCTCAAACTTGTTCTCGAGCGGTAACTATTATTTACCTCCCTTAGAGTATATCTATTAATGCATTGTTAATGAATCGGTTGGCGCTCCCCAAATGAGAGGCTATTGTCGCTGGCAAGTGTTGAAAGGCCCAACCAAGAGTACAAATGCCATGACATATTCGCTTACTTTATCATCATGCGAACAAAATGCATGACTGCCAAGTGTTTTCGCATTGACAGGGAGAGCAAGTGCCACATTAGATTTTGTAAAAGTTGTAGTTTATTCAATCTGTAACACACACATACAAAAAGGAGGAATGCTCGTAGAATTGCTGTACACCGAGGAAAATTTATTTCCATATTAAGCTTTATGTTGCACAGAATTGCATAAATTAAATTCCTCAATTGCTGTATAACACATCTAATTACTTAAATCAGTCATTTGCGGTCATTGTGAAACGTGTTTTGGAAAAGAGCACATAAAAAGAAAGAACGCCGCTATTACAAACGAAGTAGAATTAATCGTACTCATTTAAAGCGAAGACCGAAACGATATTAGCATTTTTGACACAGGTGCAGCATAAAACTGGGTTGAAATTACCTCTGAAGGAGATACGGAGAAATAAACGGTCGCATTTGCTGCAAACGACCGAAAAATGATAATGACCAAACTTGAGGGCATGGAATTTTTTTTAGCTCTAAGTATTCCTGTCAGAAGTAGAGGACTAAATCAAGGAGAACCGTTACAGCACTCAGATAAAAGGCAGTAAAGGTACGTTGAGGTGATAACGGCGAGCACGTATCACCGATATGACCATTAGCAGCTCCATATTCTTTGGTATGCGGCAGACACGAGGCCGGCTCGCAAAAAAAAAAAAAAAAAAAAAAAAAAAAAAAAAAAAAAAAAAAAAAAAGTGGCACGTGGGTGGGCAGGGAGTCCTGTTTCATAAAATGCACGATTAAAGTTCTCTAAGTTAAGTTCTTATCTGTAAAGTTTATGGTGTACATACTGTAGTCCTTGCATACCTACCATCCAAGTTGTCTTATTGAGTTTTACTTGTGCTGTTCAGTAACTTCACTAAAGGTTTTTATAAACCAGGTGCTCTCGTACGCGAAGATCAAATAGCATTTATACTTGAACGTATGAATGTTGAATTATGAGAAAAGAACAGATAATACAGTTTGTTAGGCGTTTTAATTGAGGTTAAGTAAATTAGAATCAAGTTGAAGGCAATAATTTTTTCGGAGGGAGCTGATTTTTTTTTTTAATGGTGTTTAACGCCCGTTTTTACTACAGAGGCACCACAGGCGATGGACACTGATGATACATGAGATGAAATGATTTAATTGGGAAAGAATTTTTTTAAGGAAGGAAATATTCTAGGTCTAAGTTTAGGGTACCTCCCCGGCATTTGCCATTTATGAGGACTGAGGAAAACCTAGAAAAAACCTGAGTCAGGGAGGACGGACCTGACGGGACTCAAACCCCACCTCCCGCTCACGAGTTCGCGCCTTAACGACTTCGGTCACCCGTGGAGGGAGCTGTCAAATAGGTAAGCCGAAAAGTTGGACCAGGCAAACACTCACATATCTAATTGAGACAGCTAGTTGCATAGGCTGATTTAAAGTATTGATTCCTACCTCAACAACTTACTGTTTGAAAAATCATTCTCTTCTCATTTAGGTTAGAAACTGTTTGGACAACGTAGAATCAGAACTCTGTATACAATTTCTCCGATAAGTCCGCTATAGGTGAAGTGCAGTTGTGCCATTGTGCCTAATATTATTATGATTACACTATACATTACTATTAAAATAATAAATATTGAAAATATGTGCATTAAATCCCCACAACAAGAAATCCGATAAGAGAGTCCGCTGTCAAGAAAGTTTGACAACCGTTGATGTGATAAAAAGAGAGTTAAAGATACATTACCAATTCTCTTTGTAGCAAGATGGCTTTGTAAATTGTCTGTGCTCATACGTGAATAACGCGGTTGTTTGTATGTTTGGCACATAATTGATACCATTATGTTAGTTACATTTCTTCGCTGTACAATTAAAATTATAAAATGATATGGTACAATCCTAATTAATATTTTCTATCTTATATAATGAATACTGTAACTTTGAAACTATCTAAATTTTTAAAAAATGTAGATTGGTCATAGAGCCAGAAAAACTTGTAAAGGAGGTTTTAACAATATAGAACTTTAAGATATCAGATTTTGGAAGAAGATTGTTGTAATGATATTTAAAATATACTTTGTTTTTATTTCATGTATTATTTTGCAAACAAATGAATGCATTAGTTAAGTATATTCATGTCCAGTGTACTTGTGTACTTTCCCCAAATATTCGGTCATCGAGAGCAAGAGTTATTAACGCCGTAGAAATTTCGGTTGGGAAACCAGAGATACCAGTTTACGGAAAACATTGTAAACTCTATTGATATTGTGCAACTATAAATTTTAGAAAAAACGTTCCATGTTACGAAGTAGACAGCGAGATTTGATTTAATTTAGCGGCATTCAGTTATTTCTTGAAGCCCATTTCAAAACATTCCAGTTTGAATAACTACCATTTAAAATAAATTTAATTTAAATGTTAAAGAGGAAGTTTAGAAGCAGTATTAGTTATCTCTAGGGACAGGAATTTTGTGCTCTAATAATCCCTTGTAATGTGTATGCTTTTGTGCATTGAACACTTCCATAATATGCACATATAAAAACCATTAAGGCATCATATTGACATAAAATAAATTTATGTAATCTCTTCCTTGAACAAAATATGAATTATTTAACTCATAAAATTTGTTTTTAAATTTGAAGAGTTGGAATAATTTTCGTTATAAATGAAAAAGACGCAAATAATGGTACTCCTGTTTTTAGTTCTGCACACTCTCAACTTCTTTTCTGTTGCAGTTTTCGAACACCCAATGTTTTAAATTTTCCATAGTTAGCCTTCTGTTCCTTCTTAAGATCTCTCCACCTCTCAGGAACCTAGGGGTGCGTATGAAGCGTTGCAACATGATCTGCTTTTAGAGCTATTGCACTAGGTAATTCCGGACGTTTCCGTGTTAAGATTTCTTCAATCTCCTATATTTGATAATATCCTGGGGCTTTTGAAAGAATGCTATGTATTTTTTCCTTCACTACATTGCCAACACTTCCCAGCTACTGAATTTAATTTGGAGACAGTGGCTTTGAAGTATATTAATGGCTGGCACAATGTAATGCTGTTGTTTTCCAAAGAAGTAATAGCGGAAGAATGAAAGGTGAAGATATGCAAGAAAAGTTAGTTTCTACTTCTGTGTTCTTTAATATCTCGAGCAATTTTAACTGATGAAGAATAATTTGGATCACATAATATTCACTAGAATTCCTAACTGTTTATACGAGTAAATACCACCACCAATTCCGAGAACTCCTTAACAGCCACCTTCACAACGGCTACGACCAGACAAGACAGGGGACACAGCGATATGACATGACCTATTGATTGCGTTGCGTATGAACTACCTTTAGTTTTGCCAAGTTTCAAGACTGACTCGATGACACATATTATTCGGAAATATCCTATTTATAAATCAAACATGAAGAGAAAATAAATACAATAAAACGTATTTATAAAATACACATGTAAAATAAGCAAATATGCATTATATGCAACTCAAATATTGTTTAATTGTTGGAAATTTAGTAATTAACTCACATACCAAGTGAGCATACTTTCTGACAGCAGAATAGAAATGTGTATTTGCATTAAAATCTGTCCCTAATTATCTATCATTATTATCTTGTCTTTTGTTTTCTATCATTGCCCGGTAGCGTGGATTGTTTTTAATTTGAATAGCACAATTCTCTTTAGCCTACAAGAAAGATCAGAATGTAACCGGATTAGTCGGGAGTTCCAAAGTGAGCTGTATTACTGCAATATTAATAATTGTAATAATTTGAAAAATAAATTGTTTGTTTCATCGCACGACTGGGTTATTTAAATGGAGATCACTGGGGGTGATTTAAATTATTTTAAATAGAAAGCTACTCACACTAGCGAATTTTGAAATGAAATCTCTCTCTAATTGTATCTTGGAAATATTACTGAATGCTTCTGTACGTGTACAATAACATCATTATTGATACATGACAAGTGGGAGCATTTTTTACATGTTGTATAAGAGATTTATGTAAAATAATATTTTCTTTTTGTTGCAACCTCCAAATTTTGAGAGCCACAGGGCCAGTAGGTGTAGCACAAGGTAATTAAAAACGTTTCATGAATACACACTAAAATAATTATGTATCTTCTTACTTTCAAAAGCAAACAGTGAGGTTTTTAATGGGAACAATGTATACTATCATGGAAACTTTCTAATAAAGAAAATAAGCTCACAAAGCAGAAAATCTGGACCACTCAACTAAAGTTCTGCTGTGGTGTTATCACATTTGTCAAGGAAACTATATAAACGGGTGTTAGCCATACCTTGCTTGCTTACATTGGCAGCTGAAAGTATCCCTATATTCCTTTAGGTTCATTGTAAGATTATGTGGTATATGATTTGTAGTGTAACCCAGCTTAATTGCATTTACAATAGTCCATGTAAAGCAGGAAACTAAAACTGTCCGGTTCCTCTTTGTCCACCACAAATCCCACTGGGATAGAATCTGTGTTTCATCAGAAGGTGAACTGTAAAACACACAAAGATGCCTAAAGTAATTTACTGCACACCTAACGGGATACCAGAAACTGAACTGTCACACCTTCCAGGAAATAAGAACAATTAGACATGAACACGTCTAAGCGTGATTCAGCCGTTATATGTGTAAGTTGAACGTTACTCACTCATTTACGGCATACAAAAGTTCGTCCTTCGAGTTTTTCGTTTCACTTGAAAGCTAGTGTGTATCGTGAACACGATGATTATAAATATGTTGACATAAAATAGCCGTATCTTGAGGTATTTATATAATTGATAATAATACGCGATGAAATAAGGTTTCTTTTACACCAAGGCTGCTGTATAACATTGTTTTATAATCACACAAAAATGTTGATTGTTAGTTTATATAGGTTTCGCAGTTTGAATGTTCGCCATACGTTAGCGGTTCTGAGTCTCTGCTATTCTGCGTGATTGTCTTCATTTCTTTCTAGTGCCTGGTTGTTTTATTTTTGTTTTTCTCCATACCCTTTCTTTCGAAGTACGCCACAATTCAGAGCAGTGCGGACTGAAGCATCACATTAGTAATCACTTTGTCATCACACGCTTCATTTATTGTATCATTGGAATGGCAGCAGTTGCGAGCACTGTTGGAATCACACCTGTTGTCTTTTTCTTCTTCCTTTAGTCCCTAGAAAACCTAATTCCGAATTGAATGAACGCAAAGTGCGACACGGACATAATCTCACCTCATTCTACTTCTGGTGTTAACGCTGTCGTCTAAACTGAACAGATACCTGGAAATTCTTCACTGTTATTTTTGTACATCAAAGATTGGGCAGAAACTACGATTATTTCCTGTTACTCATATTATTAACAATATCTCAGCGTACCTTAATTATTAATATATAACTCTCATTTCCACACTCTTGTTAGCTTAAACACGCACTGAAAGAGATTGCAGAGACGTGACAACGTGTATTCCTGAGCAAACTCTGATATACCTCATTCCTCAAACGCACATTAAATTTATTGCATCTACAAATTTTGTGTATTTTTACGCAACAGAACATAAACATTTTCCATTGTGATACTACTGCCTTTATTGTTCATTTTAATGTAGTAATCAGTGATGTGTGTTTAATAATAGGTGCACAAAATGGGCAACGTAATTGAATTAGCTCCCCGAAAAGTGTAATTGTCGCATTAGCTTCTGAGGGCCTTTCTACTCGACATATTGCATAGGATTTAACCAGTGCACTGTGTCAAGATTACTGGCTAAATAAAAGAAAATTCGATATTTGGAAAGAATTTAAGGAAGAGGCGTTTGCTGCTGCTAATGACCGCGTTTTCAAGCGGGTTCAAACCGGCGTACGACTTCAGTGGAGTTGAAAAGAGAGTGGGAAAAGGCTTCTCTTGTGATGATTTGCAGCAGAACCACCAAATAGCAACTTGAAGCCCTTCTTGAATGTTAAAATTAAGACTAGAATGGGCCAAGGAATATGCCCATTAAACTGAAGAGATCTGCAGTAAAATAATCAATTTTACAATGGAAAAATATTTATCCTTCGTCAGAGCTGTGAAGAATTTCTGTCGGATTATTTGTACTGAACTGTGACATTTCCAGCAAGTGAGATGGTATGCGGTTGTATTTTCAGGAAAGGAGTGGGTGCATTACATTTTGTGAGGGAACAGTAAATGCAGATGCATACATATTGAATTTAGGAGAAAGTTTAATGCCAACAATTGTGGAGCAGTGTGCATCACCAGAAATTTGCACTTTCCAGGATGAACTCCGCACCATGTCATAGGGCAAGAAAAGTGTGTACCTAGCTCAAACACTGCTCATTTTACCAAACAAAATGCGATATTACCAAATTCATCCACACAAAACTTAGCTTACTCCCATTGAGAGCTGTTAAAAGGTGAATGGCAATGCTGCAGAAATGAAAAACCCAAGAAACAAAGTCCTGGTTGAAGCCATCTATAGGATGTCCTTAATAAGATTTGCCTGGCCCAGTCAAAAATGTAATACTTTAAATGCTCAACAAATGTGATACCGTAATAAAAACTCGGGGAGGTAACACAAAGTATTGATTACATCATTGTGGCTATTTAGTTAATCTGGTATTTTCTTCAGTTTTACTGTTACATGTACTTTACCGTATTTAAAGATAATTAGCATCAGGTGTTCACATTTTTATACTTATAAATATTCGGGTTATACATAGAAACACAATTATAGTAAACGTTCAAAATGCAGTTATTTCTAGATGAGTATAAAGGGAAAAACAAATAATCAGCTTGAAGGCTGCAATCTCAGTTCCAGGAGAAAAGGCCATGAAGGCTTGTCCAGTACTAAGACTATGGTTTCTTCATGCAAAATGTTAAGTAATTCCTTCGTATAAAGAATTGCTGGTTAAAGCCAACACCTGAAACTAACATGCTGTTTGGAATATATTAAATTAGCTGTTTTGTGACGATTTAAACGAAATCGGGAAACTCTTATGCAAAATGTTCAGCTCTGGTTATTCCACAGCGGAAATAAGTTCCCGCCCAGGTGGAGCGGGGAGATGTTTCTATTCTATCCTAAACGATAGCCACTCAGCATTTTTCATTTTAGGGAATTAATGGAGAGCATCGGTGGATAAGTTGTTGAAGTTTAATTTTTTGTTGTTGTAATTTTACGTTTTGTTTCATTGCTTGCTTTTGGAGATATTTAGCTGAGATTTCCTAAATCCGGCACTTTTAATATCCTGGTTGACCTCTCGCAAAAGGAAATGTAGCTCAGAGACCAACCAAATTGAACGTGCATGTGCAGATACTAATAATAGACCCAGATTATGAAAAAACTGCGTGTAGTTAGAGGAAGCGCCAGTTGTGAATACATTTCCATGCAAAATGATATTTTAATCCATACAGTCGGATGCTGTGCACATGCTGGGCTAATCTAGCCACACAAAAGGTACAGTTTATTAAACCATTTGTTTCGCATTTTTTGTCCTAATGAGTCAAGTCAAGGGACTACATATTGGAGTGCTAATTCTATTGTTGAGTTGTATAGGAAATTAAATGTTTCACTAATTTTGTTATATTGTTGTTCACGTAATGCAGTGAATGAAGGCAAAGCTAAGATTTGTAGCGAATGCATTGCAAAACAGAAAAAAAAAAACATGAAGGTTCCAGTCAAGCCAAGACAAATCGCACATTAACAAAGCGTTTTCCTACGCTTCTTTGTACGTTTGGCTGTGAAAGTAATGTAGATGTTTAAATTTTGAATGACGTTTCTTTAAACTTCAATCATGTACGTTTTATAGCGATGACATCACTGAAACCCGTTTCTTGAAGGTCGCTAATAGCTGTGGATCTTCCTTGTCAGTTCTTTATCAACAAAAAAAGTTTGTCACGAGGACTGTTCCTTCAAACTCAAAAGGTGGTAGTACTTGATTGTTTTCGATGTTTCCTTTGCAACCTGCTGGGCAAACATGCATCTTAGAACGGTGGGTTAGAAGTGGCCGATCGAGCACAAGCGTTGCGGACCGTTACAGATGTACTGTGGAGGCAACGACCACCGAAATGAATAACAAAAATAATGACATGGTGCTGAGAGATTGGAGACTGAAGATGCGAGAGATTTGTGGAGATCAGGTGCATAATATTTTGCACAATCATTTGCAAATGAAAAGGTTATGAGATTATCATTTGTTAACGATTGATCAACAAAGAGAATTCGTTGTCACTTCTAGGTATAATTTGTAGTTGTTTGAACGGAATCCAAGTGACAGTCTACGAAATATGGATCCACCACTACACGCCGGAAACCAGAGGAAGCGTTCCGAAGAAGGCAAAAGCAATCCCCCTTTAAAAAAAAAAAAAAAAAAAAAAAAAAAAAAAAAAAAAAAAAAACACCCACAATTAATTTTTACGGATCTTTTGCAAAACAATAACCGGTCAATATTGAGCTATAGTACTGAAAAATTTAAAATCGACACGATCAAGAAGAGTGTTCTAATGTACAATCCTGTTTCATCATGATAGAGCCCCAGCACACAATTCAGCGATCTCAAAACTACTGTACGTAGATATATCCTTTCTCTCCGTGTTTGACTATTACTAGTACTGTTGCGCTATGTCGCTGTCAGCGGAGGCGGCGGAGGGGTATATTTCTCCTTCGTTGCTAGAGGCTTCAGTGAGTTGAAATCTTGCGCAAATAGCACATATTTGTTAGGTGACGCAATGCAGTGTATTGATGAAAGTGTATCAAGTGAAATGGGGCAATACAAGTATTCTATTCCCCCAAAACTATTCATGTATGATTCATACGTGCGTACAGAATCAGCGCGTGCTGTAAGGAGATTACATCAAGATGAATTTCCTGATGTTCACGTTCCTAATATGTGTTTGATTCATTGGTTAGTAAATACATTTCGTGAAACTGGAAGGGTTCTTTACATCTGGGGGAGGGGCATTAAAAGAGAAACTATACGAAACAAATCCAGACGCTTTAGATGAACATTCGTCAAGAAATTGCTGCCATTTCTCAGAGGGAACTGCAGAGTGTAATGAGCAATTTCCTAAGCAGGTGTCAGAAATGCTTGAACAACGAAGAGAGGCAGTTCCAGCACCTCCTTGCTTAATATGCTTGAATAATTTACTTTTATATTTAATTATTTAAGTTATGTATGTTAGAAATAATTTACGCGACAAACCGTAGTATATTTACTGCGGACTTCCTGTCACCCGCATCGCCGACAGAGCAGCCACCCTCGCCGGCCGGCCTCACGCCGCGAATTCGGTTGCGTGAAGGATCGTTCAGCCTGTGGTTAAAACGAACTTACACTCTATTAAAAATAAACAAATAAAAATTCCTACAAGTTAGTGAGGTGTATTCTTTTCATTCTACTGACCCGGAAAGGAGAAAGTTCATCTTGTGTGATAAAGGTAAGCACATTTTAACATTTTACTGATCCCGGGGCGGGCTTGGCCTGGTCCGCGTGAGGAAAAACAAAAGGAAGACCCGATACTAATAGGTATATATTTAAAAAATCAATAAATAACGCTTTTATGGTGACTTGCTCATCGTAATTTAGAGATATTCGTTAAAGAGTAAGTAGTAGTGAAAGTTTCATTCAAGTGATCGGCGACAGGTTAGCTTATTTTGTGTAATATTACCAATGGGAAACATGAAACAATGCACATAGTTTACAAGTTCCATATTCATAATTCTCATTGCGTGTTTCACATTAATCATAATGTTTCTTTTGAGCAGGACAGCAACGAGGGTTTTATATAAACGTGTTACAATGTCCAGGGCAGCCGTGTCATTTGCGGCGTGCGAATGAGCCAGCAGAGACCCGTGAGAGAAGGGTTGTGGTACATTTTCAACGAAGGCAAGAGGGCGTTACTTTCAGCCCAAATGGTATTGTGTAAGCTAAGTGTAAGTAGTTGCCTGGAAAAATGTCTTGTTTACAAAGTCGGAACAATTCCAGCTTCTGGTGTTAGAGAACTTTCAAGAATAAACTCCCAGTGTTTTAGCTCCATTGTTTTTTTTTTGCCATGGAGAATTAGCATTTTTATTGAAACGGTTAATGTCTCATATTCTCCTGAGAAACTACGAATATAATGAATCAATAAAGGCCTGGTATTCGAGCTTTTCATACGATAGTTGGAAGTTGCAACGTGGTCTAAGCTGATAAGAGACACTGTGTCCATCAGCCAGAACGATGGACCTGCACAGTGCAGTTACACAAACCGGAGATTCTACGAAACCGCAACGCTTTCATCGCCCCGTAGCAGAGGAGTTTTCTGTAACGGATGTGCGTGAAAGGTCCTCATTAGCGCAAACTAAAGAGAAACCTAAGATGTTCTGGAGGCCGCACCGTTGTTCATCTGTCTTCATGTAAACTGGGACCAATGAAGCAATCGCCAATAATGAGACAACCGAAAATGTAGTATTAGTTCTAAAAGCATTTCACATTGAAGAAATCAATCGACAAGGGTCCGCAACATTAGATAAATGTGTCTAGTGATTAACGGGAGAGATGCCCATATTTGTAACCATCATCAGCATTGGTATGCAGAGTTATTTTTAGCTTGCGTCCGCAGCTAAACACAATCCGCTCAGGGCCAAGGTCGTCCAGTAGCCGCCTCTACCAATCAACAGCTTTCCCTAGCATTTCTATTCGCAATAACTTTCCAGCACGTGCACAATATTAGTTTTTTCTATTTTGTTTTCGAAATGGTGTACGTCTGAAGTCACAAATTTTGCTTATTTTAATGAACCGCTCTTAAACGACTCTTGTTTCTTCGATTTGTGCCCCGATATTTTCTTTTAAGCGTCTGAACAATGTGGGAACTATTCTTATATATTTTTTCGCTCTGTTTTAGTGATATCATTTCACAATACTGAACTACACTAAATTTTACTTCACTAATTCACTAAGACTTGAGTTGTATACTTATTTCTTAACCGTATGATGTTATACTCTTAATAACAGAAAGATTATGTCTTGATTCCCTGCTGTAACTGTCTTATTATCAAGGCAGAGATAGTGACCTTGGCCTAGAGTGCGCTGCAGAAAATGCTTTCTTGGATATTTCGCAGATACTTTGGAGTTGTACGTTCTTACCAAAACTTATTAGTCTCTTAAAGAGGAGTATTCTTAGGCTGTTTCCACTCATGGGTAATCTCCCTGTCGCTTTTGTCAGTTATGGTACATATTTGTTACCTGAAATAATTGCAAGTGCAGCATTTCTCTTTACGTTCGAAAAATATTAAACATACAATTGCGGGAATATTAAGGACCTGAAGTTCTGACGATGTGTGTAAAAGATGTGTAATTAGTGAGATATTGGTCGTTGGTCCACACTGGATCTCGCTACTAACCATTTAACTAAATACAAGCTAAGCAAAGAGGCTGGCCTGATGCACATCCAAGATGCATATGTAAATAAACAGTCCTGTATTATAAGAGTTCAAATAGGTGTGCGTGTCTATTCCTTTGTGCTGAAAGTGTCGCAACAGTTGATTGTATTTATAAACGAACTTTTGTTTAGTCAAAAGTATTAACAAATTAATAATCAATATTAAAACGAGAAAACAATTCAGATTCATTTACATCAAAATCGAAGTAATTTTGGTGTATTTCCGCAAGACATGAAACAAATCAAGCATTACATAAAAGTAAACAATTACTCTAATAATAATAATAATAATAATAATAATAATAATAGCAATAATAATAATAATATCTTAAGTTATAATTTGCCCGGAATATAGAGCAAATGTCGACTTCTCTAATACTCGAGAAGTAATTATTGAAAAGCTTAATCTGATATACAGAGCTTCCGTCCACACACCCAACCACGTGAAGAGATATGGCATTAAATTTTGCGTCTATCAACAATGTTTCATATCGCTCAGTACAAAATAGCAACCTTAATTGTATTCTGTGAACTCCATTCTCATAAAGAACGGGATATTACAAGAAAAATATATCACAAAATTGATATTCAGAGTATCTCCCTTTTTGAGCGAAGTTTCTACAAAGACAAGGCGAATTATGTTGTTCGTTGAGTACTTTCGTTGTGGAAGAGAAAAACGTTTCTTTTCATCGGTTGCTCTTACCGAGACAAAGAATTTGTCATGCGCTCATTGAAAGTGAGAGTATGAACAAATGACTGGTGAAATAAAGTCGCGCCAGAATGACGAAGAGATTTTCAGGGATGCAGGCTTTGGAAATAAGATGCCAGATGCGAGTAACAATAAGATGGAAAAATGCGTCGTTGCGCGTAGCATATTCCGAGATTTCGGAAGGCGCCTCTAAGAAAAACATTTCTGATAAAGGGCGTTTGATTCGAACAGTATAACAGTTTTGTCCGCAAGTCAACATACTTGAATACATATGTTTGGTTGCGAATTTGTCTATAAGAGATTTGGCCAAAATTTTCTTTTATTTTTATATAACTACGAACTTCCAAACTTTTCTTTTATTTTTATATAACCATGAACTTCCTACTTTCATAGTTTGTCATGAAGGTTTAATAAATGCACGTTAATAGATATTACCTGTTGTAAAAACATATATAGGATGTTCTGTTTAGGTACGGATAAAATGAAAACACTATAAAACATGCACAACTGAACTTTATATGTTCCAACTTTGTGTATACAACATTCAAAGTTGGGAGATTTCTCTACATGGTCCCAAAATCTGCACAACTCATAACGGCGATGCAATTCAGCCCATGCTAAGAGTGCTCTGTACATTTTATTGTGGCTCACCTCACACGTTAACTTTTGGGCTTGACCTTTCAACCTCGTAGGAGACATGCGGATTTTCCCTTGTCCAAGTAAAGAGGTTGTATTTATTCTCCCACTGACATGTTTGGAAATGTCATTTGTTTAAGAAGCCGTCACCGTCATCATGGATGCAAAATTGAAAAGAGCTTTATGAACCTCATCGCGTAAGGCTTGTACACTTGTAAGTGATATGGGTACAGTTTCAGGTACTTTCAAACAATACGCTGACAGGACGTATATTCATCTCTGCTGACAGTCGTCTTAAACTTTTTGTAGGACTTTTTGTCATGACTTTAGAGATAGCTGCTTCTCGTACTGGGATTCGCCTGCTACCTCCTGCATGCATTATAACACAAAACTGTTTCTACAAATGTTGTATATCCCAACATTATGGAATCTTATTTATGTGCATCACGCACACCATACTAATGTCGAGATGTCCTCAAATTTAATATATCAAAGAACGCATTACGCTCGTTGTTGACTTGTAACGCCATTTCAATCATGTGCATTGTTGATTTTCATTGTTATTATTTATGGAAACATGTTTTAAGCAAAATATTACCGGCAAGAAATGTCTCCTACAATCATATTAGCTTTTATAATAATAATTAATATTATTCATACCCCCAAAAAATCACCCTATGTAATTTCTAGTTGCACAAAAGGCTGCTTTTCGCATTTAACGTTTTTTTAATGATAATATTTCACACACTGCAGTTTTTGTTCAGATTTCTTTAGGTTTTCAACATATAATCAGAAAAAAATGGAAGTTTTTCTATTATTATTATTATTATTATTATTATTATTATTATTATTATTATTACATCTTCAAAAGCCTTATAGTACACATATATGCTAGAGCTATAGTTTTAATTATTAAACCACTAAATTAAACATTAAGCAAATAGTGTGCTTTACACATTTAAAAAAAATAGTCATAAATTATAGAAACTCCTTTAAAGAAAACTGTCTTCGAAAATTTTGTGTCAAAGTTGATGAAGATGAGTTTTTAGCCAGTGTCTTTTACGCGCAGTTTTGGGTAGTAAAGCAATAAAAAAAGGCTAAACTGTTCTCAGAGACGTGAATCAAGTGAAGCGTGTTTTCCGAAGCGTGCACTTAAGCTGAATGAATAAAGGCTGGTTTCATAGTTTTTTTCAAGTTAATCTATCTGCACCTGTTGAAAATATCATATGTTAATTGAATAGAACCAATTTCACTCTTCTGGCACGCCATTTTGAACAAACATGATATTTTATGGGTTTATATTCGCCATTTGAGTGCAAGTAGGCCAAATCACTCATTTCTAGTACCTACATGACCGCGAACTCAATCTAAACAATTGTTTATGTTTGGAATGGTTTCCCTAATATTAGCAGAATTACTTTGAGATTATTTTTATCGGACATTGCTGCAGATGCTGTTTATGATTAATATAAAACTCGCACTTAACAAATTACTCAAAATATAATATAAAAATTAATTTTGCTCGTTAAGAAAATGTAATAATATCAATTATACATATTTTTTTCTGAGATAACCAGATCTGTACGTTTTTCTCAACATAAGCTGGGAACTTCACATCTTAGCAAACAATATAACATCTTTTTAAATATTAGTAATGAAACATGACCATTTGAATTATCCTGGTACAGCAGTAGTAAATTTGAAGAAATTTGCATGAAAATTTGCAATATTTCCAATATTCACCATAAATAACAAAGCGAGTGTTAATATATATATATATATATATATATATATATATATATATATTAATGCCCGTTTTTACTACTGAGACGCCATAGGCGATGGATACTGATGATGCATGAAATGAAATATATTGCAAATGTATTTTTTTAAGGGAGGAAACGTTCTGGAAAAACCTTCAGTCAGGGAGGACAGTCCTGGCGGGATTCGAACCCCAGACCTCCCGCTCCTTAACGAGGCCACCCGTGGTGTTCATAGGTAGTAATTTCTATCTTGTTTCATTAAATAATTTAGGATCTTATGTGAACAAGCGTACGTAAGCATTGCCCGTATTGCTTCAGCAGTTTCGTACTGGGAAACGAAAGGGAAAATCTGTATTTCTCGTTCAGTTTGTAGCACCATTAACCGTAATGTTATGGCATACACAGGTTATATAATTGCGTCTTTCCTTTTATCTTCTTTTTTATTGATGGAAAAGTTCATTTTAAATGCCTTGAAATTGGCTGATACACAACTGAAGATAGCTACGAGTTGGGTTTGGTTTGGCAAGATGGTGCGCCGACCCATTTCGTGCTAACTGCTCGTGACTTTCTAAATGCCGCCGCCGTTATTAGCATGGTCCCACAAAGTTCCGAGCAAGAGCATGTGGGGGATACATCAAAGCGAAAGTGGTTGCAATTCCTACAAAATTCTAACATGAATTCACCGCCTTTCCAGCTATAATACCAGCGATGTATGCAAAATATCAAAGAATCTGATTTCGCTGTACAGCCAACACTTCTTGACAGCTGGCGCGAGCACAAGTAGGAGAGGTAATAAGAAATGCGTAAACAGATATGTTCTAAAGTTATCAGCTAAATAAACTCCATTCCTGATAACAGTTATCTGTGATGTGTGTGTGCTGCTTATAATAGAACAGGACAACAAACTAGTTTCTTAATATTTTGAAATAGTGATGGTTACAATAAGTTTTCTTTTTAATACGAGATACTATAATCAAATAAGGCAAGGGATCCCTTACAGCAGGGGCACAATAACTAAGAAGAAAAAAAGGAAATACCTGACCTGAGAGATTGCTTGTATATTATACCGGCAATAGTTGCGAATGATTTGAAATCGAGAAGGAGCATTTTAATTTCTCTCGGGGACGGTTGGTAGTTCTCTCTTCTTCTTCTTCTTCTTCTTCTTCTTCTTCTTCTTCTTCTTCTTCTTCTTCTTCTTCTTCTTCTTCTTCTTCTTCTTCTTCTTCTTCTTCTTCTTCTTCTTCCTCCTCCTCCTCCTCCTCCTCCTCTTCCTCTTCTTCTTCTTCTTCTTCTTCTTCTTCTATAATTTTTTTTCCCTGTACACATAAAGAGGCTATTGCAGTAAATTTATATGTACCTTATATAAGGAAATGCGGAAATGCACACGACATTTTTCGTAATATTATTAAAGAATACAATGTGGACTTTTTCGTTCTTAGGTAAAGGCACTGAGCTCAGTTAAATAATCTGAAAGTTCTTTCCGTTTTAGTTCTATCTATACTTTTACTGAAACGACTCAACGTCACATTATTTTGTGAGAGTTTTTTGTTGGTTTTTTTTTATGTGTTTATCACTCGTTTTTACAACTGAGACGCCCACAGGCGGTGGACACTGGTGATATATGAGGTGAAATGAGATAAGGGTTTTTTTCAGGCCTAAGTTTAGGGTACCTCCTATGCATTTGCCTTGTATGATGACTGAGGCCACCCGTGGCGGTTTGTGAGAGTATGCTTAGTTAATTCATGAATCCTGCCTGAGAGCTTATTGTAAGTTCTGTCTCGGAAAGGGAAGAATGGCGCACTCAAGTGCAAGGGTTCAGTTGAGCAGATAATCCTTCATTTTTGCTTTTGTGAGTGTTTTAAATTTTATTAAACTATCACACTGGCGTTTCTGCCACCGAGTTTTGCGTAGCTGCGCCCGGCGGTCTCGACTCCAGTACAACCCGGCTGGCTTTGAGGGATGGATCATTGAACGATGCAGTTCACGCCGGTCATCAGATAATTGGATGTCTAAATAATTTTGTTCCTCGGCTCTATTCTGTAAAAATTAACTCGGTATTTTCTCATTAAAATTGGCATGATACACACACACACACACACATCCCTACGTTTTCTCTAGTTTTTGTAAAATACACTTTATTTTTACCACAATTTCTTTCATTAATATAGTTATAATTACTTGCTAAATTCTCTTTTTAAAAGGTCAGAGAGAAGAAACATATATTAGGTAATAATTAAAGTCACAGTTAAACGTTTATACTATCCAGGATTTTGATTGGTGACTGTGGTTACAAATACGTTTTATTTAACTTTTAGATCAACGAGTCTGTGAGGAAACAAAGAAATAACTCACTTAGTTGGTAGTGACGCAAAATTCCTTAAGGAATGTGGGAATGAAGTTCTAAAATGGTCTTGCAGCTGGCTCTGGTTGTGTAATTAGAAGTTCTGGAGTAGGCATCGCCCCAACAAATGTTTTAATGACCTGCAATGTAGCATCTCGCAGTACTGTATGTGCCCCCTGTCGGTACTTGCTTACAAATGTATCTCCTGCGGCACTTGGACTGAGGATTCTGTCGAAAGTTGTAAGTAAAATGAATCACTCTCTAGAATATATTCGACCAAACAGGAAAGATGAGTAAATGGAATAAAACAAGAGGTTTTCCTTTAAAAGTATATGGGGCTATGCAAAATGAGATAAGGAAGGGAACTAAAATTACCATGGGCGTTAAAACCGTTATCTAAATTAACTTTTGTACAGCTCATCAGTGAGAGTTGGCAGGCTCTTAACAGTTTGCAAGTCTCGTTATGTAAAAAAGAAGAAAAAAAAAGGGGGGCTATTAAAGAATTAAATTTAAAATTAGGTGTTGATAAATAAATAGTTGCGAGAGAGACGGTTTTGACGTACGTTCTTTTTTAAATGATTTTTTTTTTCTTTTTACTAAAATTTACTATTTTTTGACTTACGTATTTTTTTTTTTTTTTTACCATAAAGACTATTAATAGTAGCATTTTTGTTATTTTTCCTCCTTTTAATCTTTCTTTTAAGGCGAGGTCCAAAGTTTCGACTTATAGGTGAAAATATTAATTAGAGGAAACAGAATATCTTAAAATTACTATTTACATAATTACGAAGGTTTCCACGGCCAGAGTTCATTGTAAAACATGTCTTCCGGTAAGGGCCACCAACGTTCTTTGATAAGCGAAATGTCGGCAAACCAAAACCTCAAGACGCTCGTCAAAGGACGAACGAAATGTCGGTAAATCAAACCCACAAAATGTGGCCCTTAACGGAATATCCATGTTTATGTACATAGTTGCAACAGAATTAATTTGTTGTTGTTAAAATGTAGACATCGACGTGTGTTGTTTATGAAGACATTTTTAATTAATAAACAAAAACATTCAGATGAAATCGAACACAAATATGGAAACAGTTTAATGCCCTGAGCAAGGAGGAGCATAAAGGGATAATACACTTCCTTACTTGTTTTGATATACAAAATATCATTAAGCTTCTACAGTCAGATGTCAGTATTTTGTTCTATAAGAAGCTGGTTGCCGTAGATTGCATAATATATTTGCGTAGCCTAAAATCAAAACTAATATATGGGTGTGTGCAATGAAATATTCTATTCCTGACCGTTCTTGTATACAGGCAGTAGATAATATGCATTCAAATATTGAGAGCTCTTGAGATGTTCTGAAAATTGATCCCCAACCGATTTGCTGCGATTGCTATTGGTAGTTAATGATAAAATAAAAAAATAATAATAAATTTATGCAATTATTAAAATAACAGCCACCAATTTAAAACAAAAATTTAAAATTGCAGCTACAAAGCTATGTTATTCTCAAATATATAATAAAAAGGTTAAGCACGTTTTGATCAAGATTCTCCTTTGAAAATTGAATAGATTGGATCGCTTGAGAGCTCTGAACGCCAGTTCTAACTCTAGCTTACCGTAGATACAAGCGTTTCGCAGCCTATGAGCAAATAATAATTAACAACAGAAAAAAATTCACACATCAGAGCAGTGTACAAATGTATACAAGAAAATGACAAGATTTACCCTGAAAATTTAAAGTATTTTCCGTAACAGTATTGTTTTGAAACTTATTTGGTTATTTAAAATTTTAGTAATGAAAAAACAATAAAAAAAACATGTAGAATAATATAAAAGTGCAAGTATGTATGTTTTCCTTAAAATATGATTTAAGAAGAAAAAAAATATGTGTAAAGGAATAAGGTTTTGTAAAATATAATAATTTTATAATAATTAATATGCAAATAAAGTATTGAAAATGTATTGAGATTACTTAGTATTAGATGTAGTCATATTTTGTTAATTAGAGTACAATAATATATATTTCTCCATCAAACACTATGTATTCAAACCATTCTCTATCTCAATCATTCTCTAATTAGAAAGACAACTTCTGTTTTCATTATTTTTATTCAAAACTCCCAGGATTTTAAAAGGGGGGGTGTTATTCATGTGAAAGACCTGATTATACCATTATTTCAGGACTCCCAGCTTTAATATTGCTCTCCTGCAGAATTTGTCTTAGAGCTTATCTGTCTCAACCCACGAAACGTAAGAGTTGATTCATAAGTTATGACAATTCTTTGCTTTGTCATTTTTTCCTGAGAATTACAGAAAATTACGCCAATTACAGAAATCTGATATATGCGTCATGCACAGGTAACTCAGGTGAGTGTTACAATTATCATTTTATTCTTGCATACATTGTGTCATATAAACAATAAATCACTAACAATTAGTACAACCATATGCTCGCTAACCTCCGGTTGGAACATTAAAATGTATGATACTCTCCGGCAATTATTTGTACGTTGCGACTAGACATCACACCGTGTGAAGTTTTTCTACTGTTAAATTGTAGATTGCTGTTAGTTGAAGTATGCTGAGACAAGTAAACATTTGATATCATCAAGGACTCTCCTGCTATTAACTAGGAAAACGTGACAATTTTACAAATCGTTTAACTGCTACTAGCCTATAAAGTAATCTCGTAGAGTTACACACATATTTCCGAAGGTTCGGATCATATTTGTTATGTGTTAATTGCTTTTTATGTGAATTTGGTTATAAATATTTTATATGTAGATGTCTGTAGGTGTAAATTTGTAATAAAATTCAGTTTTAATACAATACCTAAAGCTAAGCTTTCTGGATATCTTAATAGGAAATTACTGATGAAACGAATGGGTCAGTAATTAGTTAAACAAGCAAAATTAATGGAAAATGAATAGAAGAGATATAAATTCTTAAGTGATATAATTTATGAAATTATGAAAACTAGTTACAAAAGTAGGGAGGAAAAAAATATATGCATTTAATTGTAATGTTATTTGTTCAAATGAGTTCATTGACTCATATTTATATATTCAAATCCTTTACAATCCAGCTGTCATCAATTAGGCATTACATTTTAAACCGAGAGATTTAAGAACTGGTTAGATTTTATGGGGAAAAAAATTACTTTCATTTAAAATGTTTGTAAAAATCATCAAGTTAGCATATATACTCGTCTTCACTCTTAAATGATGAAGTTGATAAAACCGTATTCACATTTAATCAATGACATGTGTCCGTGCATGCAGAATGGAAATTAATGCTTTGTAATGTACTTTTTCTGGCCACTCTGATCATCATCTAGGAAACAGTCGGATAATTTCATGGACATTATTTCGGCACAAGCAGACCTTGGAAAGTTAAACAAAGTCTTAATGCAGCATTGGACGTCATCAAAGTAGAGCTCATAAAAATTGCAGGTTCACGAAGAGCCAGCCGTTATCGACAAACGGGACGTTTCCAAAGTTAGAAGTCTTTTTATTTCGGTTATTACGGAGGAAACAAGCAGGTAAATTGCTGCATTTCTCACGCAGTGTGTAATCGTTACATTTATAAGCTTCTAAATTTTACAAGTGCTTTTACTTTTGTTAGCTGCTTTGTAATCTTCACTTCATTTAAGCTTTTGGCTCCTGTTCTAAGAAGGAAGAGAAAACGAGGAATATAAACTTTCTATGTATGGTGCAACATTACCATGAACTACATAGAAAATAGAAAAATAAAAAGGCGCAATTGTTTCTGCGTTCTTTTAGTCTTACTTTCTTCCCTTAACTCTGTATTACTTAAGTTAGCTTCAAATTTTGAAGTCTAAAAGTAATAAAATAATTATAAAAATGAATTACGAGATAGGTGAGACTAATAGGTAAATAGATTAGATTAACGGGTAGATTATATAAGTCGACATATTAGATGAGTATGCGTAGATAGGTAGATAGATTCTGGATGAGATAGTTTCTTCTTCTTTTTGTTCAATTTATTTACGGACGCTCTTTAACATCTCTGGTCATCAGCGTCCCATTAAATTCAGGCCGAGAAATTTTGCTAAGAGGCCTCTTTTTTCATGCTTGAGGTTCTTTTTTCGTGCCGTAAATGTACGACACGGGATCCACGACTTTACTTCCCTTGCGAAGGAAGCCATACTTGGAATTTTTACACCCGAAAAAATCCATGGATCCTTGCCAGGTTTGGACCCGCGACCTTGGGTGGATGAGATAGATATATGCATTAGATAGGTAAATAGATCGATTAGAAGACAGTCACATAGGTTATTTAGGAGAAGGGTTGATGGATTAAATGAGTAAATAGATCGATTAGATATGTAGATAGTTTATCTTTGTAGGATAGATTAGATGGATGGATGGATGGATGAATGAATGAATGAATGAATGAATGGATAGTAAACAAAAATTTTATTGAAAATAAGTTCCTAATCTTAACTGTTTGTTCTTATAATTTATGATTATATGTTATTGTCTAAAAGCATATTTGTGCAGGTTGCACCCTAGATTTGGCTCAAGTAGAGTAATATCCAAGGTAATAAATGGGTTAACTTTGCAAATAATAATTATGGATATAACTTCATCTAGTGAATGTTTTTCCGACATGTATGTTTAACAAGAATTTAACACCAACTGATAGATGCATTTCTTCTCTCCCTCATTTTGCGACACAAGTTATATCACCTGTTTACATAACAAAGGGAAATATTGGGTATTACAAAGTTGCACTGTATATAGTAAAATCTTATAACAGTTAACAATCATTTCGCGACGCATTCGCAGTTGTATGTGCTAATGGAAACCAAATGATCTTTAGAGGACGCGCTATTACCTGTAAGACTGTAGTTTAAAGTTTTGCTGATGCAGGCAATTGAGTTTGTTCAACCATGTTTATCACGCCCACATTTTCAGTTGCATTTTTGTAGGAAGTGGGTGTTAGACTGTGTTAATGGTTATCAATAGCGGATTATGCCGCAATAGATGTACGCTGGAACAAAGAATATATTTATTTATGTTGGTTACGTGCAAAAGAAATTATACAAGTACTGCAGGAGAAAATTTCGTGGTAAAATTCCAGGAATATCATCTCTATCGCTATTTGCAATTTTCAGATTGGTAAAACAGGGTCGAAACCCAAGGTGTTTTCATTGATAAAAAGACGAGATAAAAAAATACCAGGCTTTAACTGAGAAGAAATAGGTAGTGGATTAAACACTAGCTCGGCAAAATGATGTATCTGTCGGCGGTGCGTATAGACACACTCAGCTGCTGCACCTTCATTCATAAAATATTAGCATCTGAAATAAATACCCTCGAATTCGATTAAACTATTCTGGAAGCAGTGGCAAAAAAATCACATGCAAAAGAACTCTTACAGATCTAAATGTTATGTAGTATACTATCGGCCTAAAGAACCACATTTTCTAAATGTTATGTAATATTCAGTCGGCCTAAAGAGCCACATTTAATAGCACGAGTGTCAAAAGTATGCACATGTTATGTTCAAAGTGTATGAAGATTCCAAGTGTCTCCATAACTGGTGGTTGTCTGATAAAGATGATGTGGTATTGAGAGAGGGTCATGTCAATATGCAAAATGCTCTTTTTATCAAATGAATATGTAGAGAAAGTGACTGTATGGACCGCTGTGTCTTCCCGCGTCATCTTCGGTCCATACTTCATTGATATTTCACATGAGAAGTATACAAGGAGGAAACTATTGGACATTCTCAAGGGGATTTGGACACATTTTGTGCACTGAACAAGTGAAACGACCTCCTAGGAAGAAGTACCTCCAATTGCTGTTTCCCAGTCAGCTGATTTTAGACAAACGGTTTTGATATTCTGTACAAAGTCCTGGTTTGTGATGTAGGGAGGGGGGATACTACTCACTCATCGTAGTTTTGACGAACTTTGTGAAAACATCTGCAGTGTGACGTTATAATCACTAGGATGATAAATCAATTGAAACATACACAAAGGTACATATTTACACATAAGTGAATTTGATATAATAAGCTTAGACATAAAGTACTTTTTGATAGCTTCAGTTAGTTGAAAATTCGGGCAAATCCAAAGTGTTGCCCTGGTTTCCACTTTTAACTTTTCAAGATTGGTGGTTTTGCAGGCTGACAGACATGCGATTATCGTTGCTATCAGAAAAGGGGCTGAATAATAAATTACAATATATAGAACGTCGTGTATAAGGAAAAGGCTTTAGCAAGTTTGGTCTTTCCTTCAGTCATTTGCAGGAGTAAACAGCCTGTCCCATTCCGAAGGTGTTGCAACCCCGACTTTCTCAGCGCACTGATGAAAATGGGGTAACTCCGATGCAATTGCCGCCTCTGGGCGTGTTACCCGGAGAACAATAAGGACGTGTGGTCTCCAACAAGGAGAGCACCTTTCCAGTCCTGTGCTCTCATTATGCACGTAGCCCAAAGGGCACCTCGCCACAAAAGGACGGGATTCATGTCTTCAAAGCCATCATCAGTTTACAACGTGACAGGCATGCGCTGTGGTGGTGGTCGATCGTAATTATTTTTATTTGCGGTTATGAAATCACCAAACCCGTTTTCTTTCAAAGCGTTCAGCTGCAGGGATTACGTTGCATAAGTTTCAGTTCTTGAAAAGAGACTGCTTGGCTTTGAAAGCATTGTCTTCGTTAGCGAGGCAAAAAAAGTTTTTAAAAAGTCTGTCAGGAGCATAAACACGTTAAGAGAATGTGTTACGCTCTCTTGCTCTTTTCCAATATTCGCCTTGCCTTTCCTCCACTTATTGGACTCTCTCTGTTTTACCTTTATGGTATAGAGTTCCTATTTTTCTCGTTTCATTATCATCACCATCCTGTTTTCTTCTTTTTTTCTGTGCTTCCCCCTCACTTTCCTACATATTTTTCCACTTTTACCATCACTATCTGTTTTTGTGCGGCTTCCTCTGAGGCAGTGATAATGTTTTTCTTTTATTTCGTTATCTTCATCACGCGTAGCGATAATGTTGGTTTTTGACATACCATTCTCGCTTGAAATGTGACTATTTCATTAAAAACATTAATAAAAAAAACAGCTGAAGGCAAATATGAAGATACCTGCAGATATGCATTTGATAAAACAGTACAGTTTTAATTCATCTGTAAATATATAAATCCACTATATCGGGAGGCTAGAAGGCAGTTTCTGCATTTGAAGGTTCGATAATTAAAACAAAAGATAAATGCACTGTGCTTGAATTGTTTAGAACTGACAAAGTAAATAGTAGAGGGCGGATTTCCACGGTATGTCATAATACCTCTATTCCATATAATGGCCTCTCCTTGTTCGCACTAGAAGACCATTTGGGTTTTCAGTTCAGAACATGCATTACACAAATGCAGTGGCAATTTCATGAATATGAAGGTTTGTCACTTCAGAATAGTATTGTGCAGTTGTGTGACCAGCGGAGCGAAATATTCAAATAATGGTGGAATGAAGAATATTGGAGATGATCAGCTGCGAGCAGTTTCTGGTCGCCTGCTTCATCCCAGCAAATGTGAGAGCCTTGCAAAGAGGAGTTGATAAAGGAAAGTGCTGAGAAATATTCCATACAGTCTCGTCAGCATCAACAAGTCATTAAAACTTGTTACCATCGTTGTGAAGGCCTTCGAAGATCTTTCTGCTGAGACATTGAATTATGTCTTACTGACCTTGCAACGCGTCATGATTGAGTGTGTGAAGGTTAAAGGGAAGAACTGCTACAAAATCCTCACATGGAAAAGTAGAGTTTACGACAAGGGTGTTTGCTTTTAGCTCTCTATTGCTACCCTCGCCTTTGCTGTTGTACGCCATGTTGAATGACTAGTCTGACAATGCTGCTAATGTAATCTACTCATATTTTTATTCAATACTCTTTGTAAATAAACATTTGTATTCGTTTATTGTCATCAATAACTCACTAAACATTCGACTGTTATTTATTTTGTTAAACTAAACATAAATATGTGTCCAAATATTTTAATGAAAATTTGATCATTATCATTTTTATGTCATATACTGCGCATTCTTTCCTAAATGTGGATCATTAAGTAACAGGTAAAAGTTAACGTTTGGCTCTGTGCAGGAAAACGTATATTGACCGTACACTAGAAAAGCAAGAGGGAGGGGTAATGTTCCTACCAGCTGTTTAAACTTGCTCTTTTAATCGCTCTATCCCTTGTAATTAGCCATTTATTTGATCTCAACATCGCTTCTCTTTTAACATGACTAGATGAACAGCTCAGTGAGTGAAAGGTTGCAAGTATACGTGAAAAAGCATTTAGTAGTACAACCGGAGCTGCCCTTTTCTGTAAATTATGCAAGGTTAAAGACAAACTCCAGTTTATTTTTAGTGAAACAACAGAATTGTTGAATATGCTTATAGGCACTGTTTTATTAAGAAAAATGATTAATTTTTCAATTTTCTTTTTTCCAAGGTAAGTTTCAATTTAGGAGACCATGGTTAATAAAGTACCTTTTTGTCAAATTTATTTTTAAAGCAAATCTTTGAAATAATATCCAAAATGAGAAACTTAACGGCATATTATGAGGAGTAAATGCAAAATATAACGATAATAAAGTCTATTATGTGACGCAAATTTATATTTGTAATTTTACGACATATTTTTGTATTTTCAGAAATGAAATCAATGTGCATTTCTTAGTTTTTGCGTTATAGAAAGTTATAGTATTCGACTGTCTTTCCTTTTTGTCTCCCCATCATTCTACACTTATCGTTTATTTCAATTCTTAAAACCATTTTTCCTTTTTCGTATATTTTCTCGAGCAGCGCCAGTGCAACTTTGGAAAGGGATGTACAAAAAGTCAACAGGGGACAAAATTTAACGTGGGGTATAGAATGAGAAATAGATACTGTCAGACATAAACATTTGTGGCCACTCTATGGATAAAGAATAGGTTTATCAAGTGTCGAGCTGAGCATTAAAACAAACACAAAAGCACAACTGTGTAAAACTTTTATTTAATATGCCAATATAAAGTTGTGAACGTTTCTCCTACCCGCCCTTAGTGCGAAAGGGACGAAGGTGAGAATTGAAACATAAATGGGGTCGCTGAATGATTATTGTAACTTGGTTGAAAGTGCTGGGGCGATGTGTCAGTGGCTTGATCTTTGGAAAGATTTCTAGTACTAGGTCTGAAATGGAAACTGGTATTCTGAGGGACTCGACTCTAATAACGGGACTGCGTCCGCGCAGTCACAGCCCGTAGATCCTGGTCGATCATTATCTCTCACTTCATGGCTTCCTGACGGTGTACCCTTTGGAACATAGGCACAGAGGGATAGGTAACTTCCTCTGCTCCAAACCTCCATCCATCCATCCGGGTCGCATTACTGGAGGAAAAGGGAGATAGAGCTATTGAGCGTAAAATTAGTATTTTTATTTTAGTATTACATTTGTACTGAGAGCCTAAAATGATATTATTTTAAAACTGATCATTATAAGCTTTAGCCTTTGTCACGACAAATATTACAAATGATACCCCTCAGCGACAGTACTTTGCCAGCATCTGCGAAGTACATTCCTATGTTTCATCTTAACTTCGCTAATAAAAGAACACGGCGGTTCGGCGGTTGTAACTTTTTAACAAGTTGGCCTCTACCTGGAACACGACTGCTAGGATATTTTCTTGCAAATCGCATCACTACTACTCTGCACCCGAATGCGTTTTCACAAATGTATATAAAAACCGTTCAAGACTGTTAAGTGACTCAGCTAACGAAGAACAATTAGCACAAATTTACGCATAATGTGCAACCACTCGCTGACAAATCCCTTCTTAAATTAATTAGTCTTTTACCTGCACATGCATTATACGCCCTAACGACTGCCTTCTTTCAGTACGCAGTCACCCTCTGCCGGCCCCTAACTTAAATAAGTTCACTGTACATCATTTTAAGAGATTACTTTTAAGTCTCGTTTCGACAAAAGTAAAACAATTGTTATCAAAGTTAATACCGTTTTGTCTACAATAGGGGAAAATTACGGAAATATTTCTATAATGCCTTTTTTTTTTGTTTTTATTTTTATTTTTTATTTTTTATTTATTTATTTTATTTTTTATTATATATATATATATTTTTTGGGTAGTTAACAAAATATTTTTACCATAGTGATGCTTAGCAAATGTCTCTGTAGTATGTTATGGTAGAATGGTGTAAAGTAGTCATAGGAGATAGCAGTTTGGTACAATGCATTCTGAAAACCACAAAGCGAATGTTAAAGGAGGTAAAGAAATACTTAGTCTCGGTTTTCCTTCTGCTTGGATTGGCTCAGTAGTTAAGTTTTGAGCTGGCCTTTGCCCTTCCTGCATTTCTCAAGTATTTTGATTCATTTATTTTAACGCCTTCAGGAAAAAGTTCATATTTAAAGGCACATACTCATTATGGCGGCTAGTGTACAGAAACGCTTTCAAAAGAGAACCAAGTGACATGAGCATATGAGCGAAAGTAACACATCATCCTTGAGGCTGCTCAGCAGGAAAAGGGAGGTGCTTATATGCCCAGGTTGCATACTTAAAAGTCCCATGTTAAGTAATAGCGGAAGTCTTTAAGGAATTTCTATGCATTTCGTGCAAACACATCTAGTAGTGAGTTTCTGTGTTTTTACTTATTCGGCTTTGCCCTCCATTTTTTTGTCAAACGTAAGAATTTTAGTCGAGAGGTAGAGAATCCGGCTTAAATATTTAAAGGGGTCATTGGAATAAGGGACCTTCTCCGCCATTTATATTGTTTAAGAGTTTTGTGATTTTTTTTTTTTTTTTTTGGTAGAAAAACCTATAGCTCATTAAGTGTGTGAATTGCTTTTTGTCAGTTATTAATCTAAACTTCAGCAAATGTTAAGGAAATGTTTTTCTGCATCATATATGATGGACAATCAATAAAGACGGGGAATGGTTTGGTTTTTCTCATCACAATCTCAGGTGATTGATGGAAAAAATTGGAAGTGCGTACGCGAGCGAGTGTTTGCAGACGGCTGCGTAAAATGGAGTCGCTACTCTGAAATGTTGCTTCTGTCTGAAGGCATGGAAGCGTACGCAATGTTACAATGAGCATATGACGATGGCGTTCTGCCAAAATCAATCTCACTTCGGTTGTTCAAAGAGATTAAGTAGAGCTATGTTTCAACAACAAAGCAGAGCGGTCCAGGTTTCCCCGACCGCTGAAGTGAACGAGCTGCCGTCATTGTTCGGGAACGACATCAGCCGGATCTCTGCCAGATGGTTGTCGAGATTGCTGATTCTTGAACAGAAGATGGTGCGAGTGGACTTGTGTCGAGAGCCTCAGGGTCTGTAGCGGAGCATGGTGAGGCATACCTGAGTTCTTCATTACACGTGACGAGACTTGGCTTCACTATTACCAATCCGAAAGCAAACAGACGAGTTCAGTCTGGAAAACATCAACAAGAAGTTCCCCCGCAAGCAAAGATTAATGGGTAGCATTGAAATACTGTTTTCAGCCTTCTGGACAAGCATATCCGATGAAAACGCCCTAAGTTGCATCCGTCTGTTTGGCGCCTTAACCATGAAAAATCACGCATTCACGCTTGGCTACATTTGTCGAGGGATAACATGGAATATGTGCCCCACTCTCCATGCTGAGCTGTGGTACCAGCGTTTTGGTCTGTCGAAGGAAGGTTCTGAAGACTAGATGAAAAACAAACTAGTTCCCAGCACATCTTTCGGCATGTTTAATAGCCTTCGATACTTGGATTAATGGATAGTTGCAAATTTCCCTTTTCTTAGCTGAAAGCTGCCTTATATGAATTCCTATCACTATATGTGCATTTTACATCTTCATGTCCACCTTCAAACCTAAACCTTGATGATTTCGGAAATTTATATTTACACTGAACGTGTGAATCATTTCTCTTCAGCAGCTTACTACAGTGTAATTATAAAGTTCTAGTACATTTTGTGGACAACGTAGTCCAAATACAACCAAACTTATAAGTTAATATCCACATGATCTCCAAGAATCTCAAAACACGTTTCCCAAAGCCGCACCGTCTCCCGGAAAACATTCATCAACATATCCTCTGTAAACATTTCACTCGAATGCATTCTTTCAGCACTCGCAGATTCGGAACCTTTGTTCTGTACACCTGTTGCTTGATGTACCCCCAAGCGAAAACTCAAGGGGTGTGAGACCTAGCGAACGCGATGCTCAGACACGAGGAGATGCCCTTCCAATCCGCTTGTTGGGAAACATTTCATTGAGATACTCACGTACAGCCAAGACCAAAGTGTGGTGGCGCTCCATCTTGTTGAAACACCACTTACAGTAAATGTGACTGTAAAAAAAGTTGCGACACATCAATATACATGTCTCCCTTGACTGTTTACTGACTAACATGTACTTTTCGTTTATTCAAGCCCAGCCAAACTCACTTTCGATTATGTTTTTCCCACTCGATGGTTTCATGGGCAGCTCGTCCGCCCATATACGACAATTGTGTCAATGAACATGTCCTCTAAAGTGAAACGTGGCTTCGTTGCTGAAGTTATCCCGGTCTGCAGCTTCATACATTGCTCGTCATGCTGTCTAATCTTCGGCTTGCAGTTGTGGACCACTTGCAAATGATATGCTGGTTTTTTTTTTTTTCCAGAGTAAAACGAAGCACTTGCCTAATTGATGATGGCGGTATCCCCAGCTCTCGGACGCCTCCACGTTTTCGGCGAATATTAGTGATCTACCTGTGCGTGGATCATCACCTCAGATCCTATATGCATGCACTTATTCACAAGAATCTGGATGTTACCTCGTGTTGGAACCAGTTTCCGGAAATTTCTTTGGCAACTGTTTCTAATATCCTCGTAACATCCTGGCCTCTTAAACGAGCAGCAACAGATCTATCCGCTCTACAATGATGAACGTGTTGTGCATCTTTCCAATGCCCATCAGAGAAAGCGATTTCTTTAAAATTTACTGGGACTTTATAATCACACTTTAATAATATAAATAAAAGTCTTGCAATGTTATTTTCAGAGCAGTAAAAGGTTTCCCAAGATTTTTATTAGCTATGCCCAATAACGAGATACATGAATTCAGTTTAGTCTTAACTTTCATGGGAATAACAGCGCAAATGCGTGTGGCCTGAAACCAGCAATTTGTGTTCATTCTCTTCAAACCAACTAAATGCCAAATTTAGAACCATAAACACAATAATTGCCAAATGTTTATTTTATCGAATGCATGAGTCACATTGAACTGAAAAGTTCTTCTTGTAACTTCTTTATTTTCGGAATAAGCTGCAACAAAAGCTGCCTGTTTCGTCCATCCTCCTACTAGAAGTAGACTAAACCTGCCACACATTAAGCTGTATTATAAACATTTTTTTTTAATTATAAGTCCATACTTGTTGCAATAAAACTTTAATCCTATAATTAAAAACACTGGTGTACACACAACTTTGAGTTAAACGGACTTAATGAATCTGTTACTACTAGGTATCGGATTTCTAATGAAGTTATGTTGATGCTGGATTGTAGATAACAAGTGGGAGAGGTAATAGCTCACGAGCTACAAACTACACCGACACCGTACGCCTGTCACACTCATTTCTTGTGTACCTGCCGTGCAGTGGCTCATAGCTTTGTTTGCTTACTTTTTATTGACCTAGTAGTTGGAGTGTACCTAACTTAATGTTAAGTACTTAGAATTTAATGCTTATTAATTACAGGCGATCTATGAAACATTAAACTTTTTAAAATCTTAAACAAAAAATAGGCTTGTCCAGCATTTTAGGCAATATGCTAAGCTAATAAATGAATAGTAGAAATTTATTTCTACATATACGAGAATATAACAATTTCTGGAGGGGGAAAAATAGATTGGTCTGTTATTGAACTGGATACCTTCAATAATCCCAGACTATTTACTGTAGATTTCTGTGATAAATGTATTCACTTTTAATGTGGTGAAATTAACTGTGTTTCTTTTTTGTTTTTAGGTAAGAAGTGACAAAATCAGCAGTTGTATCAGGATGAAGCTTCCTATGTCTAATAAGGTAGGAATAACTACCTCAGCTCTAAAAGCAACAATCATCATTAACAAAACCACATTCTTTGTAATAATTAAAGTAGGTACTTAAACATTTGCAAGGAAATACACAGTATTCCGAATATTTATCGAAACATTCGAGTTGAGATATTCAGTAAACGACATCAAATACGGAAAACAAGCAGTTTTAGCGTCACAGATAATTAGGCATCCAATCGTTCACACATAAACCAAATTTGTTCTTCATTGTGGAATACATTTCCATATTTGTCTGCCGAGTATATCAAACCTCGTTCATCTGAACACTTAATCTAATGAGCGGTAAAGACCCCATCAGGATGGCTTGCCATAGTTGAGCATTCAGAAAGTCACGAGGAAAGCTAGGTACGAAACACAGTAGAAGTATTCCCTAAAGAAGTTCGCAAATGTGTTGAAGCTGTAAACTGAAGAAATAAGTAACAAGCTATCGCGTCATATAAATTGTCTTAAAATATTACATGCACAGATGTTAATGCTACGTTTTGGAGGTTGTAGGGCCACTAGTGATCCTCGCAACATGTGTGAGCAATAGAGCACAACGAGTTTTCGGAAACTAAATTGTAATATTCAAAGAATAATGCTAACGGTTATGAAAGAGTTTAAATTAACTCTGTCTTCATAGACGTGTTCCAAGAATCTGCCGCTCACTAGAGAATTCACATATGTCCAGGTTCCAGTTACAATGAACTTCGCTTTCAGAGTGGCAAACATTGCAAAGAAGTAATTAGAATTGGGCATGATTTTTCGAACTTGTCCTAGAAGCGCACAAGAGTGATTCCAATATAAATTGGATTGTTAAAAAAATTATCAATCCAAAGGAAATAAATGGAATGCTGCCCAATAAATTTGCTCTAGTTTTCCCCATATCAAATCAAGCTGTAATCTGGTGGGCGTTGTCTTAGAGGAGAAGAACTTCTCAAATCGATTTGTGACGCCTTTTTCATGAATATGTTTTGTCTCAACCAGAAGCTGTCAGTAATATGTTGTGTTGAATGTTCGACGTTCATGAAGAAAATCAGTGAATCTTGGGAGTCCCAGAAAACTCGAGAGAACCTTCCCAGCTGACAGGAGCTTTTCCTCCACTCCATGCTCGCTTTCTTCGACTCAGGAGTATAGCCAACTGCCCATGTTTGATCGCAGGATACGATTCGATGCCGAAATATTTCTCCTTGATCCCGGTAAAGAACCAAAAGCTATACTCCCACGCTGATACCCTTTTGATCCTCAATGAGAATTCTAGAAGTTTCGGTAATCCAATTATGGATTGAACCCTTTCATTAACTTATATTAACCTCAGTTTCAGAGATCGTCTAACGTGAGTCACACTCTATAAAGTCCCCAAAGACTCGACTGTTGTTTTCGTGCTTCTCCGCGATCGACGTTAATGGATTTCATTTCTTCCAGTTTCTCGACCCTCAATGATACTTTTGAGTCGCACGTACACTTGTATTAGACAGCGTCCTACCTCAAAACTGTGGTCTTGTAAAATTTTGGCCGAGTTTATTCCTTCCGGGACAAACTTGAAAATGCATTGCGTAATCGACGACTGTATCTCTTGCTCGGGCATGATGCTATTGACAAACAAAGCTGCTGTGCGAGGCAAACAGGTTCCCCCCACTCCCCGAACACCCACATAACTAAAGAGATGAGCTGCACCTGTTCTCTCCAAATTTCTTATTTTTAATTTGTAGTTAACTTCGCCTAACGTACGATTTTGTAACTCGTGTATTACATGTGAATTACTGTTATCTTGTGCTGTTTGTTAACAAATTATACACTTCACTTTTAACTAATCTCAGTGAAATTTTCAAATCTGAAGTTGCCACAAGTAATGGCGCTCTTATAAGTATAGGGTTTTTATGTGTAATTTATGATTTGCACTTCCAATCTCGTTCGCATAATTGAGCAGTAGATAACCTATTGTATCGGCAGGTGCCAAAATGCTTGGACATATTTCATTGCAGATAGAATGGGCAATTTCTCCTTTAGGTATATCTCGCGAAATCAGATTTCACTTGTTACAAAAGTTTTCCCGTATGCTTTTTTATTTTTCCACCTAATATATAACATGAATGCCTTGAATTTAAGGATGTTTTCAGTTTTACTCTATCGGGCTAGGTTTTTAAACAAAATCACATCAAATGTAATATTTCTGATGAAATGTTTAAGTTTTAAGACACATAGCTAAGACAAACTTGATTTTGTAGCTTCATTTTAATTTAAATATTAATAAAAAAGAGAGCTATATGTCATTAATTACGAATTTCCATTTTTCCCCCTCCCATTATTAGAGAGGAGAAAACTTCATTCTTTTCGAAGCTGTAATAACCTTCACCAGTGTCTCTTTTCAAACACCAACAACAATCAGTCATCATTGACGCATCCCAATGGCCTTGATAGTGGTTTCCATTCTCAATGTCTTTATGAAACCGCTCACTTTGTTCTTCACTCAGAATCGCAAGGAAGTAATCAATATGGCTGTTCAGAAATGCATTTTAACACTCATTCTGTACCCAGAAGTCTAAAATGTTGTATTATTTCTTTATCACTATCTTTATTCAGAGCAGTAACAAATAACTTCATCATATGGAGGAGTGGAGGATGTACGTAAATGGAGAAACCAATTGTTCATTCTTCATAGTTTTTATCCAGGAACTAAATTGATCCTTTGTTGCCAAATTTTTTTCTGGAGGTTCGGTGCTCGTGATTTAGCCCTACTGTCCCATTCACAGTGTGAACAATTTATTAACTTGTTTAAATCTTTCAAAATATTTATTTTATGTGTCTGCTCAATGAACAAATAATATAAACCGTAATTTTTTATAGTACGGATTTCTGAAAAACTGTTGCCCGCTGAGACAAAACTAAGGCTAGTTTGAGAGATTTTATGTGGTAAGAAATCAGAAAATATGAACAGTTTTCATTCAGAAAAAATTGTGTAGACAAGTGTTATCAAATGACTGCACTAAAAATGAATTGTTAAATTTGTCAGGCGGTTATGGAAAATGTCTAATAACTTTTCTGAATTTACTCGAGAAGCCAGTGTTGCACTTCATTGTCGATGACAACTGGCGCGCTCCGCAGGAGTGCAAGAACCGCATAGCTGCTAACTTTGCAAATGGGTAAACAAACTTTCCCGGTTGAAACTAACCTGCCTGGAATCCCAGGAAAGTTTGCTTACAAGAAAGTCAGATGTTGTATTTCTAAGAATGGGCTGGACGTGGTAGATGTAACAACATTAACACATTTGACTGAAATAGTACAAGTATTGTGTGTATGTGGATGCTGAACGTAAGGAAACACTCCGAGTCTCTTAGGAAGGAACCCACTTTAAACGGTCACTCATTTTGTTTTCGCTTGTACTTCTCTTGAGAAGCATCAGCCAAAGCCTGGGGCAGTAAAGTTTTCTCCTTTCAGGCATTAAATTTTTACTGTTTTATGACTTTCTGCTTTAATTAAAGCTCCATTCTACGGGCGAAAAGTTAACATGCCATAAAACAACGCCGCGGAGAGGGACTTCTTGCAGGTATAATTGCAGTTTTAAACTCTTTGCGCCAAGCACCAGTTATTCGGTCCAGTGACATAACAATGAATGGTGTAAAGAAAACAATAGAGAAACACAAAATTGTAGTCTAGAATTTCTTTTTTGTTTACCGCAGAAAGTCCCAACTTTGCTAGTCCAGTCCAATTGTTTTTCTCCCTTTTTTTCCTCTATACTATGCTTTTATTTACCTTTTTCTTGTTGTGTCACTTCTTTTTTCCTTTTCGTCCTATCTCCTTTTATTTATTTTACGTTTAATTCGTACTCTTCTTCCAACCTCCCTACCTCTCGCCTTTTGCTTTCTTCCTATATATAATAATTCTCATGTTATTTGTTTTATATCTTCTCCCTGCTCCCCTTTTCCCCCTCTCAATACTGAGTGTAGAACAGGCTAATTCTCCCATGTTGTGTTGCATATTCTTTCAATAATGCTTTATAAACAAATCTGCATAAAGTATTTTCCAAACGGAAGCTTCTCGAAACCCACCAATAAAAGAAAATTCCCACCCGAGGTTGTGAATAATTTTTTCCTCCTGGCAATAACAGAGCACCTCTTGCTCTGAGCCTTTGTTTTTCTTTGCTATAACGCTACTTTGCTGGAAAGTGGCTGTTCCTTCCTTCATCACGATCAAGAATTATTTAGAGCAATAACGTTTTAAGTATTGCTCTCCCCTTGTTTTTGCTGGGGATTGGCAGGTAAGCAGCATCGATGGTACTATTTTCTTTTCCACTAAACGGCAATTCCTTTGATACTGTCCCAAGGAAATTGAGCATTAATCCAGAATTAAACCATAAGAATGTGTATAATGGAACATCTTGCTATTAACAATAAGCACTGTGTGTATAAAACTTGTTTTCTCTCTTATGAAACTTTATATATTGTTGCAGATTTGCACCACTATGAAAAATTATGAGGGTGCTCATTCAGCCTATTGTAAAGTGCTTATTCGCTTATCTGTAGTTTTTATAATTCCATCTATTAGTTTCTTTAAATGCTTGTTTCTTTTTATTACTTAATTTCAATAAATTATTGTTTCTGCTCGCTCTATGTCGTAAACATGTATTGTGTTTGTTATATTTCTTTAAAAAGTACGTTTGTGATAAAATTATTTATTAAACTGTATGGTGTGATTTTTGTTTATTTCTACAGTATTTAATTTATTCGATTAATTACACGGTACTAGGATGTTTTGGGCTCATTCACTTTTCCCCCCTTTATTTTTCATTCTTCGGTTTATGTTGTCCAAATTACCCTGTTACCCTTAGTTTCTCCAGCCCATTGAGGTTTTTCAGTCTCATATTTTTTAATAATGTGGAAGTGCTTTTCTTACGTGTCCCATAAAATATAGGCGTTTGCTTTTGATATTACCTACAAGCATTCTAATTTCTCTTATTTCATCCCCCTTCCATGTTCACCAAATTCCATATTTCTGTGCCATTCCAAGATTACATACCAGATTTAAATTGGCATATCTAGAAATTTTGTGCTGAAAAGAAAAAAAAAATATTCTGTATAGTTCAACTTTCTTAGACATGATACTAAAAGGGTGTTTCAAATACAATAGGATTAATTAAAAATGATTGAAAATTAATTTTAAGGAAATAACCCTATAATAATTGTGAATCGAGAATTAAAGTAATGAAATAAAAATAGCATATACTTTTAAAAATTAGAAAAACAGGAGCATCTTCATCTGAAATAGAGAATAGAAAATGAAGCGCGTAATTTTGTCGGGGAGAAATGTCATTTGAGTTAGACAAAGGGCAAAATAATTAATTAACCATAGAATGGGCCTGAGAAAATATTTGATACAGGTTTAGAAGAGTGAGAAGAAATGTATACGTTATTTGAAGAAAGAAAGTAATTATGGAATAAACATGTAAAAAGGAATGATATTGCAGAAAAAAGATTTTTGTCGGGTTGGAGAGACTAGTGGAAAGGAATAAACTAGAGGTACAAGGAACAGGGAATACTGTAGTGAGTAAATGCATCAGAAACAAAGAATTGATAAAAGGTGCAGGTAAGTCAAAAGTCGGTTTCCCCAGGTTATTACTTCAAAGTCGAGGCACGCAGCCCACTAGAGTGTAGTCTGTAGTCTCTCTACTAGGTGGCCCACAGCAACTTTGGCTTGTGCTATGGAACACAGACCATTAAATTACAAAAGAACTGTCAAGGGAGTAAGTGCGCACAGTTGTTTAATTTAAATGTACGGATAATAAGAAACCAGTAGATTGGATTGTGTATTTGTATGGAAGGAATGTGATAGCTGTCCAATGGTGCGACAATAGTGTCGTGAATTTGCAGAGGGACTAACTATTACAAATTACGTTTTGAACAACTTGCGATGGCAGCACTTTCCCACTTTGCATTGACTTTTTTTTCTGGAGGGGGAGGAAGAGAAGTCTATGGAGTAGACTATTTCGGACTCTTTTGTATTAGATGTAGCCTCGAAATAGCTTATTGAGCAGGACAACGGCATTTTCTATAGTATGGGCATGGAAAAACTCATTCTATGTTATCATAGGTCATAGTGTGGAAAAATTAAGCAGTGCTGTTCATCTTTACTGTTCATGAACAAAAAAATTAGGTAAACTTACTTTTTGACTTACCCGCATAATACTTTAGTTAAAGGATAAACATGCTACAGTGAGAAGTTGTTATTTTTTGAGCATATAGGTGTCTTTTAGTTGTTTTTTTTTTCCTTCTTTTTTGTACGAACTGGATGATTGAGATAAAGCATTATGTTTAAATATATGATTTCCTTCTCTGTGATGGACTGATTTATGAATATAAATCGTAGGCTAAATGCCACACTGTCTTTATATTCTGTGTTAATATATAGCTTACTAGCTTTGTGTAATTCTGGTCAAACATTTATTAATTGCATAAATTATTTTGTAAGAAATATAGTCACAGTACCATCGTAATTTTGAACGAGAATTATAAAATATGTGATTTTACTTTGTCCCCAAATAAAGGACTTTCAACCCCGTAACCATCCCTTTTATGTGTATTGTCATGTAGTTGATATATTTGATCATTGTAAATGAAATCTCTCTTGTCCAATAAGAGATGTTCATTTGCTTTTCTCTTGAAGTGAAGTGGAAAATTCCTATGGAGCAAAGGGGTTGAAGAGGATTATTTTCCCTTCTGGAATGATGTTATTACTCTATGAGTCAGGGGATAAGCCTTAACAAGGGGCTGAATCCCCTATTAAATGGGGCTGTTGAAATATTTAACCTTGAGAGTCAGTTACATGAAATCTCTGACGCAATGAAAGGGTGTGGCTTACCAATGCAAGACACGTGGTTATTGTAATGACATGCCCGTTGGTGATGATCATGATATTGATATCTTATCGCATGTGTTGAGTAAGTAATGCCTGCTGGGGCCTTTCAAGCGTTTGCAGTTGGATTTAAACTGTCACTCTAAACACAATGTTTGCATAAGCATGCTTATTTCCACGTATTTATTATAAAGAAACTATTCTTTATAGATAAACGTAAAAAGCATTAATGTGTAAGAAAACTTTCTAGGTTTAAACGAGTACTTGTTGCGCTTGCTCATGCATTCTTTATCCCCCTCAGGACCCATGGAAAACATAAATGCTGACATATGGTATTAACGTGACAAAGGCCTGTATATACGGATGCGTACAAATTCTTAGCATTTTTCGTTTAGATTAGACACATTTAGTTGCTAACTTGTCATTTAATATGCACTATAACAAAAATATAAAACATTTAAGAATTTTTAATTTTTATTTTATTATCTAGTGGTTAGTATGTCCTTTAGCCTTTAGTTTAGAAGAAATGAGCTCTATTGAAAGTCTTAAACTTTTTTCATCCTGCCACACTGATAAAATACCGAGGGTGCCAAAAAAAGTGTACACACACTTTCACAGCAAATATCTATTTAATATAATTCAAAGTTGTACAGAAAAACAACAGTAATGTGTATTAAGATGTTCTGTAAACACATGTGACTCACATACCTTATGATAGCGTTGCTACGTGACAGTTCAATGAACCTAGAAGTGTGTCGACGCTGATGGAGGGTATTTTGAGCAACTGTTGTAACTGTAAATGTCTTAAGATAAGTGCTCATTTTCTATTTGTGTGAATTCATATTGCTTCTTCTGTGCTTGAAGTGTCTATACATTTTTTGGCACCCTCTGTAGATCCGTCATAAGTTTTCTTAGCTGTTAGGTGAAAAATATAATTTGGTTTGCGTAGTTCACTCCATGCTATTCAATTGTGTTCTTACCTCGACTGTTTCCAGCATTGTTCAATACAGATGTGTCAAAATCACTTAATTCATCATTTTGTCTTGTGATAGGAGTACCGCATTGCATGAATTCAATTTCCTAGTTAACCGTACTTTCATGATTGCAAATACTAATGCACCACTTCCAAATGTTGTGTAGCATTCCACAATTTTTTTTCCTATCATCCCATACACAGAAATTCCTACCCAAATCATTACTTGAGTGGGATGTTTCTAGTTTTCTGCACCGCACATTCCTTCTTGAATGCCTCCTCTGACCTCTTCATACGTATTGGGGTTTTTCTCAACAGCTGCAACCAACACTGAATAGTATCTTTAAAAAGGAGTTTAGCTACACATCTTGGAAGAAAGAAATAAAATATAAAAAATGGGGGAGCCGTAATATTATCTTGAAATTGATTTAATTATGACTTCAAATATATTTATTATTATTATTATTATTATTATTATTATTATTATTATTATTATTATTATTATTATTATTATTATTATTATTATTATTATTATTATTACTTTTGTCCAATTTTGAGTCCTCCGGTATTTGACTCATTTTGCCCAAGTAGTATTTCCCCCTCTCTCTTGCCTTCAGTCCATCCTAAAAATTCGGGTTCTCTCAAGAAAACACTTTATTAATTTGAAATTGTAATTTTTTCCGCACTCGTAGCGGCTTAATTCATTTGCTTCTATTGAGTTTATGTGAAAATCCTTTACTTATATGCTGGCTGTTTTGCTTATTTCCGCATTAATCTGAGCTGTTCCTCTAACCCAGGTTTAAAGACTTGTGACAGTTTTTCCCTACTCAGCAAGGCATGTATGACTTTAAACGGCCATTAGGAGCAGCAAAACGAAAGGGTAGCAGCAGTGATGGATATTCGATAACCAGAATGAAAGTTGTCTTGCAAAGAGAGGAGGGAGGGAAGAAAAAGAAAGAAAAGAAAAGAATTGAAATTAAATATGAATCAAATAAGACGGAAATATTGCGATATTTCATTTAATATTCAGCAGTGATGTTTATTTTGCGAAGAAACACTGTAATATGTTGTTAGAATGCAACAAGAAGCTACTAAGGCCTGTCAAATTCACATTTTGTTTGAAAAAGTCAAAATTGTTAAAATGTACCCCTTTTGTATGTTACATTGAACAATTGTAAATATTTACAATATAAATAAACTTGGAAAATTTCCTATCCATCGATACTGCGTATGTTTATCTACACTCTGTATGTTTATCTATAATAAATATTTTTTTTCATTATGAATACGCATAGTGATTGTATTAATTTAGAACAATCGCTTTTCCATGGGATACCAGAATGAAAACGCTTCAGTTTTGACAGCTTGAACATGTAACGATTAATTTTTCTTTCTTCCAATATTTTACGATTTTGCTTATTTGTTATTGGGATAATGGACAACATATCTATTAGATGCTTCCTGAGTTTTCTAGTTCCTACGAAGAAGTAGACAATATTTATTCGGGGGTTTTCACGACCTTCCGTTCTCTGCTGAAAATCTTGTCCATTGTTCTTCCAAAACAGATTTTAGTCGCTATAAGCACAAAGGGAATAAATAATATTAATGATCCAGCTTAAACCAATAAAAAGAAACATAAAAATTACTTGAAAGTATGCAATGATAAGCGACAATCAAATGAATAGTCGGATATTGTCAGTACTTTATTTTGTTAATTAGATGTGTATTTAGGTATTCCTTGTGGAATGCTTGGTAGCCTCATCATAAAAATAACTTTTTTTTTCTCCCCATTTTGCGCGTGTGCCTTGAAAATACTCTTTATTTTTCTTCCTATAAAGTATTAAACTTTTCGTCCTTAACGATCTCGTTGCCACCAATTCTGAACCTTTTTATATTTCTTCTGCCTAAAGGTTGATGTGAGGCCAGTTTCGATTTGCGAAGGTCCTCCATATTTTACAGATGATATCACCAGTTTTATCTATGCTGTAAAATGTTTTAATTTAACTCGTAAATATTTAATTCGTCTCTTATATGTGCACTATCACTAGTTGTGCATTCTCTTAACGGCCCTTGGAAATTTAATTTCTGTTGTGTGATCACGGGTTTCATCTCTCTGTTTATGTATCTACCGTTCACTACGTAAAGCAAAGGGGACATAGCCGTTCTGTTATAACATTTTAATTGCTTTTTCTTTTCATATTGAATTCCAAGTACCGCACATCATTTGGTACCTTTGCAGTTTTTTTAATCATGTTTATAACTTAAATCACGACCTAGATCATTAAATTGCTGTACCTGATATTGTTTGCCGATGAGAAGAAGGCATGCGACAGGAATGTGCTACGTAAACATTTTCTAAAATAATTAGTGTTGCCATATACTCAAGTCCGCTCGCACATCAGTCTCCTCGTCATCATCTGATCGCCAGACTATACCTAGATTATCCTAACGTTTATTAAACATTTTATTATTTTTGGACTTTTTCATAAACGCTATGCTTTTAATTATTTTATAAAATCTGTAATTTATCCTAGATATTATAAAAATATCTGCATGTGTAAAACTATTGAGATAGTGTTTCATTTTCTAATTGCATCGTCTGTATATTGTATAATTAATATGTATATTAAATTAAGAATATCATTGTCTTACATTGTTAGTAGAAATTATCTCTTTATTTGTAATACAATCTAAATTCATTTTTGTGCAATTATAAAGAGTTTTTTGTTAGATTCCAATACTATGAAGGGAAATATTGGGTACATTACATTCCCTCTTGAAAATATTTTCCCAGTAGAAACGGTCAGGTCTAAACTCAATCTGTTCCTCTAGCAATAAGGTCTCAGTAATTGGTTATAATCTATTATTCACTGTTTCTGCGTAAATCTTATATCATGTACTAAAAAATCCTGTATGTTCTTTGTGAGGCAAGGAATAAAAGGTAGACAGGAAGAATGTCAACAGCAAGCACAACACTGGTAACACAACCACACGCAAGATGATGGTTAAGTATTACTTAACACCAACGATGACGCAGTAAATTAGGAAATGTCCAAAACGCTATAAAGAGTAGAATATAAAAATTTCGTTAAAAAGTTGTGAAGTACACATAAAGACATAACAACCAAAATAGGCACACAATTCTTACGATACTTCGGATACTTCTTCACAGTATACAGGTTACCTCTTAAATACCGGACAAAAAGCAAAGTCTTGGAACAAAGTAACTAAAATAACAAGAACTAGAGAAGCTAAAATAGTAAAACTGAAATTAGTTACACAGTTGAAAATAGTCGCGACAATTGTGTGATTATTTAAAGTATTTTATCTACTTTTCCTTATTTAGTACTCGTATTGTTCATATATAAACTTAGTGTCAATCTGGTGCTGGTCGTATCACAGATGTTTAAAATGTTTAATCCATGTTTGCTCTGTTATTTTAGTTTTTGCAGTATTCCCATGGAAACACATATTTTTAAAATATATAACGAATGGATTTACTAGTTTTAACACATATATGTAATACAATAAATTTCCAAAGGTATATGTTTCTTAGCTTTAGTACCTTTAAATTTGTTAATAAATGCAATACAAAACATTTTGTTGTGCACATTACAAAGAACTTTTTATAATTATAAATCAAATTAATTAGATTGATATCATTTTAAGCAGATTAAATAAGTAGCCCTTTATATGAGCCAAAATATACGCCGCGCATATCTCGTGCTCTCCGTATGGGCGCTTTATCAGTACTCTAGATAAATTTACAGAAAACTAAACAGTTTTAAATATGCGGAATTCTGATCTAAATTAAATTTCCGTAGAATCTTTGATACCAACCAGAGGATTATACCTTTTTTTATGAAGTTTTGGTTGTGCGTCTCACGTAAATATCAGGATCTTAAGCGAATATAAATTCATACGCAGGTTAGTAGTATATATCCCTCCTCGCGTGATTTTTATATCAAATTGATATCAAAAGGGGTGGGGGGTGATATCAAAAGTGGTGGGAGGTGGGGGTGGGAGGTGGGGGTGGTGGTGGTGGGAGGTGGTGGTGGTGGGAGGTGGTGGTGGTGGTGGTGGTGGTGGGGGTGGTGGTGGTGGGGGTGGTGGTGGTGGTGTGGGTGTTGTGGGGGTGGGGTGTTGATATCAAAATCTCAATTTGAATTGATATCAAAATTTCTGTTTGATTAAGCGATAGGAAAATCTCTGTTTGATCGAGTGTTGGATTTAAATCTCCCGAAAAAAGTGTGTGTGATCAATTAATTACGTTGTAAAAAAATGGAGAGCCCTTCCGCCACTGCGTTGGCAGTTCGCCACTGCTCGCTCCCCCCACCGCTCGCTTTCGCCGCCCGCCTCGCTTTGTTCGCCGCCCGCCTTGTGTCCCTCGCTTTGTTCGCCGCCCGCACAATGCTTTTGCGTGAATTCGGTCTTCAATGGGTGGTTTCTTATTCGTTTGTATATATTCTTTTTAACAAAAACTCTGTATTTTCTCACACAGGGTTAGAAAAGTCAAAAACAATATGTGTGGGTTTTTCTTTACAGAGCCAAACTAAAAATAACACGTTGGCTCTCTCTGTATTTCTAAAAAGCTATTATTTTCACAAGGAAACAAAAAAACATTCTTCTAAAAATCCTATCTTCAGAGACATTTAAAAAGTTCTTTCTTTCGGGGGGAAAAAGACATTGTTAATAAAAGTTCTTTCACATTGGCTCTCTCTATATTTCTAAAAAATCTATCATTTTCACAAGGAAACAAAAAAACATTCTTCTAAAATCCTATCTTCAGAGACATTTAAAAGTTCTTTCTTAGTATGTTCGGGGGAAAGGTGGTGGGGATGGTGAGGTGTAATTTTTGATATCAATTTTTTTAAAATCACGCAAGGAGGGATATATACAGAAAAAAAATTAACATATACAGTTAGATATTTTTTATTGTACACAAAATTAACTTGGAATGGCTGTCTACAAAATTTTAAACACAATTAGATTTTTTATTGTACACAAAATTATACAAAATGACGGTGCTCACTGATCACAAAAATTAACTTGGAATGGTGGTCTACAAAAAACAAGAATTTGTTTTAAATACAATTAAAAATGCAATATTTTTAAAAAGTCTGTCTCACTGGTGAGGGTTTTCAAAAAATGTTTTTATCCCTTCACAAAAATTATTTTAAAATGTGTGGTATATGTTTTTTTGACAAACAACACTTCACAGTCTTCGTCGTTGCTGCTTTCCTCCTCCTCCTCCTCGTATGGTGTGGTGACGCAGGTGAGCGACATGTGGGAAAAGTTGATGTTGAGAGGTTCCTGGGTCGACGGGGTGGCGATGGGGACGACGAAATCGTTGATCGATGGTGTTGTGAAGCATCCTGCCGATGTGACCTTGTACTCTAGGGCTGGTGTCTTGTCGATGGTGCCGAGGTAGATGGTGCAGCGTGCGTCTATGCCGTAGTGAAGTATTTTAGACGGGGTGCACTTGACTTCCACGACGTCGGAGTTGTTGGTTGCTAATTTGACGGTGACAGTTTTGTCATCGCCAAAGAAGGAGATTTCAGTTGAGATGAGTTTGATGTTTGCAGGGTGCTTGCCGCTTCTTGTGACGTGATTTTGGTTGTCAAAAACTAGTTTGACAAACACATTGTTGCCGACCCCCACCGGATCTGTTTGACAGGCCATGTTGATTTATTTCGGTGTAAACTTCAATACGTGTCTCCGGTAGCCGTTTCTGAGGACCTCTTCACCCTGGTACACGATGTAAAAATCGAACGAGTTGAGCTGGTTGATGAGTTCTGCGGAAAGATTGTTAAATCTAGTAGGTAGAAACACTTCTTTCCCGTTTTCGAGGCGAACAAGCGCCCTGGGTCCGTGCTTTGTTGATATGTTCCGGACCCCTACCACAACGTATGGTACGTTCGGTTGTAACGTTGACACTGACACGTACTCCGAGCTGCTCGCTACTGTAGATAGCTGGCGTAACGCGTCGTTGATCATGTTGACTTCTCTGTAGAACGTTTGCTACTGACACACATTGGGCAGTTTTTGGAGAGAGGGGGTGGACCATCGATGTGTGTGGTAGTGGAGGGGAGGTTGTAGTGCTGGTTGCAGCGGCGGTAAGGGGCGTAAATTATTTTAGCTTCAGGTGTAAGCACCGCCCATACAGCGTCCACTTCTTCTGGTGAATGATGTATAAAGATGGCGTTTCCCTCCACGGCAAGTAGATGACATTCATTTGGGTCCATCATTGTGAGGCGTCGACCATTTTTCAGAAACTTTATCACTAGGTCCATGTCCGTCGTCGCAGGCGTGATTGAACTTGTCCATCGTGATCGCACCCTCCATAACTTGTGTTCGTGACGTCATCACGGCCCCTGAACTTGTCCATCGTGATTGAACTTGTCTTCGTGACGTCATCACCCTCCGTGACGTCATCACGGCCCCTGAACTTGTCCATCGTGATCGAACTTGTCTTCGTGACGTCATCACCCTCCGTGACGTCATCACGGCCCCTGAACTTGTCCATCGTGATCGAACTTGTCTTCGTGACGTCATCACCCTCCGTGACGTCATCACGGCCTCCTGAACTTGTCCATCGTGATTGAACTTGTCTTCGTGACGTCATCATGGTTGAACTTCGCCTTGTTTGGACTCCAGCTCTCTGATGAATATCGGTTTTAGAAAATGCTCCATCTCTAGGAACACTCTAAAGGTTGCGCAACGGATGTATCTTGTGTATTCGGTGTAGTTCATTTTCTCCCCGGAATCGTGGGCGTGAAGTAAATACATGCGATAGGCTGCTATTTGATTTTGTACTTCGAACTCTTCTTTCTTCTTGTGATAGATGATGTCGGTCACCATACGCTGTAGGCTTTCTAGCGTCCTCCATTCCTGCATACTCAACGATGTACAACGACCGTCCATTTTGATGATAATATTTTGTGTGCCAAATAAACGTTTAAAAATTATGGATAGTCGGTTGGTTATCTGCCACTCTCTTAGATGAAAGGTCAAGCTCTGTATAGTCGGCATCGTCTCTGAAAGCTTCTGCCACTCGGTCGAACCCAGGACCACAGTGTTGCGTCGCCCGCCAATGGTCACCACGATCTTGTGAGGAGATTTAGGTGAAAACCCAACGGCTGCAAACTTGGACTGCTTGCTGTTCAGGAAGTAAACATCCGTTAGCGGCCCCATGTCACTGTAAAAACAAGAACACCCCTTATGTAGCACACTCTTTTTTTCATTCGTCAATTAACCACACATACTGAATGCGACTTACCTGTTCAGCTCTCTCGGAACAACTGGTAGAGCGGATCATGTCAATGCGCCTTCTAAAAAAAAAAAATACAAGAATTAGCAACATAAAATGTGTCAGAGTTATTCATGCATGATCATCCACAATTTGTATTAATACTAACCTTTAACGATATACATCTCTGATGTGTAGTTTGTGAGCACCCGCCAAGACTGTAGGTTCTTTTAATGATGTCATCGTTGTGATTAAAATCACTTATGCTGAATTTTGAAAAGAATTTCTCCTTGCGCAGACCTTGGAAGCGGTGGGATAGGTAAGCAACGACGTAATGGCCACAGGTAGTGCTGAAATCGCCTTGCAACCTTCTAGTGTTGTGAGACCATCTTGTACCACAACATCGATTTAAAAAATTTAGAATTTCCCCCGAAAGAGGTTCTATACCATAGCTATCGAAATATTCCCCCCGGTCGTTCTTTGCAACAAAGATGCAGATCCAATGTTTCCCTGGTTTCGTGCTTGGGTCAGTGTTAATGACAACTGCTATGGGAAGCTGTCTATTATACAAATTTATCGACGACAATTGGTCGCAAGCGTACACGCCTAAAAAGTGTGGTGTACATTTAGACAGAAGTCGGTGTATTTGCAGCGTATTCATGATACCAAAATGGTCCTGTTAGCATCAATTTCTATAGTGCGATGTACTTCTGCCATCACCAACAGGTTGATAGGTTCTGGAGTTTGATCTTTAAATCCTACACTTATAGACACAGTACCGTGTCGTTGCCCTGAAATGTAAGACTCGTTAGCGCTCATATCGGCTGTAAGATCAAACACCATAATGGTGTAACCGTGTGAATATTGATGTCTGGAAATTGAATGCCCCTCGTCCTTAAAGTGTATTCCGAGACCATCTTGAAGAGTTTGAAAACATTGGAGAAAGTGACCTGCATCAAAATCGGGCTGTAGGGGTTGTGAGGGAAAAGGCTGGCCGTTCACATACAGTTGAAACGAATTCATTTTAAAGTGTTGTAAATTGTATGGGTTTTTGTTAATGTTGCCGTTGTATGCCTGGTCTGCAACCATCGCCACTACCACTCTTCGAGGTATTTGCCCGATGAAAACATCGTTGAAAGTCATATTACTAACCCCCTTTGGAATGTTGAGAGCGTGAAATCCTACATCTTTGAGATGGTACTTTGCATTGTTCTTTGTTAACACAGCCTGATGGGCAAGTTTGATGGTCGGGGACGGCCTCACAGCTTTCAAAATCAGTCTAGCAGACTGAATCTCTGTGTAGGCTTTAAAGTCCTTTATATCCGAAAAGAGATGAAAGTTGGGTGAAGAGGGGGAGAGTTTGATGGTGACGCTAACATTGTTCAAGAGCAGATTTTCCTGATTAAAGAGTGCATTGGAAAGATTGCCCATTAGCTGTACAACTTTGCTTCCTTTGGTATAGTCGTTACGCCACTTAATTCCATCATTTGTTACATACGTGTCCATCATTCCTCCCTTGTCCTTTTTCCAGAGTGTGGACTCTAGTCTGCTGTTCATGACATCTTCCGAATAATTGAGTAACGTTTCAATGTAAGTTCTATAGGGGTAGCCTGGTTGAGGCATGGAAACTGTGACATTGTTGAGTGATACTTCCAATTGTTGAAACAAGGAATTTAGGGAATTGTTTACAAAGGTAACCTGTTTGTCCTCTTTCAAGTCGTTTCCACCGTCATCCACTATTCGCACGAACAGCTCAAGTACTACATAAGTCATATCGAGGTAATCGTCAGCATTGCCAGAGTAATGAAATGTGATGGGGGCATTTTTCATAAGTGTATTTTGTGGATTTAGAGAAATGTAACGGTACTCCTCCACGTTCATTTGAACGGGCAAGTCTTTAAAGATGTCTAGTTCCGAACTCATGTGCACCAACGATTCGTCAGCCATTATGAAAATACGTCTAGCACCTTACGTCTTCGGCGTTTAGTCTTAAACTGATTATATATTTCACCCTTCCTGCGCTTTAATAGACCCGTGCCTATCATAGAGTCTATCTTTACATCAGCTTTCCTTTTCAAGTTAGTTCCCGCCTCCTTCAATCTAGTCTTTAAAGATTCTTTTGGCGGTACCCCCGAACTTGCAACATCTGCAAGCACGTTGGCACCCATTTTCAATGCTTCTTTACCTATAGCTTTCACTCCGCTCTTGAAAAACGGTAGCACAGTTCTGAAAAGACCGCCGAGAGCAGAGAACAAGCCGCTACCCTTTTGATAACGCTTGCCTCTATACAGGTGAAAATCTTGATTGTATAATCCTCCTCCTGCCTGGTTTAAGTAATATCTGGTGACAGTATCCAGCTCCATTATGTCTGTTTCGGACGAAACGTTAGAACTATAGTAGAGGAAAGTCCGTCTACAAATGGCAAGAAATCTCCATAACCGTTCCTTAAATCTATATTCACGATTTTAAAGTCCTGTTGCATCAAAGGTACCCAGTTAAGTGGAATGAACGACTTTTCAATAGTCATGCAGGTGTTGTCACGTTTTTCATACTCTACAGAGACGCTTTCAATGACTTGCACAAACGTGTTGCCCACCACTTGTGGTACTATCAGATTACAGTAAATGAACATTTCGTAAGGGAAACCCATGTACGGATCTACAGGGTGTTTGCCAATTTCCTGTTCAACCACGTTTGTGTAAGGTTCGAACCCCATCATCTTGGCCAAAGATGGCGACAAAACCAGCACATGTATTAGGTTCTTTGACGTGGTTTTAGGAGGAATGTCAGGTTTTTCCTGCGTTTCTACCGTAGGAGAAGTGCCCGGTTTACGAGGGATTGGTGGTTTAGGATTGATAGGTTTTGGAGTTCTAGTAGGAGCAATATTTCTAGCTTTGTTTTTTAACGTTTGGTTCGCGCCTTCAGGGGGTTTAGTTTCTGTTTTCGATCTCCTAGAGGACTCAGCATTTTCTATATATCCTACATATTTGCTGCTGGGGATATGACTGTTCTGTGCGACTTTGATGTTGATGCTGGCAGTATTTTTGTTCTCGTTATAAATGAAAAAGTCTTCGACTTGCAAATTTTCACGTATAACTGAGTTGACAGCATGTACCAAATCCTTAGAATTGTGCACGATGCCATGTGGTAATTGTAAGTTAAATTTTGAATGTGTCACTGGTGCTACCATATTATACATTGTACCAATGATTTGATTTTCGTGATTTGTTACGTTATAGAATTTCACAGGGTACCTAACCTTTTGCAGTGCGACTTCCCATTCTCCTTGCAATACTATTCTCTCGGGTAAGATGTTTGAAAATCTGGAAGTTGTATTGTCAGTGAAATGGTCCATAGAGGCGTTACTCACGAGCGTGAGGGAAAATGGTTTTGTTCTAATCATATCGAGCTGATACTCGAACCCGGTACCCACGAGTTAAACTTGGTCGGATAACCTCTCCACTTAACCAAAAACTGTTTATTTCGACCGCGGCCTTTAGTGTCGAGTATTTTGTCTATTTTGAAAAATGCTGAGTCCTCTAGGAGATCGAAAACAGAAACTAAACCCCCTGAAGGCGCGAACCAAACGTTAAAAAACAAAGCTAGAAATATTGCTCCTACTAGAACTCCAAAACCTATCAATCCTAAACCACCAATCCCTCGTAAACCGGGCACTTCTCCTACGGTAGAAACGCAGGAAAAACCTGACATTCCTCCTAAAACCACGTCAAAGAACCTAATACATGTGCTGGTTTTGTCGCCATCTTTGGCCAAGATGATGGGGTTCGAACCTTACACAAACGTGGTTGAACAGGAAATTGGCAAACACCCTGTAGATCCGTACATGGGTTTCCCTTACGAAATGTTCATTTACTGTAATCTGATAGTACCACAAGTGGTGGGCAACACGTTTGTGCAAGTCATTGAAAGCGTCTCTGTAGAGTATGAAAAACGTGACAACACCTGCATGACTATTGAAAAGTCGTTCATTCCACTTAACTGGGTACCTTTGATGCAACAGGACTTTAAAATCGTGAATATAGATTTAAGGAACGGTTATGGAGATTTCTTGCCATTTGTAGACGGACTTTCCTCTACTATAGTTCTAACGTTTCGTCCGAAACAGACATAATGGAGCTGGATACTGTCACCAGATATTACTTAAACCAGGCAGGAGGAGGATTATACAATCAAGATTTTCACCTGTATAGAGGCAAGCGTTATCAAAAGGGTAGCGGCTTGTTCTCTGCTCTCGGCGGTCTTTTCAGAACTGTGCTACCGTTTTTCAAGAGCGGAGTGAAAGCTATAGGTAAAGAAGCATTGAAAATGGGTGCCAACGTGCTTGCAGATGTTGCAAGTTCGGGGGTACCGCCAAAAGAATCTTTAAAGACTAGATTGAAGGAGGCGGGAACTAACTTGAAAAGGAAAGCTGATGTAAAGATAGACTCTATGATAGGCACGGGTCTATTAAAGCGCAGGAAGGGTGAAATATATAATCAGTTTAAGACTAAACGCCGAAGACGTAAGGTGCTAGACGTATTTTCATAATGGCTGACGAATCGTTGGTGCACATGAGTTCGGAACTAGACATCTTTAAAGACTTGCCCGTTCAAATGAACGTGGAGGAGTACCGTTACATTTCTCTAAATCCACAAAATACACTTATGAAAAATGCCCCCATCACATTTCATTACTCTGGCAATGCTGACGATTACCTCGATATGACTTATGTAGTACTTGAGCTGTTCGTGCGAATAGTGGATGACGGTGGAAACGACTTGAAAGAGGACAAACAGGTTACCTTTGTAAACAATTCCCTAAATTCCTTGTTTCAACAATTGGAAGTATCACTCAACAATGTCACAGTTTCCATGCCTCAACCAGGCTACCCCTATAGAACTTACATTGAAACGTTACTCAATTATTCGGAAGATGTCATGAACAGCAGACTAGAGTCCACACTCTGGAAAAAGGACAAGGGAGGAATGATGGACACGTATGTAACAAATGATGGAATTAAGTGGCGTAACGACTATACCAAAGGAAGCAAAGTTGTACAGCTAATGGGCAATCTTTCCAATGCACTCTTTAATCAGGAAAATCTGCTCTTGAACAATGTTAGCGTCACCATCAAACTCTCCCCCTCTTCACCCAACTTTCATCTCTTTTCGGATATAAAGGACTTTAAAGCCTACACAGAGATTCAGTCTGCTAGACTGATTTTGAAAGCTGTGAGGCCGTCCCCGACCATCAAACTTGCCCATCAGGCTGTGTTAACAAAGAACAATGCAAAGTACCATCTCAAAGATGTAGGATTTCACGCTCTCAACATTCCAAAGGGGGTTAGTAATATGACTTTCAACGATGTTTTCATCGGGCAAATACCTCGAAGAGTGGTAGTGGCGATGGTTGCAGACCAGGCATACAACGGCAACATTAACAAAAACCCATACAATTTACAACACTTTAAAATGAATTCGTTTCAACTGTATGTGAACGGCCAGCCTTTTCCCTCACAACCCCTACAGCCCGATTTTGATGCAGGTCACTTTCTCCAATGTTTTCAAACTCTTCAAGATGGTCTCGGAATACACTTTAAGGACGAGGGGCATTCAATTTCCAGACATCAATATTCACACGGTTACACCATTATGGTGTTTGATCTTACAGCCGATATGAGCGCTAACGAGTCTTACATTTCAGGGCAACGACACGGTACTGTGTCTATAAGTGTAGGATTTAAAGATCAAACTCCAGAACCTATCAACCTGTTGGTGATGGCAGAAGTACATCGCACTATAGAAATTGATGCTAACAGGACCATTTTGGTATCATGAATACGCTGCAAATACACCGACTTCTGTCTAAATGTACACCACACTTTTTAGGCGTGTACGCTTGCGACCAATTGTCGTCGATAAATTTGTATAATAGACAGCTTCCCATAGCAGTTGTCATTAACACTGACCCAAGCACGAAACCAGGGAAACATTGGATCTGCATCTTTGTTGCAAAGAACGACCGGGGGGAATATTTCGATAGCTATGGTATAGAACCTCTTTCGGGGGAAATTCTAAATTTTTTAAATCGATGTTGTGGTACAAGATGGTCTCACAACACTAGAAGGTTGCAAGGCGATTTCAGCACTACCTGTGGCCATTACGTCGTTGCTTACCTATCCCACCGCTTCCAAGGTCTGCGCAAGGAGAAATTCTTTTCAAAATTCAGCATAAGTGATTTTAATCACAACGATGACATCATTAAAAGAACCTACAGTCTTGGCGGGTGCTCACAAACTACACATCAGAGATGTATATCGTTAAAGGTTAGTATTAATACAAATTGTGGATGATCATGCATGAATAACTCTGACACATTTTATGTTGCTAATTCTTGTATTTTTTTTTTTTAGAAGGCGCATTGACATGATCCGCTCTACCAGTTGTTCCGAGAGAGCTGAACAGGTAAGTCGCATTCAGTATGTGTGGTTAATTGACGAATGAAAAAAAGAGTGTGCTACATAAGGGGTGTTCTTGTTTTTACAGTGACATGGGGCCGCTAACGGATGTTTACTTCCTGAACAGCAAGCAGTCCAAGTTTGCAGCCGTTGGGTTTTCACCTAAATCTCCTCACAAGATCGTGGTGACCATTGGCGGGCGACGCAACACTGTGGTCCTGGGTTCGACCGAGTGGCAGAAGCTTTCAGAGACGATGCCGACTATACAGAGCTTGACCTTTCATCTAAGAGAGTGGCAGATAACCAACCGACTATCCATAATTTTTAAACGTTTATTTGGCACACAAAATATTATCATCAAAATGGACGGTCGTTGTACATCGTTGAGTATGCAGGAATGGAGGACGCTAGAAAGCCTACAGCGTATGGTGACCGACATCATCTATCACAAGAAGAAAGAAGAGTTCGAAGTACAAAATCAAATAGCAGCCTATCGCATGTATTTACTTCACGCCCACGATTCCGGGGAGAAAATGAACTACACCGAATACACAAGATACATCCGTTGCGCAACCTTTAGAGTGTTCCTAGAGATGGAGCATTTTCTAAAACCGATATTCATCAGAGAGCTGGAGTCCAAACAAGGCGAAGTTCAACCATGATGACGTCACGAAGACAAGTTCAATCACGATGGACAAGTTCAGGAGGCCGTGATGACGTCACGGAGGGTGATGACGTCACGAAGACAAGTTCGATCACGATGGACAAGTTCAGGGGCCGTGATGACGTCACGGAGGGTGATGACGTCACGAAGACAAGTTCGATCACGATGGACAAGTTCAGGGGCCGTGATGACGTCACGGAGGGTGATGACGTCACGAAGACAAGTTCAATCACGATGGACAAGTTCAGGGGCCGTGATGACGTCACGAACACAAGTTATGGAGGGTGCGATCACGATGGACAAGTTCAATCACGCCTGCGACGACGGACATGGACCTAGTGATAAAGTTTCTGAAAAATGGTCGACGCCTCACAATGATGGACCCAAATGAATGTCATCTACTTGCCGTGGAGGGAAACGCCATCTTTATACATCATTCACCAGAAGAAGTGGACGCTGTATGGGCGGTGCTTACACCTGAAGCTAAAATAATTTACGCCCCTTACCGCCGCTGCAACCAGCACTACAACCTCCCCTCCACTACCACACACATCGATGGTCCACCCCCTCTCTCCAAAAACTGCCCAATGTGTGTCAGTAGCAAACGTTCTACAGAGAAGTCAACATGATCAACGACGCGTTACGCCAGCTATCTACAGTAGCGAGCAGCTCGGAGTACGTGTCAGTGTCAACGTTACAACCGAACGTACCATACGTTGTGGTAGGGGTCCGGAACATATCAACAAAGCACGGACCCAGGGCGCTTGTTCGCCTCGAAAACGGGAAAGAAGTGTTTCTACCTACTAGATTTAACAATCTTTCCGCAGAACTCATCAACCAGCTCAACTCGTTCGATTTTTACATCGTGTACCAGGGTGAAGAGGTCCTCAGAAACGGCTACCGGAGACACGTATTGAAGTTTACACCGAAATAAATCAACATGGCCTGTCAAACAGATCCGGTGGGGGTCGGCAACAATGTGTTTGTCAAACTAGTTTTTGACAACCAAAATCACGTCACAAGAAGCGGCAAGCACCCTGCAAACATCAAACTCATCTCAACTGAAATCTCCTTCTTTGGCGATGACAAAACTGTCACCGTCAAATTAGCAACCAACAACTCCGACGTCGTGGAAGTCAAGTGCACCCCGTCTAAAATACTTCACTACGGCATAGACGCACGCTGCACCATCTACCTCGGCACCATCGACAAGACACCAGCCCTAGAGTACAAGGTCACATCGGCAGGATGCTTCACAACACCATCGATCAACGATTTCGTCGTCCCCATCGCCACCCCGTCGACCCAGGAACCTCTCAACATCAACTTTTCCCACATGTCGCTCACCTGCGTCACCACACCATACGAGGAGGAGGAGGAAAGCAGCAACGACGAAGACTGTGAAGTGTTGTTTGTCAAAAAAACATATACCACACATTTTAAAATAATTTTTGTGAAGGGATAAAAACATTTTTTGAAAACCCTCACCAGTGAGACAGACTTTTTAAAAATATTGCATTTTTAATTGTATTTAAAACAAATTCTTGTTTTTTGTAGACCACCATTCCAAGTTAATTTTTGTGATCAGTGAGCACCGTCATTTTGTATAATTTTGTGTACAATAAAAAATCTAATTGTGTTTAAAATTTTGTAGACAGCCATTCCAAGTTAATTTTGTGTACAATAAAAAATATCTAACTGTATATGTTAATTTTTTTTCTGTATATATCCCTCCTTGCGTGATTTTAAAAAAATTGATATCAAAAATTACACCTCACCATCCCCACCACCTTTCCCCCGAACATACTAAGAAAGAACTTTTAAATGTCTCTGAAGATAGGATTTTAGAAGAATGTTTTTTTGTTTCCTTGTGAAAATGATAGATTTTTTAGAAATATAGAGAGAGCCAATGTGAAAGAACTTTTATTAACAATGTCTTTTTCCCCCCGAAAGAAAGAACTTTTTAAATGTCTCTGAAGATAGGATTTTTAGAAGAATGTTTTTTTGTTTCCTTGTGAAAATAATAGCTTTTTAGAAATACAGAGAGAGCCAACGTGTTATTTTTAGTTTGGCTCTGTAAAGAAAAACCCACACATATTGTTTTTGACTTTTCTAACCCTGTGTGAGAAAATACAGAGTTTTTGTTAAAAAGAATATATACAAACGAATAAGAAACCACCCATTGAAGACCGAATTCACGCAAAAGCATTGTGCGGGCGGCGAACAAAGCGAGGGACACAAGGCGGGCGGCGAACAAAGCGAGGCGGGCGGCGAAAGCGAGCGGTGGGGGGAGCGAGCAGTGGCGAACTGCCAACGCAGTGGCGGAAGGGCTCTCCATTTTTTTACAACGTAATTAATTGATCACACACACTTTTTTCGGGAGATTTAAATCCAACACTCGATCAAACAGAGATTTTCCTATCGCTTAATCAAACAGAAATTTTGATATCAATTCAAATTGAGATTTTGATATCAACACCCCACCCCCACAACACCCACACCACCACCACCACCCCCACCACCACCACCCCCACCACCACCACCACCACCACCACCTCCCACCACCACCACCTCCCACCACCACCACCCCCACCTCCCACCCCCACCTCCCACCACTTTTGATATCACCCCCCACCCCTTTTGATATCAATTTGATATAAAAATCACGCGAGGAGGGATATATACTACTCAGGTTGAAATGTAATTAAAAAAAATAGTTTAAATTTTTACGGCATATGCCTTGAAACGGTCGTGCCTCCCGGAATAAACAAAATCTTTATCATGTCTGACTTTGATTTGTCAAAAGTTTATAACAGCTGCTAGTTGACGTCATGCCAAACTTTTTTAAAAAGCCAAATGAAAACTAATATTTTTTCTGCATCTAATTTATGTGCAAATATAGTTGAACATTTTGCTGCAGTGTGTTTTAGGAATAATGTACACCTTATTCCGCGTTATCAACCTCATCCCGTGGTTGTCAGGATATTGTAGAAGTGTTGCACAGGCAGTGACATTTCCCGGGTCAAATCGCGTCACTTCGGGCACATTTGTCAAGTTTCTGATCATCCGTCGGAAATAGAGCCGCCCGCTGGGCTGCCACATAGCACCGCAATCACTTCAAATTACGTACCAGTGCGCATATTGATAATGAAATGAAGTTCAGCACGCAGTTGTTTTTGGAAGCGTAAAAACGAGTGAGGTCGGGGAAGTGTTTTAGCTTCTACGTCGAAACGAAAATAGAGGTGGATGAATTAATAAACTTTTGCATCTTCTCAGTCATGTGATTAGCCGTAGCACATTATTTATGTACTTAACCGAAGTTCAGAGCGATTGTTTCCGATTCCCGTTGCCTCTGTTTTAAGAAATCGATATCAATGGCGAAATGCTATTTTATGTATAAGATAAGGTGAAGCATAGGATGTCAAAATTAATGATATATCCAATTTATGCTAAATTACCAAGTATGGATTCTGTAACTTTTAACATCATTTTATATTCAAAATGATGACTTTGTGACATCAATAATGTAAGAAATAATATTGTATTATGTAAATTACATTACCATATCCATTATCTATGCATATGCATCAATAACTCTTTAAATGGATTCTTTCTCATTTCAATTGAAAGTGTTTACCGCCCAATTTTTCTCTTATCCATATGAGATACCACGCCTTCCCGCTGCAATTGACGACTACGAAAAAACATAAGGAAGCAATTATAAATGAAGGGTTACCAACCGATCTTACGGTATACTAGAATACGATTAATGAAGTTTAGGAGTGAGTTGTAAAAATGATAACAGTAAATTATATTTACTATTAAAATAAAAGTATTACACCATTCCATAATACCACAATACAACAAAAAATATTCTAATCAAACGGAGTGAGACCAAGGCTAGTCTACACAGTCTCTTGGAAATGTTCTGCTTTTTGTGCTGTGCTTCCCTCGTATGTAAGTTACAGATAACGCAACAAAAAAGGAAATACATGAGCCAAAACACTAATTTTGGGTACCCTACAGCCTATGAACTATTGAAGACATTGAAGCCAAGGTGCCTGATATTCAATCTTTGGTTTGAGAAATAGACCGGATGAAATCTTTACACGCTGGTTTGCATCTCAATTATTTGTTCATGCGGGGATTGTCTTGAATAAGTACCTATATACAGTGAAGTTGTTTGAGTTACGGCCCGGCAGGGGGGCGGCTGCCTACTGGGAGAAGCAAGGTCATATAACGTTTGTGCAGATAACTTGTAGTTGTTTTAAGGGAGACTTTGCCAATGAGTAGCGGTGTGTTTGTGTGTTAATTGTGTAAGTTCGTTTGTTATACTACTAAATATAAATACAGCTTTGAAGAACGGGCTTTTTTGTAGATACATTATGTGAAAATGTATTCATTTTTAGATGTGAAGGCAATTCCCAAGAAAATATTCTGGCATTCCTGTTCCAGGTAGAAAAACTTCGCCATCGTGTTAAAAAGTTAAGATAAAGAAGATTTCTCAATGCCAAGAATTGTGTTCCCAACCGGCGCGTCGGTCCTGGTGGTGTAGTGTTAACCATATATGCCTCGTAGACTCAAGATCGCGGGTTCAATCCCGGCCAGGATAAATGGATTTTTTCGAGCGTAAAAATTCTAAGTATGGCTTCCTTCGGAAGGGAAGTAAAACCATAGTCCCGTGTCGTACATTTACGGCACGTAAAAGAACCTCAAGGCTGAAAGAAGAGGCCCTCTGAGCAAAATTTGTCGGCCATTTCACGCCCTGCATTAAATGGGACGCTGATGACCTGAGATGTTAAAGTGCGTCCGTAAATAAACCAGGCAAACAACCGAACCATCATGTCCGTTACGGAAGTTGGATGAAATGTATTATTTTCCTACGTAGATGCAGGCAATGCCTTGCCGCTGAGGGGCATAATTTTAAAACACAGTTTAATGTTATGCTTTCTGTAAATATATAAATCTATAATAAAATAAAATTAATGCGCACAGCAACTTTTCTTTTTTCGGTTGCGGCAGCTGCACTTCCTTGGCAAACTGCGGCGCTCAGGTGGCCCATAACATTAATTGGAATAAAAAAAAAGTGCAAGCTATACAGCCAGTAATGTCATGTAATATTATTGGTTAGTGACAACGGCTGTGTGATTTAAAAATGTAATAATGAGGGAAGATTTTGTAGCACCAGTTTGTAGGCATCACAGACGTTTGGATCAGGATTTTGAAATGGCACTGAACTCGCCATTCACAAACAGAAGAAAAGATAGCGAATGCCAAGTTCTTTTTTAAATTCACAATAAAAATGCGACTTTTCACAGTAACTAGGAAAGCTAAAATAATATATTAGGAATAAAATTGAACACAACATTGCTGCTAATATGTTTTTATTTTTATAAAGGATTGTTTCAAGAAATCAACATTTTCATAGTCTCATATTTATTTGTCTTTAGTTAAACAATGAATATAGTGAATGCACGTTGAAGTCTGGAATTTTTCATTTGGACGAGGACTTCAAGAAAGAACGATTATGAATTTTACAAAGGCAAATTTCTTTCGCAAAAATTAAACTTTACAATATTTTGATACTTAATGCGTGATGTACACGTGGTACTAGTTTCATTGTTGTCACTTCCGCGTCCCGCCTGCGAGAGGTGTGCAAGTTGACACATGTTCAGTTCGGCCTAGAGCAAAATGGAGGTGACGTGGCAAACAATATGCTTCTATGAAAATCTGCTTTCGTCACATACTAAGGTGCTTTCAGGCTATAGTGACATTCTCATTATGTTGTGAGGACTGTCAATCAACCAGGTTTTTGCAGGATTAACGAGGAAGTGCAAAATGAAAAGTTAAGCAGGGAAATGTATGGGTGGTTGACCCATCGTGAAAGCTGAAATATGTATCTTTCAGTATAAAGTTTTGTAACTTAAAAAACAGTACGTTATATCTTATAACCCAATGCGTTTAATTAATCGCTTGGATATTAGTATTATATAAAAATATAGTCCTGTGTAAAATATGAAAAATATGTTCCAAAGAAAAAGTATGTAATTTCATGTACATTTGGACTGTTTATAAAACTTGGCTACAGCAAACAGCAATTCTCTATGTCACCAACCCTCCAAAAAGCAATAGTGGTTATGTTCATCTCATTTTTCGATATGTAAGGAATGGTTTACCAGCGCAACTATAACTGGGCAATTCTACAGAGATATCCTGAAAACTCTGTAAGGCCATATCACACGCATAACGTCAGATTATTGTGCAACACGCTGGATTCTGCACCACGATAATGCACGAACGCATATCGCAAGTGTTATTGCTGAATATCTTTCAAAAATAAATGGAATGTCTCTCTGCTTTCCTAAAGTTCAGTTTCGCAAATGTTGTTGCTGAATATCTTTCGAAAATAAATGGAATGTGTCTCTCTCTCCTTCCTTAAAGTTCAGTTTTAGCCCCTTGTGGCTTTTCCTTTTCCCCAAATTCCAAAAATACCCATAGGAGGAGGCAACATTGGAATCGGTGATTGTGAAGGATCTATTAAAAACGTTTTCTGGCATGTCTTTAAAGACTAGCAGAAACGGTGGAATAGAGTATTGCATCTCATAGGGACTATTTTGATAAATATCAAAATTATGATAATGAGAAAAGGTATGTTATAAAAATATCATTTTTACTTAACAGTCCTTATACAGTGCTGTGGACAACCTTGCGCTCTTCTGTTAACACCAAATTTGCAATTATTTCTCTCGGAAACTTTGTCCCGAGTACAGCATATATTTTTCGACAGAAGCTCATGTGTCTGCACCCGCCTTACTTTCTCCCTATTCCTTGGAGAAATCAATGCAAATCGCCTTCCGGAAAGTTGCTGAAGGCAATTGAAATGTTGGTCCCCAATGTGACATGGAATTTGTCTGTATTTCTCCAGATAAGATTGACATAACTTCTTCTATATTTCTATCTTGTACTTCAAAAGATTTCAGCAAATAATGTTTTGTTTTTGTTTTAGTATTTAATACCAAAACTACAGGTCCTAAAACGGTTTCGGTCTTCGTTGTTATTAGTTGATAAGCAGTAAACATAAACTTAATGTTTGTTTGTAAGCATAATGTGTGTTAAAACTATAGATGAGACGCCCATCCGAATGGACATTATTATCATATCATTTGGTGGCAAGAAAATAGCAGCAGCAAATAATGAAATTGGCTTGTTGAGACAATTCTGGAGGGAAGATTACAGAGCACCATCTACTAAAAAAAAAATGCAAAGTGGAGGATGGGGTTGTTTAAGAGTTTGTAACACAGCCATGTTTCCAGATTTACTAATGAAGGTTTACGCATTAAAAGACCAGCCATTATTTGGAAACATTGCATATGGAATATTTCGAACACACAACAAAGGGCAATACAAGGAAACTCCCTAACACCATGCGGTGTTGGTCAGAACTTGACGCTTTGTTGTATAAGCCTGGATTAGTCATACAGAAGTAATGAATCATGAATTAATGCAAACAGGCTCATTTGCTGGCAAATTATAACTAATCCCTGCGTGAAAGGTGGTGCCGAGTATATTAAAATCCTGTTAAACAGAAGCAACTGGCCAAACAGTTAAAACAGTTGTTGAAAGAGGCCACCTTGAGAGAATAAGCCCTGTTGTGTGTGTGGTGCAATTGTGGACAGCTGCACTTTGAACTCGTTCCAAAATGATTATTGATGCTCAACTTTACTCTGCTGTTTCTGCTCAGAGATATCCAGCACTGATGATCCAAAGGAGAATTTTGTTGCTACAGTGCCATACATCTTAAACTGTAAGAGAAAAATATGTAGAAACTGTATGCACTTTATACTTCCACCGCAACCAACACACAGCCCAAACCTTCGGATGATCCATTGCTCACTTTCTCCAAGGATGAGGCTTCTAGAAATTGGAGTCAGCTAATTATTTACATTAAAACCCTGGGATTACTGAATTACTCATTAACTGAAAGGGGACTCAAAGCTGTAGAACTCAATGGTTTTTATTTTAACTCTTTGTATCACAACTACTACCGAGGTAAGTTGGTTTGAAAATGTTTGACAACATGGTTATTTGTTAATTGATACATTTAGTGAATGACGTGTTCAATAGTAAACTTATTCAGTAAATGAAGGGGACGAAAGTTATCTGGAAAAATATTTTTAAATTCGTGTAGAGTAGTGTGGGGCAAAAGTACGTGCTGGGTAAGAGTACGCACAAGGGATATTTATAAGAAACCGCCGTGCAGTTGGTAGCACTACATGCTGTTGGATAGCTAACATGGCCGATAGCTTCTCTTCTTAGTTTCGTCGCGCTGATGTATTTCATATTTAAACTATGAGGTAAGATTGAATATCACACATCTCGATGTTAATTTTAGGAGTTTTGGAAGTGTGTTTGGCCTATGTAAAATCTAAAATCTGTAATGCAGTACTATGCCAATTTATTGGCTATTTTCTGTAATAACATGTCTTACCTTAGTCATTGAATGAACATAAGTACAGATGGCAGCACAACCTGGGAAATGTTTCAGAAGACAATGGGGCAAGAGTACGAACTGTAGGGTGGGGCAAAAGTACGCATGCGTACTTTTGCCCCACTCTTGTATTTGTATGTGTAATTACAGAGTTCACAATATGAATGAGTCAGGAATCAGTACTGTCCCTAACAAGACTCCTAAAGTTGTCTCACCTACTGGCAAGAAAGCCGTTGGAAAAATAGTTTCTGCAGAAAAAGGAAATTTAACAACTGTTGTTTGTGCAGTCAGTGCCAGTGGAAATTATGTTTCCCCAGGTATAATATTTGTAAGAAAGAGAGCTAAACAAGAATTTATGCATGGAGCTCCACCAGGTGCGATCATGATGTGCTCAGACAGTGGATACATCAATAGTGATTTATTTGTTGAATGGCTGACGCATTTTCAGAAGCATGTAAGGGGAAACATTGAGAACCCAATACTTCTAGTGCTAGATAATCACACGTCGCATTTAAACTTGCAAACAATACAGAATGGGATTCATCTTCTGTCTATTCCTCCCCATACCTCACATAAGTTGCAGCATCTCGACAGATCGTTCTTCAAGCCATTAAAAGACCTTTATTCTGCAATGTGTGACAAATGGTTACTAAATAACCCAGGACGCGTCATAACGCAATTTCAAATTGCAGAGTTGTTTGGTGAAGCTTATGAAAAATGTGCTACAATTGGAAAAGGAATTAAAGGATTTAAGGAGTGTGGGATATATCCAGTGAATAGGCACATATTTTCAGAGGAAGATTTTCTGCCCAGTTCTGTTACAGATCAAGAGCCTTCAGCCGTTATTACAGAGGAGGCAACAGACAGTGAGGAGCAGTTTTCAGTTGTCAGGAACAAAATCTCCGATGGGAATCTTCCACTCAAGGAAATGACTGTTCACCTAAAACAAATTTTAAGGCCAAGGAAATTATTCCTTTGCCAAAAAGAAAAGGCAAACAAATAAGAAGGAAGAGAAGTCAAAGATCAGAAATGCTGACTAGCTCACCCTTTAAAAGGAAGTTGGAAATTAATCAAGTCATTAAATTATCCAGTGTCTCAAAGCGGATCAAGTGTGACTTAACAAAATCACATGACAATATGAGGTCCAAAAAAACCAAATGACATTCAACGACACCTAAAGCCTCAACTTCAAGTTTGAGAGACAAACTCCACTGTCCAGGATGTTGAACCACCAAAAGAGGACTGGATTCAGTGTCAACATTGCGGAGAATGGTGGCATGAAGCCTGTTCCAGTCATGAGGGAGGCAACAAATTTTTCTGCAACTACTGTAAGAATGATTAAGACTATGAGAAAATATCATATTTTTCATTCATATTGTTTAGATAGGTAAATTAAGTTACTATAATCCTTTAGTTTTATATTAATTATGTTTAATATAAGTCAGACTATGGTCCTTTAATGTATTCTTATATTGTAATTAAAACATAGTAATAAGCAGCAAAATTTAAAAAATGTGTTTTCTGCGTACTTTTACCCCATATAATGCGTACTTTTGCCCCACATATGGGGCAAAAGTTCGCATTTGTCACATTTTAATTAAATATTTTTAAAATGTTCTTTTGAATGGAAAGGTATATTTTAACCACTGTTTCTGATAAAATATAGAATGCAAATTTCATAATAAATAATTCACAAATATCAATCAAATATATACCATTGGAGAGGTCTTTAAACCTTAAGTGCGCACTCTTACCCCGCATTACTCTACATAATTTAACAATAACAGCAGAATCCACAACAAGGGCTTTTCATTGAAATTGTGTTTTGCGTCATTTTTAGTTCAGTTGTCACCAACATTAAAGATGTCGGTCGCCATTCCGTGGTAACCGACATCGTTCCGTAGAAACCAGAGGCCTTGTTCTTTTGCAAGAAAGCAAGTACTGTAACGGATATTTTTGTTGATATCTTGGGCTCCGCTAGAAGTGCAAATAAAAGTATATGATGGAAAGGCAAGAGGATTTTGACAGGTAAGTGCCGCGTGATATATCTTGCACGTTTCGCTTGCCATATCCACTGCTGCCGCCTTATAGCAGTACTTGCAAGTAGATCGTCCTTAACTCTAAATAGTAATAACTCTCAGGATTGGTGTGGAGCAGCTATGAACAAAGGAAACCGATAATAGTTTCAGTAGAAGACAAATATGACCTCGGATGAAAATGTACTGTGCTGCCAGCATTACAGAATTTGTTCCTATTTGTAGCAAACTCCTCTCACCTTTTTTCTTTCTCTCATTCCATAATAGCGCCAAGACCCTAATTCGCTTTTTGCACCTGATAATATAATTGTAATGTCAGGTTGTTCATATATTACAACAGCATTCCTCGCTTCGTCCTCAGTCCCCAAAATTTGCAATTTTTGATTATGACTAGAATCTCTTGATCGTCGAAACTATGTTGTTCAGGGTTTTGGGTCGTAGGAGAGCGACGGTTGGTCGCCATTTATGAAGCGATTTAGTTGCTGACCGCCGTATTTTGTAGCGGCGTATCGATAATTGACTACTATTGATCGCTTTAGTGTTGTTGTCCAGTTTCATGACAAGAATGTCTAGGGTTTTGTTTAGCTATTTTGTGACTGATGCCCAACAGGACTGAGAGAGGATATCAACTGTGCTGATAATCATGCGTGAATAGATCTGAATATATATGGTAATTTTTATTCGCAAGATCTTTTCGCGTCCTCTGGTGTTTTGCGTACGAGAGAACTTAACTCCGTCGAATATAATTTAGCTGCCCCGACCTCCAAGTAGATGAACTAGATCTGATTATCTGAACTGTTCTTATGAACTGCACTAGTCTGATCTACTGAACTGAATTTCTGATCTGAGTATGTCAACTGAAGTATCTGAACTGAGATGCCAAATTGGGTCCTTGCAGAATGTAAGGCGTCGAGATTTGTATCGCGGCGTATAGAGTGCGTGAACTAATTCTGTGAGCTGAATGCCTCAGCGGATCAAAAGTCTTGTATATTAGATTCAAATTAACTAAACATTGACTTCACTAAGCCACGGGGGTCACATAAATACGCGCAATTCCCGTGATTAGCTTTAAAAGTTCAAAACATACATCTACTATTGGCATCACTTGAGCTATTATTAATAATAATAATAATAATAATATTAATCAGTAATATCACAGTCCCATATGAATGCCAGAAGAAAATTGTACTGATAACAATGCCTGTGCCTTAGTAAACATTACTTTCCTGCGTCGCAAGGAAAAAAAAGAAAAACGGAAAGATGGGATAGGGAAGAAAAGTACGTCATACTGGGATTTGAACGATGGGCATGCATCAGCGCTTAATCTATGTGAACTACAGCGGTGTCCTCCTGGTCCTTTGTTCTCAAGAACCTCTCGCACGAAATGCGAGCCCAAGAGGCAGCTCAATTCCAGTATTTTTGAGCTGGCGCCTGTGGGAGAGCATTTACGTAGGATAGAGAGAATATTATCGCATGTTGCGTTCCAGAGCTAAAACAAAAGATAAGGATAAAACGCGTCCCATCACTTGATGATTAGAGCTAGAACAGAGGGTCACGTTTAATTATTGCAGTAATCAGAGGATTGATAGGGACACTGGCATGTTATTAGGTGAAATGGATTGTTAGCAAAGCTTTAGAAGGGGGGAGAACGCATTCTGTGTCTGTCTGTTCATGACTACAGAGTTACCCGGATTGTTAATATGACGTTAAGGGATTGACGTTGGTCAACGCTCATTTGGACCCTGGCTTGATGGTTCATTAAACTATCAAGTTTACCCTTTCATCGAAAACGAAATTAATTGTCGAGTATGGCAATTGTTACCGGCGCCCGCGAGTTTGTTTTTCGGTGCACGGCCCGCCTAGGACGTGAATCGACGTGTGTTTTCGTTCTCCGAGTGGAGCCCATGGGAACTGCCCACCCGCCTCACAGTAAATGGGAACTGTGTTATTTGAATTTCCATTTTCTGTTTATGATTGGAAAATAGATCGGTAGAGAGCGCGGTGCAAGAATTCCAACAGCTGCAAAACTGCATGTTGTGTCACATTTGGGGAGTACGTCTTTTTCAAATATCTGGAAATAACATGCATGAATAAGTTTTAAGGGTTGAATCACCAACATACGTCTGTCATAATACATCAGTAATTTCCGGAACAGTATTCGCTGCGTTTCTTGAATTTAACACCATCCAGTCCTACTTCCAGTCGTACGTAGTCTCCATGCTAGTACCACAGCTAGACTCGTGGATCGCTGGGACCGAGCGGGTTGACTCAGAGTGCTTGTGACTCGTATTCGGGAGGTCCAGGTTCATAACTTGACGGAGGTTTTTCGTGGTTTTCCTCGGTCCATGTTATCAGAAATAGTAATTGCCGGATTAATGGTTCTCTTTCACCGATTCACTTTCTATTTCATAATTAACCATCTTCCTATGTATCTGTGTGCGTCTTTCTGTTCTGAGGCGGCCCTGACATTAGATTGATCATCCTTCAGGAAATCTCAGTGATTTTTTTTTATTATTGATTTATTTATGGACGCTCTTTAACATCTCAGGTCATCAGCGTCCCATTCAATTCAAGAAGTGAAAGGGCCGATAAATTTTGCTCAGAGACCTCTTCTTTCAGGTTTGAGGTTCTTTTTCGTGCCGTAAATTACAACACGCGACCCACGGCTTTACTTCCCTTCCGAAGGAAGCCACACTTAGGATTTTTACGCCCGAAAAAATCCATCGATCCTGGCCGAGTTTGAACCCGCGATCTTGACCGACTCTCTCAGTGTGTTTTGTATAGGTGAAATTAGCTCCCAGACAGGGACTAGTCTGGGCATTGACTCGGGATGCTGCTAAGGAGAATAAACAGTTAAAGAAGCAGAAGATGAATTGCCGAAAATGTCTAAACATTCTTCCGTATCTAATCCAAACGAAAGGAATTTGATTTGAGCAGAAACCTGTTCCACAAAAGTATGGTTTAATACATTGCAAGTGTATGCACTTGTAATTTGTATTTTTAATAAATTCCATAAAGGTTTCTGTACACTTTACAACTCTATACTTAGAAATGTACAAGTGATTTTTCATTCTGTTTCACAGAAGTATTATAATCAGGCACTAGTAATTTACATAATTTTCTGTACAAGTGTAGGAATATTGGTAACTTCAAATAACTTTGTCGGTCCTGTGGTCTAGTGGTAACCATACCTTGCCTCGTAGACCCAAAATCGCGGGTTCAATCCCGGCAAGAGTTGATGGATTTTTTCGGGCGTAAAAATCCGAAGTATGACTTCCTTCGGAAGGGAAGTAAAGCCGTGGGTTCCATGTCGTAAGATTTACGGCACCAGAAGAACCTCAGACCTGAAAGAAAAGGTCTCGGAGCACAATTTGTCAGGTGTTTCACGCCCCTAATTGAATGGGATAACGATGACCTGAGAAATTAAAGAGCATCCGTTAATAAACCAAAAAACTTCAACTACTAGCACAAAATGTGTACTTTTTTTATGATCTTGGGAGTCGGATGACCTAAATGTGCTTAGTATAGACGAAAGTATTGATAATAATAAATAGGAATATGTATAAAGAAAAAGTAGTATTTGTATAAATGATAAAGTTACATTAAGTGCAATCAAAGTACGGCTTATGACTGATATTGGCGTTAGCTGTTCCAAATGCATATTTCAGACCACCATCGTAACTAGTGTATTTAAAGATTCTTGCTAATGCCACGAAAATAATTTCTTTTCATTTTCCTTTAAAATAATCTCTTTCGACAAAATTTTCCCAGTTTTTCATTATAATGAGAATGTGATAGTCAAGCAATATAAACAAATATAAATGATCAAATAGACTAATAAAATAAATGACCAAGAGCAATCAGAAACTTGATTCTTCTGCCATCACTCGAAGACTGAAATTGATGCTCCTAATGTTGCTGTGAGGAACCGTCGTCTCAATTTCGCTTAAATATCGATAAATGCATAATAAAGTATTAAAATTATCAATATATCTGAGAAAAAATGCAAGATTCGTGTGCTGTACATTAAAAATCCCTAAGGAGTGAACATATGACAAACAGCTGTTCCTCCTTCTTGCCCTTATATGACATTTGTAACATTTTACTACTACTATACAAGTGTTGCTCTTCTTGCCTGGTACAGAATATTACAATACTGTGCTTTATAAGGACTTATACAATGCACATGTAATGTATTAGATCATACTTTTCTGGAATAGGGCCCAGATATACTGGAATTACAAGCGTAGTTTTTTTCCCTCCCTCCTTGTTAATATAGGGACTTCTTAAATTCTGCGTGACTCATTTTGTATGAATCAAATAGCACAATAGTTGCGTCGTCAATTCAGGGAAAACCGTTCGCATTTCCAACAGAGAGATCAATTGTAAGCAGACTGTCTTAAAATGATTCCAGCACCCATAGCGGGCCTCATCTCAACCTGGCTGACGGCAATGTTTAAATTGAACTGCCTTCTTTTACCCGAAAGAGATACTTCATTTTTTATTTATTTTTTATATGGTATGCATTGTGCATATATGACATTTGTAATTTTCCCAACGATTGTCATATTGCCTGAGGAGACGAAACAGCAGCATTGGAGCACGCGATGTTCTCAAGAGCAAAAGCGATCTATCTCTAGCTCTGAAACGATCGAACAGGTTGAGTTCAAGCGTAGGCACTTTTTACTTTCTGTAGATTTGCACAACACATGTTTCAGCTAAACAGTTATTATTCAGATAACAAATGGGGATATATTTTCGTTTAAATTGTGTATTTTTTGTTTTTGTTTTTCATTTTTAAAATAAATGTGAAATATGGTTTGCATTAAATGTCTCTTGAGGGTTTTTCCCCCCCTCCTTTCCAGAAAAATCTGACACACAAGTGGGTTTCCCCTTTTTGGGGGAAACTTTTGTGTTAATAACATTTGTTAATATATAGTCAAGAACCTCAAACTCGATGTACTAGTCCAAGTTCAGATATGTAGTATAAATTATAAACTTTGAGCTTTTGTATATACCGAAAATTTTGCGGAAAATTATTGTTACTAAATCTATTTCGAGTACCCCACCATGCGTTGTGAAGTCATTTAAAAATTTAATACAAATATAACTAAATGTTCTTAAGCCCGAAAATATTATAATTATTAAACAAAAAACAACAACAATAATAAATAAAATAAATTATAGAACTCGATATATATGCCCTTTTTTGCAAGTAACGGTTCTTAAGTTTTGCTTGTGTTCCGACTTTTAAAATGAGTAAAATAATAGAAATGTAAATAAGTAAACATTTTAACGCTTTAAACTTTTTTGTAGTATGGCAATAGGCCAGCTGGTTAGTTTTCACACAGTAAATTTCCTCTTATTTCCTCGTTGGCTCTCATTGGGATGCTATTATTGGCAGCTGCACCCATTGATTTTACTGCTCTTGTTTTTTCTCACTTTACGCTCAAGGTATCTCAGCCTTAAAAGTGAATACCCTTCAGTGCAAAGTTCATGTTTTGTGTACATTTTCAGGATGCTAGCTAGTCATGTAACGGACACAAAGTCCTGAAGTAATGAATACACGCTTTCTACGCGAAATGCTTAATTTGAAACGTCCTTCTTTGTTAGACACTTTTTTCTGAGATTTATCCTCTCATTGTTGTGGGGAATAAGTTTTTGTAAGGAAATGTCTGGTTCTCAAACTTCCCTGGATTTCAAATCCCCTTTTAAATATATTTGCTGCCGTGGGCCCCTAAGATTTAACTCAAAGTTTAAAACCACATAAAAAGTATATATCTAAGAGGCATAAAACAACACTATACTGAGTGAGCGAACTTGCTATGTTTTGCCTGTATGCGAGGGTCTTCCTGTATCTTAAGAGTGCTGCTAACACAATCATACAACAGTTTCCTCAACCATTTTAAAACGTTGTACTTATACACTTTATGAATGACTGTGCTAAAACTGGCCACCGTCGTTGTTTATACATTTTTTGTACATGTGAAAAGTTATCCATCACTTGCTAAAGTTCATTGTAGGGGACATTTTCCCGAGTATGCAGGTTTGTCTTCTATTCGGCATTTGGGGGAGGGGAAAAAAAAGGCGTAAGTTTTTAGATCGGGGGACCGACGGAGTGACGTCCTTAATGAATAAGGCTTTCATAAAGTTGATGAGTAAAGTAGTTATGAAAACAGTGTATGATTAGTTCAGCGCCATTGTACAATTCCCGCATACCCCTTATAGGTAAAACACCGTTCATAGTTGATTGGGTCGCTCTGTATGTAATTATTCTTTAACTTGTATTTCTGAAGGAAATATGCCGCATTTCACTTGTAAGCCGTGATATATGGGGTCTTAATAGGAGACATGTGTATTTTGAGTCATTCTGTTTTTCCTAAACAGTTCTTATAATTATTATTTAAGTAAAGAGTGCACAGAGTGTATTTTTCCACAAGTATTTGTGACGTAAGGGATCAAGGGTCACGGAGTTTCTCGTAATTCATTGTGTTTAGCTGTACATTTGAGAATAAATGCTGATAACAGTGCTCGAATGCTTCGCGGACCACAGATGGGGAACCGCTGCTCTAAGGTAATATATGGCAGTTATAATTAGTTACAAGGTACTTATCATGTTTATTTTACGTGTAAAAATTGAGTAATAAGATAAAGCGTTTAATCTTGAGGTCATATGGGTCAAAGAAAAACATTAACAAAAAATTATAATAATTTTGAATGCAGCAGCAGATAGCAGACCGCTTCGCTATGTGTTGAATTGCTGCTGATGAAACGTTCCCAGTAGCAGCTTATAGTATCGCGTTTCACGTTGCTAGAAGGAAATTCTTTTGCTGAATTTTTTGGGCGGTTTGAAATTGACCGTAGCTTTGAAGTCGCACAGTATCATCCTTGTGGCAGTTCATTTTGTTCCTCCGCGGTTATTGACTTGTCAAAGAAACGTGGCATATTGCGGGATCTTTATCGAAAATTTCCTTAGGCTGGGAAAGAATGTATACGCCCACCGCGGCGGCCTTTGACTTGGGTGACGCTCAAAGGAGCGGGCTGGGGGCGGCATCTTATTGCTGTTTGCATACTGTATACCAAACAGCCTGCACAACCGGCAGAGGAAACGCTCTGCTGCTGCAGTAAAACTAGGAGGCAACTTTTAATGGAGTTTCCGGAAACAAAACTGACTCCAAGAACAAAAGCCCTAAACCCCCACACTACCGTGCTCGTCCTCATCCACGTCAGGATAAAATGAGTGTGCTGAACAACTTGCATAAATTGAGTTTAGCGACGTGGCCGTCTCGACTAGACTGATTCGGGGAAAGAATATGCGCGGAACGTCATAATTCTCTGTTGTCCTCGATGTCCTTGAGGATTCTCGGCAGTGTTGCTCTAGCGGATTGAAGTTGGCGTGCGGTTCAAAACAAGTTGGATGAAGGAGCCGTCTCCGCATCGCTAATGGAAATGTAGAGTCGTACACGGAATTACCAATAGTCCCAAGAAGACAGTCTGTTACATTAACGGGAACAGCCAAGTTTCCTGCCAAGTTTTCGTCGCGGATGTCGTAATAAATGTGCTTCCTCCGCTATGGAGACAAGTTCGCATTGTTTTCCGCATTTTAATTCCAATTCCTTTAGAGGTGTTGCCCTGGAAGCCTGGCACGCACAGTTTGCTCTCTCGCTCGCAAGGCGTAAGTTTGATAAAAGATGGCGCAGGCGGCAAAGTTAACTCCGAGTTGTAGTACAGCAGCGGTGCCAACCATAATCAGCGGTTTTCAACTGGTGGTACGTGAGGTGTCGTACGATTACTCTCAACAAGGAGAGTGAAACGGGGAGGGGGTGTGGAGTTTAAAGCACAACTAGCTACCGAATAAATGCATCCTGTTCTTGGAGTTTTAACTTTTGCATTAAGTAATGAAGCCGCAAATAGTAAGCAAGGGTTATATGCACATTTTTTTAGATAAGAATTTACAATAAGAACATTATTTTTATTCAAAACCGATGGATCGAATGGAAGGTGAAAACATTGATTTTTTGTTAAACGTTAGATTCAATATTATATACATATATATATATATATATATATATATATATATATATATATATATATATATATATATATATATATATAAGTTGATTATTTCCGAGACATTTTGCCTTGTTCGCCCATTTAAATCAAATTTAAAGCCAAAGATTTCGTGAGCTCTATGGCTGAGACACTTTCAGTCCACTAATGATGCTGGCCGCACGGTCAGCGAAAGCTTTAGTTTTAAATTTAATATAAACAAGCGACCACGGGTAAAATAATGCGCAAACAATTAATAAACGTATACTAAGAGAATGGCAAGGTGTTTAGTGAAAGAGACAGCTTATTACTAAGTTAAAATAGGTACATCAAGTTTGTGTCTTATAGGTGTGGTAATAATAGATAGGAAAACGTTGAGTTTACATTAGTACCTGTTACGCATGCGTATATTTTTACACTCTGTCAGCGGCACTATCGAAACCATAAATGTTGACATATGTGACAGTTTGACTCGCCTGGGCAAATGCACATTGTTACATTGAATATTCGTAATGTAGCGAGCTATAAACTTTTGTAGGATACAAAAAGTTTCTTTAAAATAAATAGGCAATATTAAAATTGCCTTGAAATTAGAGTAAGCATTCCACAATCGTCAAATTATCACAGGTTAAATACATTTAAACCTTTTAAAATATACTATCGCAACTCAGTTGGCTATTTCGTATCCATTATACGGAAAATTTGCATTTAAGCTACGGTTCTGGAAATGAGTAATAGCTTCTTATAAATATACATACATTTGATCTCCTTGTAACCTAATGCCACAAATCAGAGACTCTCCTAATTGGCTTCAGATCGAAAACAAATATATGGAAGTATGTTTACCAAATTTAACTTATGTCTTCAATATACCAGTTAATTAAGTGAGGGGGAATAAAAAAATCGTGTTATTAACTACAGCCTTTAACAAGAATTTTTTCCTTTTCAAATTTTGCTCAGAGGCTGCTTCTTTTAAGTGTCGTAAATGTACGACAGGGGTCCCACGGCTTGGTTTTTCTTTCGAAGGAAACCACACTTAGGATTTTTACGCCTCAAAAATCCATCGACCTTGGCAGGGATTGAACCCACAACCTTCGGTCTTTGGTATCTTCTAGGCAACAGGTACATCAATGAGAATACTCTGGATACCATAGTATTATATATAACTTGTGTTGACCATACTGCGGCATCGGTAAGCTGGAGCCAAAAGAACCGAGAAACTCACATCTAGTCTTTGTAAAGAACTTGTGATGTAGAAGCTCTTTGGCCTGAAGAAAATAGAGATGAAAAGTTTCTTTTGTTCCTTGATGATAGTGCCAGTTACACATTGAAATAGGGGAGGTTCTGTTCGCGTAATTATCCAGGAGTAAATGAGATTATATGCCTGTAAAGAAAGATTTTCGTAAATCGCCTTCTCACATTCAGAGAGATGCTTTCTCCAGAGCCAATCATCGTCCCCTGGAGGATTTCAGTACAATCTACTACACTGTTTATTATTATAAGGAAATTATTATTATAAGCAAATTCGACATAGCCAATGCTGCCTGCATCTTAAAGGCAGTTCGAAATAACAAAACCTTCGCTTTCCTTGCATTCATCGAAGAAAATTTGCTGACTTTAGTGCTACCGTTAAACACCTGGAGGGTGCATTTCTTCCACTAAACGAATTCGTTGAAGCAGTATGGAAGTACCAGAGGAAGTGGGCCGTGTCTCTCTTCAAATCTCCCTAAAATCCTTGAACGAAATCCTGGATATACGAAGATAAAATTCGTGAGTACATCTCTTTAAGAAGAAAAAACTGAAGAATTATAGAAACCGAAGGCAGTGACGTTTATGAAGTAGATGCCCAGAACTTCATACTTCATACTGTGTGATTGCAACCTACATAATTTTAAAACAAAAATTTGTCAGTTTAATGCATACATGACAGAAAAAAATTCCTAAAATGTGGTAAAGCAGCCCTTTAAAGCTAAAATAATGTTAGTAAAATCCTAAGTATCCAGGCCCTATTTATAGTGCTAAGTGATCGCAGTGGTTTTATTGAGAATGAACAGCAGAAGACGGATACAGAATACAGCGGTAGGCTTACGTAGTCTGGGGCATCCGGTAAATGCTGCACCGTTGTTGATCATCTCGGGAAGAAGCTTAACAAAGGATGAGCGAAACGACGAAAAACCGATCAACAACGTCACGGCAATAACCGGAGATAGATATCTTTTAATGAAATTTGCATTCCCTGACGATGGCTCTGCTCCCATAATTCTTACAGTTTGTGCCCTGAATATTTTCTTTAAATTCCTCTACTGTATGAGGATTATTCCTGTACACTTTATTTCTTTTCTCTGTTCTTGTGGTATCGCTGCAATACACTGCAGTAAAATGTACTTCACTAACACTGCAATTATCAACACTGGAGTTCTAATATCCTATAATAACTTAAAAACAGAAAGGGTGCTTACTCACGTGACAGAAAACTGCGACTGTCAACGCGAGAACTGTCTATTATTATGAGAAACATTTAAAATATTCAAAAAATAACCTCACACACAATCGTAATATATAGGCACAGCTTCAGAAAGTAGTAAATTCATTTTGAAATAATAGCAAAGTTGTGATTGAAAAAAATAATAGGAGTAGACAAATACATGACGGGTTTTAACAAAACAATCCAGTGTTCAATGAATGAACGAGAATAATAGAACCAAGGAGAAGGCTGTAAGTATTGTAATCTGAACAAAATGTTAACAATGCAATATATCTGAAGAAGTAGCTATAGAAAGAAAGAAATTTTATAACACTAGTTATCAAGGAGATCCTCTAAGAAAACTTAAAAAGCTTGTGATTAACTTTGTAATAATTTATTATATTGTAACATGATTTCACTAAATATATAAATACATGTCAAAGTATTGGGAAGTTTGAAGTACAGTAATTTAAGAATATACGCAGTGTAAAATTGAATTACGTATTTTGCTAATTAAAAAGAAATATATGTGCTAAGCGTATTAAAGGAATACTTTAAAAATCTTTAAAATTCTGCATTTTAATTTTCATTAACTTACCCGATAAAGTATATTGCTCGTTTCAGCTAATTTTACCAGTGACCAACTTGGTGATTAACTGCCCACGTCACACTACACAGTCGCAGCGGAAAGATCGGTTCATTGAAGCAAGCATTGTGGGTGCGGTAAACAACCGACAAATAGATGAAATACACTTAATTTCTAACTCTAATGTAGTGTTAATAGCTCATTTTTGTACAGCATGGCCATAAATTCTGGAACCAATGGCGATATTGATTTCTGATTAACCTTGATGAATGAGTGCAAATAATTCTTCTTCCTTGGAGTACATGTTTTGGAAATCTGGGATTTGCATTGTTTCCAAGAAAGGATAAAAACTGCAATGATTGTTCATTGATGAACCCCTCGTGTTGGAGAGAATGCAAAGAACATGGTGCAGTGTTTGAGGAAATGTATTGTGAATGGTGGACATGTGAGTGGGGGAGGAATTTCGCTTTAAGGAAATGTATTGCTCATCAATTTCCCCATTGGTTTCATATTTCCTACTCACTTTGTGCATCTTTTTAATACTATTCTAGCTACACGCTCTTTCTAACATTGAAGGCGACTATGCCAATCGTTTGTCTCTCTTTCATACCTATGTTTTCTTATCAACAATTACACTAGCGACCGCCTCCTTTATCTAATGATTGCGACTACTTATCCGGAAGGCCTGAGTTCTAATCTCGGTAGGTGCCAAGGACTCCAAAGTCATTTGCACCATCATTAATCTGTTTCATTCATTCCTACAGACTTGCACCTATAGTATTCAGTCCACAATCTATAGATATTGTGAAAAGATCAATGCAGCCAGAGCAACTATAAACGAAATATAAAATAAAATACACGAGCGAACCGCATTCAGTGACAGACAGGTAATACCTAATGCGTTAGGACACAGTATAAAAGCCTCTTTATATATTTCATCGTCAAATATATTACCAATAAGAGATACGTTGTATGGCAATAAACGTTTTCAAGACTCCATGTGCACATTAAATATCAAAATAGAAATCTAAAACCATTAAGGAAAATTCGCATGTTGGAATCTTGGCTTTCCACGGTGTTGTACATCGTTGTATTTGTGTGTGTTGTTATGTATGTTTGCATAATGTATCATAATATTAATGTTTCAATTTCAGCTAAAAACCAATTGTATACATTTTTAAAGGTATGCACAAAAGTACACGAGTAAATTAAAAATGCCGATAATTAGTACAGCCTCTCGGCGGTATTTTCTTGTTTGACTCGCTGTGCTGTCAAAGTTGATGTGTGTGCTAAAACGTTGGCCAATTTCCCTGATATAATTCATATGTTCTTAGAAAATGATCACTGACAAGCATCAGTTCCCCAGCACATCGTTTAGAATGTTTTTAAAATTTGAGGAACAAAGAGGTCATAAACCTCGACCAGTAATTATGAGACCTTAAATATATGGGGCAATTGTCATGGATTGATCAGCAGTCTTAGATTTTTCTCCCTCTCCTGTGAATCATAGAATCCATTTCATAAATAAATGCCTGTCTCGTACTGCTACTTGACTTTCTGTAACTGATGAGTGATGACTTTATGCCTGGAAGATCAGACGCAGTGAATATCTCATCATTGCAGAACACACTAAAGCCCGGCACTGCTGAAATCCCTCTCGAAACTGCCTCGAATAGAGAGAAAGGTGCTGCATGAGGGGGTCTCGGAGGTCGGAAGGAGGTATGTCCACTGGTCGGACGATCTAAGTTAGGGACTTTTTGTGTTCTCACTGTATAAAACATTGAACACGTCTTCTTTTAATAAAACATACAATTAAGGATTTATTTAATGTGTTTACTACACTCCTAGGATGTATGGCAGTATTGTAGAGGTAAGGAGTTGTGAAAGGTTTGTGATGGTGCGTGTGCGCTATTAAGGTGCTGAAAATGATGCAATTATTGAACTTCTTAAGAAATGAGTATTTGCTACAATACTGTGTATTGGCAAACCATGGCATTACGAGTTAGCTGTGATATATAGCCTATACAAAATAAATAAGAGCAAATTGGCAAGTTATAACTGCACGCCGCTGTACCTTTCGTCTCGTAAGCGCGTATGCATTATGGGAGTTGCCGCGGAAATGACCCAAGCTGGGTTTAACGTTTGCTTTGTTTTGTTCCGTGCAATTTGGAGTATACAGTTCTTCACGCTTCTCTAGACATTACTTAGACCGGGCGGGCTGCAGAAGCTCTCAGGCGGTTTTGCTTCTGTTTATACAAATAGAGACCCTTGCAAACTTGCTCCTTTTTTCCCGGGGTAATTTCGGCACAGAAAACACGTTGCGCCGGCCTTCTCCCCACTAGAATAAACGTTTATCACAATGTGCTCTGAGCTCCATGCATATATCACGAGGCATAATCTACTGCGTTTTTATTTCGCCCGTCTGCCCACCTCCTTCGGTTTCCATGCATCATCATATGCGTCATGCCTTCGCGGGTTCCTCTGCCCATACGTTTCGCATCTTCTTCGCTAGCTGTACATAATACAGTAGCTCTGACACTTGCCCATATTCCCATACTACATTATGAATATACGTCGCGGTCAGTGGCGTACCCCCCTATGCCTGTGAGAACGGAAGAAAATGATCTCGGCCGTTCTGCTCATGAATTATGGAACAGAATCCTCATTGTGGCATTAAAGACAGCCATCGCACTTTAATAATTATATGTTTAGTCAGATCTGCAATAGTCACTCTAAAAGTGTATGTATATGTATGTGTATATATATGTATATATAAAGAAAAATAAATATAAAGTAACACTATTAACAATGTAACAAATTAACAGCAATTATAATAGCAGAAAATGATAAAACACTAAGAAAAAGTCACACTTGAGATCAAATACATATACTATATATATGTATATATATATGTATTTGATCTCAAGTGTGACTTTTATATATATATATATATATATATATATAGGTTCATGTATTGTTGCGAAATGGCCGAAATTATTTATGGTTCTATGCAGTTAACTGCATTTCTACACAGTTACCAAAATTAAAGAGTAATACTAATTAGAATAATATATTATTTACTTAATGTCAGACTTAGGAAACGATTTAAAAATGTTATAAAATAATTTAAACAAGCCTAGGGACTAACACAAGTGCAATCAAAAGCTTTACACTAAAATTTCAATACTCATAGCTGTGTTTGAAATCCTATTAACTGTTTCCGAGTAATCACAAACTGCTAAATTACTGGTAAATAACAACCTTCGCCATTAATAATTGTTCAAGAGTATATTGGATAGAGTTTTACCAAACTTTCCTAATGGTTTACAACTTTACATTAGAAGATTATGTGAAGGCATTTAAAACTTAATTCCGCTGATTATTTCGGATGGTGTAATTAAAAGAGCTCCACATTTCTTTCTCGATTTGATTGCCTACTAGTTCACCAAAACGATAGCAATATATTTTTAAAAAACTAGTTGCACACCCGGCAGTATTTCGAAATATATCTAAATGGGAAACTGTGAAAATCAAAGAATTTAAGAGGAGTGTTTTCATCCGAAGGCAGCCAAATACAGTTGATCGTAATTTTTATAATGTTATAGTCATCTCGAAAATGTTACGAAACATGGACGTAATGGAAAAAAGAAGTAATATAGAAACTTCTGAAATGAAGTTTTCACGACCAGTTGAAAGGCCGCATCAGAAATGAACCAAAAAGAAATTAAAATTAATATTTCCAACAGAATTAAATATAACAGATACAGTACAAAGGTTAAAAGGGATAAAGAAATTGGAAATTACATACAGAAAGACTGACAGTAAATAAAAGTTATATAAGGTAATATTGAAAAATCTGGATGGAGTGCAGATCAACGAAGATGGGTGAAAAGACCTCGAGCCTAATATGTAAAGGAAGGTGATAGTATGGCGCTCTGAGTCACCGCTAAACAAACTCTTGGTCCAGTTGCTGTCTATTTTTAGACTGAAATTCTACATGCATTCATTAAAGATTAGGCTTTTTAATTTCCTCTTAAGTCATAAAGTTCGTGGTAGGGAGATTTGAGCTAAAATATTCATATAATGAATTAATGAAGGCATTAGTGCGAGTCTAAAAATGCTTTTTGTGAGAAACTCTACTCTTATTTACATTACTATTATGCGAAACTGTCTTTAAAATGAACATACAATAAGAAACAAAATTTAATAATGAACATTTTTTTTTACATTATAATTTGTTACAAGTGATATCACGAGAGGGTCTGAGATTACTGATAAATTCCAATAGTAGTTAGCGAATTTATCTGGAAAGCTCAGAACCTATTAGGACTATTTCACGAATAAAATAAGAATTTAAATATAATTCCCCTAAACTTGTCTTTCACATTTGTAATAATTGTATATTTCTACTTAACCTTTTCAAGCAATTTTGCGACAGAAGAATGCCGATTGTCAATAATCTCAATAGAGAAGAACAAAACACGGGTTTAGGACTATTTCATGAATAGAATAAAAATGAAAGTAATGCACGTATTTGAAATTCGCGCACACTTGTTATTCTTATGAATATTTATTCTATTCAGAAACCGTGAGACTGAAATGGACAAAATTCGTCTATTGCAATCACTACCGTTTTCTAATACCAACTGAGAGAGAAAATAAAAGATAAAACAGAGTGTCTATTTTTCTTTGTATTCTGTGGCTCGGAATTCCTAATGATAAGATCAATATGCACATTTGACGCACCCGTCATTTTGCATTAAGATTGTCGATTATCCATGCTTCCCCCCCTATCAATAGCTCCCCACCGCCTGTAGCAAAAGTGGTCAGTGATGTGTGATCAGGAATTATATAGTAGAGGAATAGAGTTGGCTGCACTGACTACAAGACAAATCCATGTCGCATGATAAAATGGATTTGATCATATTTTTCCATAATTTCACTCCGTAATTTGGCTATGATTGGTCAAAATTCAAAATATTATTTCGTTTCATTTTGGTCAATTTTAAAATGATGTTATATAAGTGAAACAGTCGGGGTAATACCGCCAACCAGTGGCAGAAGCTTCAGACCATAGAGATTTAAATTTAAAATTTATAAGTTGGCTGTATTTGCCTATTCAAGTGGTTTTTTGTATCATTCTAATACAGTGCTTTCATGTGCTAGTTTAATTTCAGCAAAAAGATTTTGTTTGTTTGGTTCTTTAATTATTTTGTAAATAAGGTCTAACGCCTAGACACCACTACAGTTTATATTCTAATATAACCATTATAAATCAATCGTACCCTCTTTAATGCTTCCAGTGTTGGCTTCCCGTTCCCTAAAGTAAATTGCACATATAGCATAGGCAAAGGTCACATGGTATTCTCTGAACACAAAAGGGGCCATAAAATTAGCAGATGCAGCATATTTTCAACTTCCTATGATGTTTTTTATAGCTCGTGGTAATCCCGAGCGCATTCAAATTGTGTGTGTTATGTGGGTTAAACAAATTCCTTGCTACAAGAGTTTTTCATCTTGGTTCAAGAAGCGCTCTTTCGCTACAATTTCTCTTAGGTAATAGACTCTCTCGCGAAACATTTATAATAATTTATGAGATATAAACTGGGAGAGAAGGAAAGCGCGATGCAGGTTTTAGCACCTTTTGTAACTATTACAGTATATCTGCCTAGCGCGGTGCACGCTGCTCCAGCAAATTGTATAGCATGGTTGGTTGCGACATATTTTTGCAATCTAGTAGATGTTCTTATTTTTCAGTTATATCCCAGATACTGCCGCAGTGCCACAAAGTGAAATTAACCTTGTTGTATGGGTTTATAACAGATTAAAAGGAATAATAGCTTAAAATAGATCCAGTTACCATCAATTTTATTATATTCATGCCCCTTGCATAAGTTTAATCTACATTTTTAGTGTTTCTGTTCAAGGCAACAACAGTGAAAATATATATTTTACAGTACTTCTAATTTAGGTAAATGTTTAATCCTGCCATTCATTTTATTTATTTTTTTCTATTTATTTTATTATTGTTTATTTATTTAATTTTTCCTTTTAAAATAACTTTGAATCCCAGACAATCTCTCTGAGAAATTTCATACTACTATGACCTTTGGAACATTTGTTTTAGTAGCCATTGTTTTAAATGCTTGCGCTCTTTAAATCCCCATCGCTTGGCCTTTAATTTTTAGGCAACCAAAACTTCAAACATCTTTTTTCAGTTTTAACTTTTAGTGTGTTTGTCCTGCACTCAAAATATATTTTTGTTCTGCAACATAAAATAAACAGAAAAAAAAGTCGTACAGTTACTAATTGTTTCATTAATTTCCATTTGAATGCATTTTTATTACCAGTCCATGCTATCTTTTATGTAAGACAATATTTAGAATTGAGAGGATATATTAAGAGTAAATAATTTGAGTACCAATTTTTTTCATGGTTTATTATTCAAGTGATTTAATAATTGTGCATTAACAAAGTTTTACAGAAAAGTTTACATTTTTATGGGAGGAGATAGGTTTAATCAATAATTTTGAGTCTAACAGAAATTGAATAAATGTTTAAAACAATACAGGAAAATTGATCAATTAAGCCGCAAGTTTGTACAGA